>CADCXA010000001.1:0-370166 GCA_902806565.1 Hypoxylon rubiginosum
CCCTAACCCTAACCCTAACCCTAACCCTAACCCTAACCCTAACCCTAACCCTAACCCTAACCCTAACCCTAACCCTAACCCTAACCCTAACCCTAACCCTAACCCTAACCCTAACCCTAACCCTAACCCTAACCCTAACCCTAAAATGTTTATTTATTTTAATATAATATTTATTTTTTAAATTTTAATTGGTTTTATTTTTAATGTTTTTAAATTTAAAAGATATTTCTTATTATAAATATTAACTAATTTTATAGTATTTTATATTAATAGTTTTTTTAAATATTATTAATTATATATTATAAAAAAATCTTTTTATTAAATAAAATATTTTAATATAAATTAACTTTTTATTTAATTAATTTGTTTATTAAAAAATTATTTTATTTTATAAGATATTTAATTATTATTATTATTTTAAATAATTATTTAGTTAAATTAAGAAATTTATTTTTTATAAAAATTAGTTTTTTAAAGTATTTAAAATAAATATATTATTAAAATAACTTTATAAATCTTTTAATAAATTAATAAATTTAATTTATATATTAATTTATTTATTTATTATATAATAAATAATAACTTAATATATTATTATAATTATTTTTTTAATAGTTTATTTAGTAAATTATAATTTTTATATAATTATAAATAAATTAAATTTTTAATATTAAATAATATTAAATTATATTTTATATTATATTAAGTTTTAATATTTATAGTAATAAAATTTATTATTATTTTAATTTTTTTTTAATATAACTTATAAAAAATATTAAAGTTTATAATAGTTTATAATATTTTTAATATAAAAATAATATTTTTTAATGAATTAAATATTAAGAAAATATTTAAATATAAAATAAATATAAAAAATAAATAAATGTAGCTTATTTAGTTTTAACTATTTTTTATTAAACAATTATAAAAACTTTTAAAATATTTTATAAAAAAAAAACGTTTAATAAAACTATGTTTTTAATATTATAATCGTATGTTAATTATATTGAAAAAAAGGTAAATAATATTTTAAAGAAAATCCTATAAGGATTTTTTTTTAAGTATAAAATATTTATAAAATATTATATGTTATTTTTATAAAGTAACTAATATTTATAATATTAATTTATTAGTTTAAAATTATATATTATTTTATTAAATAATTTATTTAAAATTAATAATTTTATATTATTATAATTATATTATAAAACTAAAAATATATTAATTTAAAACTTTAATAATAAAACTATATAATAATAATAAATTATAATTTTAATATTTTAGTTTTTATATTTTAATTATTTATTTATTTAAAAATGTTATATTATTAATATAATAAGTAATATATTTAAATAATTAAAAATTATTTATTAAAATAATAATATAAACTTATTATTATAATTTAAAATTACTTTTACTAGTATTTTTTAATTATAAAATTAAAAGGTTTTAAAAATTAAAAATATTTATTTTTTTATTATATAAATTATATTTTTTAATATTAAAATATATTTTTTATTAAATTTATAAATAATAATTATTAATAAGTTAAAATATATATAATTATTAATAACTTAAAATAATTTTTTTAATAATATTTTTAATAAATTAATAATAAAATTTTAAGTAATTATATAATATAAAATAACTAGGAATTTAATAAATTTTAATTTTTTAAAAAATTTTATATGATTAATTTTATTATTTTAATAATTAAAATATTAATTAATATATTTTTAAACTTTTTATAATATATTTTATATAAAAACGTTATTAAAATCCTGGATTATTTTTTTAAAACCGAAGTAATATTTATTATTATAAATTACTTTTAATAATTTTTTAACGTAAATAAATAATATATATAAATATTTTTAATTTATATTTATAATATAATATATAAAACTATTTTTTAAAATATATTTATATTATTTTTTTATATTTTTATATTAAAGTTTTATTGTTATAAGGATTTTTTTTAAACGGTGTAATTATTTATTATAATTATAGTTTTTAATAATTTATTATTTAAACTTATTATTTATTTTTATTTTTATTAAATAATATTTAAAGTTATTTATTATATTTTTTAGTTTAAATTTAATAAAATTATTATATTTTATTATATTAATTAAAATATTTTTAGTTAGTAATTATAATAATATATTTGGCATTAAGTTAAGTTAATTTAATATATATTAAATATTTAATTAAAATTAAAAAAAAAATAAAAGTTATTATAAACTTAATATTTATTTTATTAATATTTATTATATAAAAAATAGTTTAATTAATAATTTTTTTTATTATTTTATAGTTTATAAAAATTATTATTAGTTTTATATAAAATTATAACTGGATATAATATTAATAATATATTTATATTAAATATATTATTTTTAATTTAATAGCTTAATATTTTATTTTTATTTTAATAAGTATTTTTAATAAATATATAACTAGTTAAATACTATTAATTAAAATGTTTTATTTATTTTATAAATTACTTTTAAAATAAAATATTATTATATTAAACCTTTTTTTTTTTTAATATATTAATTTTAATAAAAATAATTATATTAAAATTTTAATATATAAAATAATTAGTTTTAGTTAATTAAGCTTAAAATATTTTAGAAAATTCCTTTTTTATTAAAATTAAAATAAATAATATTTTAAATATATATATTTTATATATTATTAATATTAAAAGAATTTTATTTTTTTTATATTTTTTTATTAATAAAATAATCTTTTTATTTTATAAAAATTCGATTTTTTAATTATATTATAATATATATTTTTAAAGAAAAATAATTATATTAATATATTTTTCTAAGTTAATTAAACTTATTGGTATTTTTATTTTTTTAAAAGTTTTAATATAGTTTAATATTATAATAATACCGTTTTTATTAATTGTAAATTTTAAAAGATAAATTAATAAATATTTAAGAAACGATTTTTTTAATGTTAATATTAATTAAATTTCGATATATATTTTAAATATAATTTTAAAATAATAAAAATAATTTTTTTTAATGTTACTAAAAATAATTATATTATTAATATATATTTTTATATATTTATTATAACGTGTTAATTATTAATTTATAAATTATTAAATAAAAACTAATGAATTATAAAATTTTATAAAAATAATATTTAATATTTTAAACTTATATAATAATATAATTACTATATAATATTTATATTTATTAATAATAAATAATTAATAAAAGAAAACTAATTTATTAATTATAAATATAAATTTTTTATTTTATATACGTTAAATAATCTTTTTTTATTAAAAAAAAAAATATATATTAACTAATATATTTTTATTAAATACCTGAAAATTAATAACTATTTAACTTTTATATTTATTATTTATAATTTTTTAAACCACGAAATAAGAATATATAAAAAATATAAACTTATATATTTTTTTAAGCTTATTTTTTTAATATATTTTATTAAATGTTTTATTAAAAAATTCCTTATTTTTTATATTAAATAAATATACACGGTTTAATTTATATTAATTTTACTAATTATTAATAAGGTTAATTATTATTTTTTTATTTTTAGGTAATAAAATAATTTTTTTATTATATTAAATATTTTATTTTTTTATAAAAGCGATTAATTTTTTATTAAATATTATATTAATAATATAATAATACACTTTATTTTTTATTATAACCATTAGTATATTTTTTAGTTTAGTTACTTTAAAAAAAAATGATATTATATTTAAATAACTTTTTTTTTTTATATTTAATTTTTTTATATTTTTAAAAGTTATTAATATTAATTTTAATATTTTTTTAAAATCTAGTAATAAATTAAATTTTATAGTTAAAAACTCGTTTTTATTTTTATAATCTACGTAATTATTTATAATAATTACTTATATTATATTAGTTTTTTTTTAAGTTATTTTAAAATATTTATTATTTTTAAATTTACTAATATTTTTTAATTTGGTTTTTTTTATATATAAATATTAATTTATTTAAGTTATTAATAAATATAATAATTTTAATAAAAATTACGTTATAAATATTATATATAACATTTAAAAAAATTAATATAAATATAAAATCACGATTAAAAAAAAGTTTAATATAATAAATTAAAATTAATAATATTATATTAAATAAAATTATTAAATTGGTTATTATAATAACTTTTTTTTTAAAATTATACTTTTTATATATTTATATTAAAATTAACTTATTAATATAAAATTAAATTATTATTTTTATTTTTAAATAATTAATAATAATATTATAATTATTATAAAATTCGCTACTAAATAATAAATTTAATTTTAAATTATTTTAATAAATTTAAGTTTTAATTTTAATTTAAATAAATTATTATATTATTCTTTTTAATTTAATAATTATATTAATATAAAATATTGTTTTTTTTATTATTAAAATACTGTTAAATATATTACTTATTATTATAAACTTATTAAATTAAAATATTTTATAGTTACTAATAAAATTTTCTAGCCACGTTTAATTTATTATATAATAAAAAGCGTTGTTATTTATATAAATTATTAATATGTTTAAATTATTAAAAATATTAACTTTTAATAATAAGTAGTGTTTAAATATATTTTTATATATTTTATATATTAAAATAGTTTTAATAATTTTAACATTTATTATATTAAAAATAATAATTATATTTAATAAAATAACGTTTAATATTAAATTATTTAAATTTTAAAATTAAAATTAATTAAAATAAATATTAATTTTATTTTTTATATTAAGTTTCTTATAATTTAATAAAGATTTTAATACCGTATTAAAGAATTTTAAATACGATTTAAAATATAAACTTATTTTTAAAAAAATTAATAAAATATAATTATTAGTAAATATATATTATAAATAATTTATTTTATTATTAAAAAGTTTATTATATTTAAAATATATTTTTTTATTAAAGTTTATATTTAATGGTTTTAAGAAATAATTAAAATTAAATTTAACATTTAATAAAAAATTAATAAACTTATTTTTCTTAATTATAATATAATTTTTTATTTTAAAAAACTTTTTATAATTTTTTTATTTAATTATTTTTATTTTAAAAGTTACTTTTTTATAGTATAATTATTACCACGTTTATTTATATAAATTTATTAATATTAATAATATTAAAAATATTACTTGTTATTTTAATAGTAATTATTATAAAAATAAAAACCGTTAAAACTTTTATAGTTATTATTATATAATTTTTTATTAAAAAATTTCTTATTATAAAACTTTTTATTATAATTTTTATTTTTCTTTTTATTTTTTAATTTATTATTTTTCTTATTATTATTTTTTTTATTAAAACGCGGTTTAAAATTATTTTTATTTTTATTTTAATTATTTTAATAAGTTATTTTAACGTTATTATTATTATTAATATTATTAAAAGTTATATTAAAAAACTTATTAAAATTAATAATTATTTTTAGTTTAACTAATATATTTTTAATAAAATAATTATTAAAATTAAAAATAAAAGTTAAGTTTTTATTATTATTAGTAAATAAAAATTAACGCTATATATTTTAATATTTAATAATTAATTTAAAATATTTATTAAATATAATATTAATTATTAACGCCGGGATTAATATTTTTAACTTTAAATTAAGTTTATTATAAATTTAAGAAATATATTAAATAAAGGAATTTATTTTTATATAATAATAATTATAAATTAGTTTTATTATTTAAATATAAATATTAATATTTTTTAAATAATTTTTTTTATTATAATAAGCCTTAATTAAATTCTTTAATATTACTGTTTCTAAGATTTTAAATCGTTTAAATAATTATTAAAAATAATAATTTAAGTTTTGTTTTATTTTTTTATATTTTACTATTAATAATTATATTATTTATTAAAATAAAACTTATTTTTTATAAAACTTATATAATTAAACTTAAATTTTTTTTACTTTTAATTTATTAATAAACGTAATATTATATATTATATTAATAAATAAAACCACGAAGTAATAATTAACTTTTTTATTAATATAAATAATTTTTTTAATATTTATATATAATAAAAAATTTAAATAAAAATAACTAATATTAATTAACTTTTAACTATTAAAATATAACTTATATTTTATATATTTTTATTAAACGGTTTATAATTTTATTATTTTTTTAATAAGTTTATTAATTAAAATATTATTTAAATTATTTATAATAATTTTAAAAGTTATTATATATTTATTAATATATTATTATATTAATTTATTAAAATAAAAATTACTAATATTTATATTAAAATTATTTTAATTTAAACTATTATTAATTAAACTAGCGCTGGCGGCGTTGTTTTTTTTAAATATAAATATATTAATATTAATTAATTTTAAAATAAATATAAATTTTATTAATAAATCTTTAAAATTAAAGTTTAATTATAAATTTATAAATAAATTAACATTTAAATTTAATATATAATAACTTTTTATATTAAAAATTAATTTATAAAAAAACTTTATATATTTTTTAATTTTTAATAAAAGTTTATAATTATAAATATTTAATAATAAACTATATTTTTTATATAATATAATTTTTATATATTACGTAACGTTAAATAATATATTTTGTTTTAATTAAAAAATTAAAAAAACGTTAATTTTAAGTTTAATTAATTATTTAAAAATATTTAATATAAATTTAATTTTTATATTAATAGCTTATTTTAATTAATTAAGTTTTATATTAATAACTTATTTTAATTAAATATTAAATATTAATATTTTATTTATTTAATTAGTTTAATTAAAAGTAATATTATAAATATTATTTAAATTAATTAAATTTTATAAGATATTAAAATAAAATTAATTTATTTAATATTTTAAAGTTATTAAAGTTTTAAACTTTAAAAAAAACCTTATAAAAATTATTATAATATTTTTAATAAAATCTACGTTAAAAATAGTTTATATTAAGTTTTAATTTATTAATTATAACTTTTAAACTTTTAAAATTAAATACGATAAATATAAATTAAATAATTAATAATTAAATTAATAAAATTTAATCTTTTTAAAAATAAATTTAATACTTTTAAAAAAAAATATATAAATCGTTAAATAAAATTCTTAATTAATATAAATAAAAAGGAATTTAATATTATTTAAATAAAGGTAAAAAACTAAAAGTATTAAAAAAATAAATAATTTTTTATAGTATTAATAATAAATTAAATTAATTTATTAATTAAAATTAAAACTAATATTAATAAAAAAATAAAAATATAAAATAAATTAATAAGTAAATTAATATTAAGTTTTTAAAAATATATAAAATAAATTAAAAAACCTAACGTTTTAATTTAATTAACAGTTAATAAAAAAAAATATTTAATTATTTAAATTAAAGCTTTTTAAAATTTATAAAAATTAATTATTTATTTTAAGTTTAAAGTAAAAATAGTTTTTAATAAATTATATATTATTTTTATCGTTATTATAAAAAATAATAATAATTATAATAAATTAATATAATTAATTATTTTTTAAATTTTAATTTTTAAAACTTTTTATATTACGTTAAAAGTTAAATATTATAATAAAAAATAAGCCACGTAAAAAATATTTTTATTTTTTAATAATATTATTAACTAAAATAATAATAAGTAATAATAAAAGAAAAAAAAAAAAAATTAATAATAATATTTTTAATATTTTAAATTTTTAATTAACCATTAAAAAAAAAATTTAATTGTTAATATTTAAGTTAATTAATAATATAATTTTAACTTATTATATTTATAATAAAACTAATAAAAAAATTAATTAATTAAAATTAATTAAATTAATTAAATATTAAATAAATAACTTAAAATTTAATAGTAATAAAACTATTAAAATAAAAAACTTTAAAATATATAAAACTTGTAAAATTCTATTAAATTTAAAAATTAATTAAATTAAGTTTAAATTTTTTAATTAAAAAACGTGTAATTTTTATATTATTATTATATATAAAATTTTAATTTAAAAACTTATTTAATAAAAGTTTATTTATTTTTAATTATTAGTTAATTTTTAGATTTAATATATTTTTTTAAGTTTATAGTTATTTATATTAAAAGTTTAAATTTAAATATTATTAATATAAAATTAAAATATTTATATTTAATATATTTTTTTAAATTTTAATTAAGTTTTTTTAGTTTTTTTTTTTTTTAATTAAATGTTAAATATTTATAATACCTAGTTAATTTAATAAGCTTGGTTATTTTTAAACTAATAATACCTTAATTAATTTATTTATTTTTATTTTTATTAATAGTATATATTTAATTATAATTAAATTATTTTTAATTTTTTAATAAAACTAATAATTATAAATATTTATATATTTTAATTTAATTTTAAATTAAACAATTTCTAAGGTTACTAGTTTAATAATTTATATATTATTATATTTTATTTTGATTTTTTTATAGTTAAACTTAATTTTTAATTTCTTAATTAATTATTTAATATATATTATTTTTTTTATAATTTATATTAATATTAATAATTTAGTTTTTATAATAAATATAATAATAATATTTTATTTATTTACTTTTTAACTAATTAATTTATTAAATAAAATTATAATATAAATTTATAAACTTTTATAGTTTATTATATTATTAATAAAAAAAATATTATTAGTTACCATTAAATTATTTTTATTTTTTATTTATAAAACATGTTATTTTATTTTATATAAATATTATATAACTTAATTTATTATTTTTTAATAAATATTATTTAAATTTATAAAGAATTAAATTAATTATAAAACTATAAATAATATATTAAGTTTAATAAATATAATTATAAATAATATTAAATTAATTTTATATTAATATTAATAGATTTTTTATTTTATAACATGGTTTTTTTATAAAAATAATTCTTATAAAATTATAAATATATTTAATAATTTATTAAATAAAATAATTAACTTAATTATTTTCTTAATATATAAGGTTTAAAATAATTAAATCTTTTTTTAAAATTAATTATAAATAATTTTAATTTTTAAAAACCATTAGATTTTATTTTTTTTAGTTATTTAATATCTTTTTTTTAATTATAAAATTATTTTAATTATTGTTATTTTATTGTTTTTTCGATACGTTATAATTATATTATTTATATAAAAAAATATTAATATTCTTTTTTTAATATAATAATATAACTTATATAATATATTTTTAAAACTTAATTTTAATAAAGTTTTTAAAAATCTTTTTTATTAAAATAATAATAAGATTTTTAACCTATAAAAAACCTTATATAATTATAATATTATATTTTTTTTTTAGTATTTTAATAGTATATATATAAAGATTTTATTTATTATAATAACATATATAAAAATATTTATTATATTATATTATATTATTTTAAAGTTAAAATAAGTAATTATTATTAGTAATATTTTAAATAATTTACTAGTAAAAGTAATAATATATATTTTATTTAACTATAATTTTTTTTATTGGTTTTTTTATATAATAAATTTAGTTTTATATTTTAAAAAACATTTATATTTATTAAATTTATAGATATATATTTATATATAATTTAAAATTTATTATTTTTTTATAGTTAAATTTATTTTTTTAATTTTTAATTAAAATTTTATTTAAATATAGTTTTTAAAATAATCTTTTTTTATTTATTTAAAAAAATACCTTATTAAATAATTTATAAATTTTTTATATTAATAAAACGTTTTTTCGATAAATTTTTAATATAATTTTTATTTTTTTTATAATGCTTTTTTTATACCAGCTTAATTTAAAATTTTTAATTTTACTTTTTATATAAAAAAAACTTTAAAACTTATTAAAAATACGATTTTTTACAGTTTAAATTTATAAAGTTTTAAATTTTAAAATAAATTTTATATAAAGTTTATATTTTTATTTTAAATTATATAATATAATAAAATAAATAATAAATTTAATAATAATATAAATAATAGTTTAAACTTAGTTATAATATATAAATATTTTATTTTAATATTAATATTTAGTTTTTTTTTATTTACTATGTTTATTATTTTTAAAATAAATAATATATTATTAATTTCTTTTATTTTTTTAGATTTTTTATTTAAGATATAATTTTTAGAATTTAATAAAACATATTTTTTAATTAAAACCATTATTTCTTCTATATTAATAATTTTTAAATTATCTTAAAAAATATTTAGATTTTTATTAAATATTTTATTTTTATTAAAAATAATATTTCTTATATTAATTATTTTATTTAAATAAGGTATTTATATATAATATATATTTAAAAATTAATAGTTAATTAAATATTTAATTTAAGCTTTTAAATTTAATTTATTTAATTTATTTAAATAAAGCTTTTAATTTTTTATTATAATATATATTTTATATTTATATATTATAACCGGGAGGTGGTTATCCGGACGCTCGTGGAAAAGATCCTATGATTCGTTGCTACTGCGAAGAAACTTGCTGGGTATCTACCCGATCTAAATACTATGCTGTAGGCACCAGTGTTACATCTCTGGAATACTCTCCGGTATTCCACCGGCTGCCTTTGTTGCATGCCTTATGTTCCACAGCTGTCTAGGCAACCGCAGGCTGCCAACACGCCCTCTCAGCTAGATACATGAGGCTATTCGCGATCTTCCAAACCGAGCAACTTTAAGAACCGTTCGTGGTCTTGCTTCTTCAATGGTTTTGTGAATCCATCAGCCGGATTCAGCTCGCTCCTCACGTAATCTACCTTGACGTTGCCTTCAGCGACCTCTTGTCTAATGTAGTGATAATCCTTTCTGATATGACGCTTTTGCTTATTCACAGCAGTCTCTCGTGACCAAGTGATTGCAGCCATGTTGTCATTTATCAGTGGAATTGGTCCTTCAGGCATCAGCTGAAGTTCTTCTAGGAAGTTGCGTATCCAAGCTGCCTCTGTAGCGGCTGTAGCCAAAGCTATGTACTCTGCCTCAGCAGAGCTGCGTGCTACCACGTTTTGCAATTTAGATAGCCATGCCACAGGTGCGCCCGCCAAGAAGAAAACGTATCCGGTTGTTGATTTCGCTGTGCTAGCGTCCCCAGCGTAGCTAGCATCGACGGCTCCGTGTAATCCGATATCGTTGAATATCCGGTGCTCATGCTCCTCCGTCAGCTTCCTATATCGGATCATCTTCTTGGTTGACTTCTTCAGGTATCTCATGACACGCTTGATTCCTTCAGAATGTTCTGGTGAAGGGTTGCTCATATAGCGTGCCCAGGTTGATACAGCGTAGCTTATATCTGGCCTAGTTACGCATGCTGCAAAGTTGGCCTTTCCTACCAAAGATGCGTATTCGTAGACCTCTCTCTCATTCGCCCTCTCGCCGCGATCTCTAGGGATTGCGTGGTCCAGCTTCTTAGGTTCGAAAGGCGTGCTCGTGTGCTTGCAATCTTCAAGCCCACTGCTCTTCAATGCCCTCTCAAGATACTGTTGCTGATCAAGGCGGACCTCTCCGTTGTGAGTAGGTCGAATGATTCGGACTCCCAAGAACCAATCAGCGTCGCCGAGGTCTGTAACAGGGACGTCCTTCTTGATACTTTCTGCCAGGTTCTTCAGTCTTTGAACGTCTGTGCCGAATAGCAGGAAGTCGTCAACGTAGGAGGCTATAATATCCCTTGTCTCTTGGTTGAGATAGACAGCATCATCTGCTTCTAAGGGTTTGTAACCTCGTGTCTTAAGCAGCTTCCTGACCTTGATCTGCCAAGCGTGGCCAGCCTGCTTTAATCCGTAAAGGGGATTCATCAGCTCGATAATCTTGCTCTCGTCGAACTGATAGATTCTTCGTTCTTTCGGATAGGCGTCGAAGTACTCCTTCAGCATAGGGAACAGCTTCATAAAGATGCGTTCCTTCAAGTCTCCATTGAGATATGCCGCTATGAAGTCTATCTGCAGGATATCCCATCCGTGTGCTGCGGCCAGAGCCATCAGCATGCGCCAGGCCGCGGCTCTTGCAGTTGTAGCCGTGGTCTCGTTGTAGTCGACTCCCTTTCTCTGCGTGAATCCTCTCGCACAGATACGGGCTTTGAACTTGTCAAGATCTCCGTTGGATAGGTATTTTTTCTTCAAGACCCATTTGGCGTCGATCAGGTGCCCGTGAATGGCTTCGGAGGAAGGACTAAACTTGAACGTGCCTCTTTCAAGGTTCTCACGGATCTCCTTGAATATGGCCTGTACCCACAGCTCTCGTTCTGCTCCGTTCATGGCTTCTTTGAATGGAGGCTCATTCATGTTGGTTTCGAAGAGTCTGAAGGTTTCGGACATTGTATCGAGGAAGTCTTGCATGGCGTCTTCAGCGCTGTCTTCCTTCTCGATATCAATGAGGTGGCACATCAGAGCTCTGTACATGTCTGAATGTGCTGTGATAGGTGGATCACCATCGCCTGCGAAGATGAAATTGTCAAAATCGTCTTCGGACACGCCCTCTGACGGGTAATTCCCGCCCTCTTGGGTACTGTCCATATTCCGTAACGTCTCGTAGATGACGTCAGGCTCGTCTGGAGCTTCGCAACACTGCACGGTTGGTCGCTTCTTCTTGGGTCTGCCTCTTTTTCTAGGCTTTGACCCTGTGTCACTGTCTGTGACATCTTCCTCGACAATATTCTTGTCCTTATTCTGTACGCCTACCTCAGTGGTTTTCTTTCGGTGGCGAAGCCTTTTCTGTACGTGCTCAGGTAGGGACCTGACCACGTCTCTCGGGTCTGGAGCGCCATTGTCATCTCCTGTGAATTCTTGTGTGATGACATGGGGGGTATCGAGGTATCTACCTCCCTCGATAAGCCATACTCGGTAGTTGTGCTGGCCTCGGTAGCCAAGTAGAATTCCCTTGGCTCCTCGAGCTTCCATCTTCTCCGCTACATCCCTGGATTCCTTGTCAATAAGGACGGAGCATCTGCTCCCAATAATCCTTAGATGTGCGTTGTCGGGTTTGTGCGGCTTATGAGGTTCAAGATCGCTCATATACTTCTCATAAGGGGTGACGCCTTCTACAGTTGACTGACCCGTGCGGTTAGTCACGTAGGTGGCTGCCTCCATTGTGTCGTTCCAGAAGCACGTGGGTATATTCATAGCGATATGAGTTACCCGTGCTGAGTCCTGGATGAACCTAATGGACCGCTCAGGGACTCCGTTCTGGTACTGATTCTTTGGTGTGGAAATGATCAGTTCAATTGCCATTTCCTGGCAAGCCTTCTCGATAAGGCTCATGCCGAATTCTCTTCCGCCGTCAAGGCGTAGTACCAGCGGTCTCCTGCTACTGCCGTCTTCCTTTGCAGGTAGGCACTGTAAGGCTTCGTACTTGTGACGGAGATACGTTTCCACGATAACTCCTGCTTTGTCTTTCGTAACGTGAGTCTTGAAGTGCCTATATCTGCTACAATCGTCGACGATCATCGTGAAGTAGCGGTCCCCGTTTACCGATTGAGGCTTCAATGAGCCCGTATCACACCAAGTGATTTCTCCCGAGTATTCTGCGCGCAACTGCGGGTCCTTTGAAGGTATCTTCGTGATCTTGGCTTGATCACACGCATAGCAAGGTAACGGTTCAATAAGAGCTAAGTCTAAATCGATACCTGTGGTCATTTTGATAGACCACTTCATTCTCTCTGTGCTGGGATGGCATAGACGACGGTGCCAAAGTATCAGCTTCTGGATGGCCTCATCTGTGAGCCTAGAAGTTGACATGGCTAGAGATTTCTTCAGTATCTCTCTCAGGTCGTTTATCTCTCGTGCCATCACCAGCTCGTGTCCCTATTGGTCGTTCGGGTTGCTGGCAGGCGGCTCTGGGAGCGTGAGCTCCTGCTTTCCAAATAGCGGAAGGAAGAAGCTGTGTTTTAAGACGTCGAGCTTCGTGAGTACCGTATGGTTGGGGTTCCAAACGTACTCTCCCTTGATTCGTCCGCCTGCCCTGTATAGTAGATCTCCTGAGAAGATCTTGATGGGAAAGCGTTCTACAAAAGCTGTGAAGTTTAGAGTAGCGAATTGCCTTTCGCCATCATGTCCCTTCAGAGCAAAACGGGCTGTGCCCATTTTCGTGACCAATACTGATCCACCGCCTGTGTGAACAAGGTATCCCTTGTCCGAGACATCTATCACGGTCTTTCGGATGAAGTCTCCTTCGTCGTTGGTGATGTGGATGTTAGATCCTGTATCGAGCAGCAGCTGCTGTCTCATTACAGTCTCGGTGTGGTAACTCGAATCCGTGCTGAAGGTCTGGAAGAATGACCCAGCAGCATTGCAACGTGTGTTCTGTCCCGTCGGCTGTACCGTTGGGGCCACGTATCCTGGATTCTCTTGGAGACGACGCCTGTTATATTCGTTAACCAGGTTGTCTGTCGCTCCTCTGCCGTGGAAACTGCCGCCGCCACCTGCCAAGTCTTCGGAAGTGGAAGTCGACTGTCGTCGCGACTTGCCGCTCTTTATCTGTTTCCTCGTGGTGTTCGAGGACGAGTTTTGTTGCTGTCCCTTCTTTCCTTTCTTGTTAGATTCGGGGCAACCTCTCTTTGTGTGACCGTACTTTCCGCAATCGTAACACAAGGGGCCTTTGTCTGGGTCGTAGCTTGGCAAGTGCTTAAATTTGGACGGTTTCTCAGGCCTCTTTTTGTTCGCCTGAGTGTTGTGAGCGTTGGAGTTGTTCTTGCCATTGTTATTGCTGCTCTGGCGGTTGTCTTTTCCGATCTTGCCTCGGAATTCGTTGACGAAGTCGTCCATTATCTCCTGCAAAGTGAACTCGTTCTTGCGCAGGAGTGACTGAGTTTGCTTGACCCAGCCGGTTGCTTTGTCTTTTACACTTGTAGTGAACATCGTAACCAGCTGATCGGTATCAAACTTAAGCCCTGCGTTCATACAGTTACGCAGCGCGAGTTGCCACTTGGAGATATAGGTAACGGGATCGCCTCCTTCGTACTTTTTCTGTAGAAGTTCGTCCCAGAGCTCTCGTTGACGGGCCTTGCCTGAGGAGGCATACGTTTTGCTGAAAGTCTTAAGCATTTCGGAACCCTTCCTCATGCCACTGACCAGGTTCAGTGGTTGTCGCTTGCAGGTGCGTGAAATGGCTGCTGCCAGGTCTAGTTCGTCAATGATAGTAAGCTCTCTGTCTTCCCTGTAGCCGATTCTCTCCAAGCTCAGCATGAGGGCTTCTCGATAAACGTCCCAATTGCTGATCCCCATCAGGTGATTTTCCTTGTCTAACGTGAAGCTGAAGTGCTTCCAATCAAGCTTTGCTCGATTGCTAGAGGACCTGTGCTTCCTATCTTTCTTGGAAGGCTTCTTCCCATGTTTTCTGTGTCTTCTTCGATAGGAATGGGAGTCAGTCGAATCGGAATCGTACGAGTCTGAGTCGGACGAGTCTGAGCTTGATGGCGAGCTGGAATCCGAGGGACTGGGATTCTCGTGTTCTCTCTGGAGCCGCCTCAAGGACTTCTTGGTTAACGGCTCCTTCTTGCCGCGCTTGTCGCTTGACTTCTCGTCGTCCTTACGGCTCGACTTGCGGGGCTTTCGTGGTTTGCGGGACTTGTGGTCGGACTCGGAATCGGTATCGGAGTCGGATTTGGGAGGACGTTTCGGCGCCTTTGAAGGCTTTTTCGAAGGCTTTCGGTGTGAGGATCGAGAAGACTTCCTCATGATCACGGTTTCGCCGTCAGGTTCGGAGTCAGAGTCGGATGGTTCCAAAGATAGAACCTCTGGTTGAGCTTTTGATGGCTCCCGGGTGGGTTCTCGGGTCTTCGACTTCGCCTTGACGGGAAACGGGGTCGATACGGCGGGCGTTTCGTCACGCCCTGGTTTGTAGAGTCTGTTGGTTGATGATACTTCGCGTGAGTCTACTACCTTGTTCAGTGGGGATTCGGATTCTCTCTTCTCCTTCCCCTTCAATTTCTCCGTTGTTGCTTGTTCAACGGCTTGTCGAATCTCTTCTTCTCGGCTGTTGTTGGCATTGTCGACTTGTTTCCTCAACTGCTCGATTAGCCATTCTTGTCCTTCAAGGACTTCCATTATCCGAGAGTAGTCCATGGCCTTGGGTGGTGCTTTGATGGACTGTTCGGTGGGGTCCTCATTGGAATCTAGGTCGATCAGACTTCCAGTGGGTTTCCTAACGGGTGCTGCAGAGGATTCTGCAGGGGATTCGGGTTCTGCGTTAGATACCGCAGACTTCATCGATACATCTGGTGTAGCGGCTTTCGCTGGAGCAGCTTTGGCCAGTCGTGACTCCTCAGCCTGCTCAGCTATCTGCTGCTGTACATTTTCCTCATGGAGGCGGGCATTATCCCTAACTTGTGTGAGTTCACTCATCCTTTCCAGAGCTGACAGAAACTGGATTTGCTCGGTGGTAAAGCGTGCCAACAGCTCGTCCTGTTTCTCGATCTGTTCTTGTAGTCTGCCGATTACGACGCGTTGCTTCTGTTCAGTAGAAGTCATACGTTCCTGATACCTTGATGCAAAAGGACACGCAAACGCCTTGTCTTCTCTCGATAAAAATAACAAGAATACGGGTGGAGCTACCATATAACCGGGAGGTGGTTATCCGGACGCTCGTGGAAAAGATCCTATGATTCGTTGCTACTGCGAAGAAACTTGCTGGGTATCTACCCGATCTAAATACTATGCTGTAGGCACCAGTGTTACATCTCTGGAATACTCTCCGGTATTCCACCGGCTGCCTTTGTTGCATGCCTTATGTTCCACAGCTGTCTAGGCAACCGCAGGCTGCCAACATATATTTATAAATATATTTAATTTAATTTTTTATTTTTTAATATAAAAAATCTTTACTTTTATTTAACTATTTTAAAGAATATATTAAATAAAATCTTTTAATTATTTTTAGCTTTTAATATATAATTATATAAATAAATAATAACTTTAAATATTTTTAATTATAAATATATTAATAATTTTATTTTAATTTATATTACATACGTTTTTATTTTTATTATACTTTTTAAATGTTTAATTTTATTATTTTAAGCTTATATATTTAATATTAAAAACTTAACTTTTATTTTATATATTTTTAAGCTTTTTCTAATAGTTAATTTATTAATAGTTATTTTATTATTAGTTTTTATTATTTTTATAATAATTTTATATTAATATTTTAACTATTTTAAATAATTATTTATTATATTAAAAATTATTTTTATTTTATAATCTTTAAATATATAATCCCAAGCTACTTTTAATATTTAATATATAAAAATAAAATATAAGTTTTTTCTAGTAAATATTTTTTTATAATTATAAAGATTAAAAATAATTTATTTTTTTAATATTTAATAATTTAATTTAAAAACATATTAAATTTATTATTTTATTTTAAATATATTATAAGTTTTATATTTAACTTTTATTAATTTTTAAATAACCATTTTTTAAAATAAACTTATAAGATATTTTAAAATTTAAAATCTTAGATATTTTAATTTATAATATTATATTTAAATATTTTTAATTAAAAAAACTTATTTAATTTATATGTTATATTTATATTTTTTTATAATAATATTAAACATATTTTTTTTTATTTATATATTAACTTAATAAATTATTATATATTATTTATATATATTTTTAATTTTATTTATAAAGGTATTATTTTTTTTTTATATATAAGTTAAATTTATTTTATTATTTTATTAAAACTTTTTACGTTTTAGTTTTTATAGTGAAATTAAAATAATTAATAATAAAAAATAATAAGTTATATTTAATAATAATATTAATATGTTTTCAATTAATATATTTATTATTTTATATATTTAAATTAATAAAATCTAGTTTTTTAATTAAAAATAATCACTAAGTGATATTTATTTTTAATTAATTAAATAATATATTTAATTTATTATAATAATAATTAATTTATTATTTAAAATAATTAAATAAATTAAAAAGTATTTATTTATTATTAAAATAAAAAATATAGCTAGTATTTTTTTTATAAATTAACTATATAATTATTTTTATAACTTTTTAAATTTCTTTTTAAATTAAGAAGTTTTAGATTTTAATTTACTTTTTTTAAGTAATTATATTTATATTTAAAACTTTAAGTTTTTTAAAGTTTTTTTAACTTTAAAAATTAATTAATTTTTTAGTTTAAAATTATTATATATTTTTTTTAAAAAAATATAATAATATTTTATAAACTAATAACATTAACTATATATTAAATAACTATTAATTAATATAATATTTTAATTTTTTTTTTATAATTTTCTTTTATTTATATTTTTAGTTTTTAATTAGTTAAAAAAAAAATTAATTAATTCTTTTTTATTAAGGTTTTTTTTATTATAAATAAGTTTAAAAACTTTTTTAAATATTTTTTTTATTTTATATATTATTTTAACTATATAATTATAAAAGTTATTTATAAGGTTTTTATATTATAAAATATTATTAATAAATTATGATTTTTTAATTATTTTATAAATAATAATTTAATTTTTATAAAAATTTTTTACTATATTTAAAAAATCTTTTATTTATAAATTTAAGTATTATATTTTAAACATTTTATAAAGTTTAACTTTAAATATAATTATTTTTTATATTTATAACTATTAGTTTATATTTTTAAGATTTTTAAAAAATATTATTATTTTTTTATATTTTTTTTAATATTATTTCTTTTATTTAATTTAACTTTATTATATTAAATACTTAGTTTTTAATATTATTTTTATATTAGTTTTTTAATAATATAATATATAATTTTATAATAATTTATTATAATTTAATATATATAATTATTAAATTTTTTTATTATTATAATTTATTTTATATATAATTTTTCACGTCGATTATAATAATTTATATTTATTTTATAATTAATTTTTTTATTTTTTATTAAGTTTAAAATAAATTAATCTCCACTTTTTTTTTTAATTTAAAATAAATTTAATTTTTTTAATTTTATTATAATAAATTCTATAGATTTATTTAATTTTATAAAAGCGATAATAATATTAATTTTCTTATTATATTTTTTTAAAATTATATTAAAAAGCTTTAATAATTTAGCTTTTAATTTAAATTTATTTTTCTAATTATATTAATTTTTTAAATTAATTAAAATTTTAAAAAAATTACTTTTTTTATTATTTAATTATTATTAAAGTTACTTATAAACCATAGGTTTATAAATATTTTAATTATTTTATAACTAGTTACTTTAAAACTATATTTTAAAATTATAACTTTTATAATTTAATTTATAAGGTTATATTATTTATTATAACTTTATAACCATTTTTTTTACCTTAGATTTAATTTTAAAACATATTTAATATAATATTTTTATTTAATATTAACCCTTATTTAGTTATAATAAACCGTAATAATTATATAAATATTTTAAGTAAGTAATTTTAATATTTTTTTTATATATAAATAACGTTAAAAAAATAATAATAAAACTTTTAATTATTAAATTTAAAAGTTAATTAAATTAAATTTAAATCTTTTAATTAAAAAACATATAATTTTTATATTATTATTATATATAAAATTTTAATTTAAAAGTTTATTTAATAAAGGTTTATTTATTTTTAACTATTAATTAATTTTTAAATTTAACAAATTTTAAACTAGTTACTAAGAATAATTTAAAGTTATATAAATATATAAAAATTTATTAAATAAATAAATTATATTAATTAAAATAAATAAATAAGAAATATATCTTTTATTATAATATTTATTATTATATTAATAAGTTTTTAAAACTTTTTTATTTTTAAATAATATTTTATAAACTAACTTTTTTTTTTTATAAAAAATTTATTTATATTTATATAAATAATAATATTATTTTTAATAAAACTATAAAAAAGTATTTATAATATATTATTATAGTTTTTAATTTTTTAAATAAAAAGTAAGTTTATATAAATCTTTTAAAATTATTTATAACTTAATTATTAATTAAACTATTAAAATATAATATAAATAATAAAAAAGCTTTAAAAATTAATAATTAAATTAACGTTTTTAAAAAACTCGAATTTTTATATATTTTAAACTAGTTTAAAACTTATTTTAAAATAATAAAATAATTATAAAAAAAGATTATATAGTTTAAAATAAAAACTAAACTTTTATAATAAAAACAAATAACGTTATTTATAAAAATAAAAATTAAAAAGATATTATTTATTAAAATATTTAAATAAATATATTAATTATAAATATTTAAAGTAACTTTTAAACTTATTATTAAAAAGTTAAAAACTTTTAAATAATTTTAATAATATTTTTATATATAATATATAATATATAATATATTATTATAATATAAATAAACTTTTATTTTTTAAAGTTAATATTTATAATTAAAATAATTATAATTTAATTATAATTTTATTAGTAATATTAATAATTAAATTTTTATTATATTAAAAATTATAAGTTTAATTTTATTAATTAATCTATTTTAAAATTTAGAATTTAAAAGTTTAAATTTAAAATTTTTAATAATTATTTTAATTAATATATTTAATATTAATATTAAATTTAATAATATAATATTTAGTTTTTAATTAATTTAAATACTTTTAATTAATTTATATTTTATAATAAAATTTTATTATTATTTATATATAAATAAGTTTAAAAAAATAAATATATTTATTATATTAATATTTATAAAAAATAAATAAAAGTTTAATTAAAATTAAATAAAAATATATATAATATAAAGTTAATTATTTTTATAGTATTTATATATAAAACAATTAAAAATAAATATAAAAATTATTTAATTTATTTATTTAATTAATTAATTTAAATTTTATATAATATAATTATATAAAATTAAATTATAAAAATAATTAATAATTTAATATTATTATTAGTTTTTATTATATTTAAATTAATTTTTTTTAAAGTTAACTTTTTTTTAATATATATTTTATATATTAAAAAAATATTTAGTTTTTTTAAATAATAATATATTAAATTATTATTAAATAAATAAAAAATATAATAATTTAATTAAAAATAAAAATACTAAAAATATAAAATAATAAAACATAATTAAAAATATATATATAAAAAAAAATTCTTTGTTTTTATATTAATAAATAAAATAATAAAAGAAAAAAATAAAATTATATAATTAAAATAATAATAAAAATAAAAATAAAAACTAATATTATAAAAAAAATAAAACTTTAATTAATTTAAATTATAAATATAATTATATAAAACTTTTATATAGTTTTATAATTATATATAAAATTTAAAACTTTATATATATAATTTTATATAATTATTTTATTTTTATTATTTTATATTAATTATTTTTTTTTCTTTTTTTATATAATATAATTATTATTTAAAACTTTTATAAATCCTTTATAATTTAATTAATTAATTTAATTTAATATTAATAAAAAAAATATTTTATTATATATAAATTAATTTATTAAAATATTATATATAAATTAAATTAATTAAAATTTTAATTTAAAATAAAAGTAATTTAATTTAATTTTATAGATTTTTTATACGGTTAAAAGTATAATATAATAAATAAAAATTTTATTTTTATATATATATTTTAATAAAAAATAAATTATTTAATAAATTTAAAAAAAGTTTTATTAATAAAATTATAAATAACTTTAAAATTATTAACTTAAATTTATTAATTAATATTAAATATAAAAAGTTTTTAAATTAATATATTTAAAATATAAAACTATAAATTATATAAAATTTTTAAATTTAAATTTATAAAGTTTAAATATAAAATAATTTTAATATAAAAACTTTAAAATAAATTAATTAATAAAATTAAATTTCACGGTTTTAAATATAATAAAAATTAAAAAAAAAAATATTTTATTTAAAATTATAAGTTTAATTTTATTAATTAATTTAATTTAAAGTTTTTATATTAAATCTTTTTTAATATTTAAATTTTATATATTTAAATTTAAAAATTATATAATTTTATATTTTATATTTAATATTAATAAATAAATATAATATAATAATAATATAAAAAAATATATTAAAAATAATTATATATATAAAATCTTTAAATTTATTTTAATTTTATATATATATAATTATTATATTATATTTTCATTATTTATAAATTTTATTAAAATTAAAAAATTAAATTTTTATATTAATTTTATAAACGTTTTAATTATAATAATTTTAAAATTTAATTTAAAGTTTAAATTTTATTTAAATTAAATAAACTTTTAAATTTTTATTATTAAATTTATAATATTAAAAATTTATATTATAATATTATTTTAAATATATTATATAATTTTATTTTATAAATTTTAATTTTTAAATAATAAATATATATTTAATATATTTAATATATTTAATATATTTAATATATTTAATATATTTAATATATTTAATATATTTAATATATTTAATATATTTAATATATATATATTATATTAAAAAAACTTGGTGTTTATATTATAATATATATATTAAAGGTCCTTGGTATGTATATAAACACCCACCACACCAAGGACCCTTAGTATGGTAAATATGGTGCATTACAGCTCTAGAGGTGCTCAAGGAACATGCGCGGTAGTGTTTGCAACGGGGTTAATCCTCCACCAAACCCTCTATTCTAATCGACAGCGCTTGCTAAATAAGGCCTGGGGTTTGCGAATGACGGGCCCAGTCGCATTAGGAAATGTGTCTGTGCTTGCTATCCTAGCTCCGGGAGGTAGCTCAAAAGATATGAATCCGGCCCATCAGGCTACTGATGCTCTCATCATCTAGTCCCGCTCCGACCCTAGCCTAGCAGCCACCTTGATAGAGGCTGCTGCGCCAGCCTAGTGTCACGAGACCGTTCTAGCAATAAGGGTAACTACAACGTTGTTCCACGAGGAGCTATAAACCTAACAGCTACAAGCGTCTTGGTATATACAGGAACAACGGACAAAGAAGCCTATCAGGCCAGGGAGCTCCGCCTCCGATATCCCTGGTGGTGCAAACACCCGATATCGCTATTCCAAGGGTCATGATACCTCTTGGATAGTAAGGGCTAAGGTCTGTGTAACAAGACCTAAGTCCTGACACCTAGACCACGAGTATTTGTATATACCTAGTTGTATCCAGTGATTTGGGATCTAGTACCAGCTCGAAGTCTAGCATCACTCGAGGACCTAGACCGGGCGCCATTTTGAGAGCAGCTTGATGGTGTGTTATCATTGATCAATCCGTGTGAAACTGGCCAGCTAAGAGATGTTCTAGGCCCTGCCTAGTCGAGGTAGACCATCGAGAAGTCGCTTGTTTAGTTTTGCGGGTAGGTAATTTCGCTAACAAAGGCCGGCGACTTTTTTATTTTCCTTAGAGGCGGGAAGAGCCACATTACAAAGATAAAATGAAGATAAAATGCGAGCTGTCAATCCTTAGGTATCGCGTAATGCTAGGATGCGGATTGAAAGATAATGATATGACGAAATCACACGAGGATGAGATGAAGCCCCTGAACATCCGGATAAGTCTGTGAGTCTCGATGACGGACGAGACGACCCCTGGCATCAAAGATGAGGATTGTCTGTTCCATCGACCTATGTCTCGTCATGAAGAGATGCAAAAAGAAAAACAGTTAACTACCCACTGTTGCAATGCGATACTTATCTGGAACTATGCGACACCGTCAGATGTTTTCCTGACACGGAGGCGCAGGAGCTTCTGGAAAAGGTCGAGGAGAAATACCAAGACATACTCAAAGTTATAGACCTATGGGATACCCGCGTAAAACGTCCCATGGCCGTCAATGATAACCAAAAATATAAAGTGGCTACCGCCCAGAAATACATAGAGTATTTAAGAAATGTTAAGTCCGTCCTTAGCGCCGTCTTGGACCAGACGTCCGAACAGGACCACCACTCTGATGATAATTGACTTTAAGCTTATCCTATCTATTCTTTCCCTTCTACGTCCTCTCTCATCTCCCCATTCTCTTCTTCATTGTCATCTCTCGTCTAACAGGTATATGACCCTAATAGAGATGGCAGGGGAGAAGACCGCGGCATGACTTGTAGAGCATTACTTAATTGTCACAGCTTTTAGGTAGTTTTCGTTCCCCAACTATTCGCAGCCTTATATTAAAAAGGCGCGTACTGTTCCCACCTGCTTGGCGCCCTATATTTCCCTTGTCTTATTCCGCCTTTGAATTTGACTCTTAGTGGCGTGGAGCCGGGGATAATTTCCTACAGAAGTCGAACACTTGTCTGACTCTGCACACGGCTTCGACTCACTTGACCTGTCAAGACCAACCTTCCAGCTTTAGCATATAATGGGTTTCGGCGTGTGCTAGACATTTTATATGCGAAAGGTTCGCTGCCAAAAGGATATGTTGCGAAGAGTTCGCATCGCTTTTACCTAAGACCGCGAATAGTTCGCGTGTAATATTGAATTAGGGTGCCAAACGTTCGCGGCCTATTATTGGGAACCGCTTGATTGGTATAGTTCGCAAAGGTTCACGCACTACTGTTTTGATTCCACCACTGAATATTAGCTCCTGAATTTTCCTTTCTTACTGGTCTACTGCTGCTACCGCCGATGGACAGCCGCTGTCCGAGTGTGATATCTATACGATACGCGGCGGCGGCGAGATGGCTTCCCATGCTTGGACGTGTTCAGTTGCGACGGCGGGAGGCAGCCTAAGAACGAGGAGAGGCAGGTCGAGGTGTGTCACGAGACCGTTCAAGCGATATGGGTAACTAAGACGTTGTTCCACGAGGAGCTATAAACCTAACAGCTACGAGCGTCTTGGTATATACAGGAACGACGGACAAAGAAGCCCATCAGGCCAGAGAGCTCTACCTCCGATATCCCTAGTGGTGTAAACACCTGATATCGCTATTCCAGGGGTCACGATACCTCCTGGATAGTAAGGGCTAAGGTTTTGTGTAACAAGACCTATGTCCTGACAAGGTGATGTATGAATAAGGGCTGATCCAGGGGCACCAGAGCGAGGACTGGGGCAAGACATGAAAGGAGAGCTTCTTGTCCGTTTCGCTATCAACGCGAGATATCCTGGTCGATAACGGGGCCCGCGAAGAGTTCGCATGCTATTTTTCGGCCTTGCGAACTCTTCGCAATCTTGCATAAAAGGGGCGCGAAGAGTTCGCAGGGCCGCGAACCTTTCGCAACCGTTTTACTCAAGATTGCGAAAAGCTCGCGGTCTATTACCAGGGAGTGTTAAATATTTCCACTAGTTAGAAGAGGTTCGCAAATGGAAAAAGGAGTCCGCATCTTAGACTGTTCGGCCCGCAGATCGTCCGTAGGACATTTACGAGTGCGAACTATTCGCAACATATTTACGAGAGTGCGAACTCCTCGCATGCTATCCTCAAAGACCGCGAAAAGCTCGCAGATTTATTCCTATGACCTGCGAAGAGTTCGCGATGGCCGCAAAAAGCTCGCACCGTCTCTCTAAAGGGTGCGAACTCTTCGCGGCCCCATTTCACCTGCCGTTGCAAGGGGTCATGGTCTATGCCTCGCAGACCTCTCCAGGTGGTAGGGCTACAGCTAAGCTATCTCCTCTGTTGGACAATAAAGAAATCTCGTCTCGGGTATATCCTAGACATCAAATCGTAAAGGCATACATGATGTTCTGGGGTGCCACATCTGGGCTACCACTGGCCCTTTCTTGTGGCGGTCTGTGTCAATCCTACTGGTGGACTAGTGTTCTCGGGAGCCTGGTGTATGGAAAGTTGACAAGAGGAAACATACCCCTGGAGTGACTTTGCTGTTTACTAAGGGTTTTAACCCACTTGTCAATATCTTAAGACGTCATTTCCGTGTTCTCATCTCAAGTTGAAGGCGACGATTTCAAAAGAGAATTTGAATTTGCCAAAAGAGTATTCAAAATCGTGGATCAGGGAACTTGAGTAAAACCTCGAGGTATCTGAAAGGGTGCTGAAAGGGTTTGATGCATGCTCGAACCATGACTCTGAACCTCCGAGTGTTTACTTAGCACTACGCCCTGGGCTGTTGAAAGCGTGCGCAAGATCGTCCCTGGGTGTTCCTCTTCTATCAAGGCCTCTTCAAGCTCTTTACTCTCGGCTATCCAGAGAAACTAAGGTCAAGTTAGATGAATAAGGGTATGAAAATAGGCTTTCTTTGAAGTTATGGTGGAAGTGGAATGGGCCGGATAGTGTGTAGGCGGTAATAGAGGAATAACGGATATATATAGACGGGCATATGGCGAACAAATAAAAGGCATTAAGCTTGATGAGCTTTCTTTTTTCCCCTCATCCCATCTAGGTCCAGAGATGAGGAGCGTTCATAGCTGTGTCCCTAGTGACAGTACCGAAGGCCTGCGGGATATTTTCTAAAAAAACAAGTCAGGCCCCTTAGCTGGTCTTCGACCGCTGTCAAGATTCTAGCCTTCTGCCATTTAACCCCTGGGACGAGAAGCTTGCAATGATGAGTGTTGGCTATGTCTCGATGATAACCATGCGATACGAGAAACAATTCTGAACCTGAGGGGCTCTTAAGCTCCAAGTATACAAGAGGCCCGCAAAAAGGGGCTTATCTCCTATGCTACCCCTTCCCGCATAATAGCGAAGTTACTGCGTCAACGATCTTCGGAGACCTAGGGGCCTGAGGGGACTAGAAATTCCCGAGTATATCACTGCTAGAGGTATTGGGGGGAGCAGTTGGAGTCCATATGTCGGACATCGAGATGTCACTTGCTATATGCATAGTTCGGTGCTCGACAAACCGGCTACGCCCGTCGTCGGGCGAGAATGAGGTCTAGCTCACTCGACATGACCTACGAGCACCAGCAATCCGTCACTTAATGTCACTTGATGGCTGAGCAATAAACCTGTCGCACTTGGTAGTGGTCGACACGAAAGCTGTGTAAAATCTTGCTATTCCATTTTGAGATTGCTTCCCGCACTAATCTCCACCGTTGAAGCCATTCCGATTGAGTGACCTGGTGCTAGAACTGTCCAAAGTTCACTCTCTTCTTATACGGCACGACGCTCGTTTCTTAGGCGCATGTCATAGCAATTCGAGGATCATGGAGACTTCTACATGGTCTAGATAGGACGAGCAAATTGTTACAAGCAGCTCCGGGAAGTTGACTCTCGCGGCACCCTCCGCCGTTGCCGCAGGTTACAAGAGTGGCTATTAACTTTTCAGAAGATGGTCGAATTTTCGCACTCTGGAAAAAGGGGTTGCGAGGAGTTCGCACTCTCAAAGATTTATACTGCGAAGAGTTCGCAGCCCCGCGAAGTTTTCGCACTCTTCTAGACAGATGCTGCGAAAGGTTCGCGGTACTTATCATTGAGTATGCGAATTCTTCGCAGCCTGGGAAAGGAGGCGCGAACATTTCGCGCTGCAAAAAGAGGAGCGCGAACTCTTCGCAACAAACAAGTTTTCGCATGCCCTGGAAATTCATCATACTGTCAAGATATCAAGGCATGAAAAGTTCGCATCCCTTACAATTGAAGTGCGAACCCTTCGCAGTTTAGAACAAGAGGCGCGAACTTATCGCGCTTCAAAAGGAAATGCTGCGAATAGTTCGCAGTCCCGTGAGCTTTTCGCACTTACTGCGAGCTATTCAAGCCTGGTCCAAGTATTCGCGTACCCTAGAAATTAAAGTGCGAACTCTTCGCAGAGGTTGCTAACTTCTCGCAGCTTTCGAAAGTAAGCTGCGAACTCCTCGCTGTCCAGGAAAGGGAGTGCGAACTTTTCGCAGTTCCTCAAACCTTTTGCTGCCGAAGAAAATGAAAATAGTAATGCTGAAAAGCAGCATCGTGGTAAAATCATATGGCAACACCGCTATAACTTAAGGACCATCACGTATCGCTCACCACTATCAAGAGATTCGAAACGTTTAAATCAAGGTCCGCGTTCAACGGACAAGACGTACACAGGACAAGCACAAGCATTACCCACCCAATTGGTCCGATGTCACTTACATCACGCAATAGTCCAGTGGTCCTAGAATGAAGTCAAGAGTCAGACGTAGTAGTGCGCATCGAAAATCTTTCAAGGCAATGCCAATCTATTCCACTCCCACGAGAAATGAGGAGACAGGAAACCCCCCAAGTAGCTTTATGTCACAACGTCCTGAAGAGAAGCAGCCCCGACAGAGTCAGATCGGCTCTTAGATTCTCCAGCTTGGGAATATATCCAATATGCTGGCAAATATCATCGAGGTTCGTAGACTGAAGTCGTCTTAGCCCATCAAATCCGGTGTAGACCCTGAAATGTCGGCTTCTCGGTTGAATCGGATCTATCCCCTGAAGGCGATCACGCAGTCCGATGCCGGTTTCTTGTCTCACGAGATCTTCAGGAGCTGTGTCCACAGGTCCATTAGTTTATGCACTCCACGAGGCGTGTAAGTGTTGTAGTGTTGCTAGAATCGCTGTGCCTTGCGTGATACCTTCTATCGCAGCCATTGAGCCCTCTCGGATGGAGCCAATGATACATGCTGCCAGTTTTTCTTCGTCTATCTTCGTGGTGTGCTCGCGATCTTCGTCCGACGCTAAATCCCAATCCTAATCCTGTTTTAATGCCCCCGCCACCAAACGTCAGAAGCAATAACAAGACCCGGACGCGTATATCAACTCCAATATTGATCCATACCAAGTCGCTTTTATCTGAGTTCAATCCACCTGCAAATCAAGACCCACGTGGCAAAAGCGCCTGGTTGTATGTGGCCCATGTATTGCCGTGCATGGGAACATAAATGGGTTCGAGTCCCATCGTGGTTTAACTATCCGATCCTTGGGGTGGGTTTTTTATCTCCCTTTGAGGCTCGCTAGGCGTTGGGACTCGGGAGGCTGGTTTTCCTAAAACAAAATGGATCAGCTAAGCTAGCTCTGATTAAAGGCCCCTATATAAAGCAAGCGAAAGGAAGAAATACACACGAGCAGGAACAGCGGTGGATTCCACGAATAGCGCGTAACGTGAAGGTTCCAGAGCCTTTGTCTCCCGAACTTCACGCACAATTTCAGACACAAGCTATCAATCTACATCAGTTCTCCCGCGTTTAACAGCGCAATTCACAGCTTCCCCTGCAACGGAATAACAATCCAATCTAATCAACATAAGAATCTGAACTACGTTTCAGAGTGGCCCCTTGCACTCCGTCCGCTAGTTCCATTATAACTCGCCTGTGTACCTGGTGGTGATGTATAGGATCCTATTCCCAGATATTGACACCACGCCCACCACTTCCATAGTTATTTAATAACACTTACTAACATACTTGACTGATTTCAACTGTACCCCAGTACCCTCAACAGGAAAGAAGCTATTATAAACCCTACAAGAACGCCACCACCCATCGGAGGTGCAGGACAGTCAGATTAACGAGTTTTACATCAAGCGTACCTTCACCCTCGTCTTCCTAGTAAAAGTCGTAAGAGTTCCTAAAAGAGAGACTTGTAAATTCATGTCACGGGAGACACTAATAGGCGAGGCGATTATAATTTACAAAGTTACGCCACACGCTGATAGGATTACAGACAGATATACGCCAGTCGGGCACCTCCATCAAGTCTAGAGCTTACAGGGCCATGTATAATTTGGTGATAAAATCTGCTCGAAGGCTACCATAGCGGCAAAATATAATCCCTAACAATGGCTCTCCTCTACGAGAATGATGCCTTGGAAATATCCGAACGGTTTGCATTTAGGGAATAGTTTATTTAATAATAATTTTATCTAGGTCAATGGTTGGTTCAAAGGAATGGTCTTATTCAATAATAGGTTTGTCCATAAGAATAGTTGCTCGGGGGAATGGTTTCATCTAATACAGCCAAATCAGTAGATGAATATCGAGCAATCATATAAACGGTCACAGGTAAAGCTAGGAGGCTACCTATGCATGTAGGTAGGGTCCTGAAAGATACCTACCTAGGTAGACCAAGTACCTTGAATTCACTCGTACCTAGGTACCTTAGGCAGGTACGCAGTTTTAGGGTTTAAGCTAGGTGCGCTGTGCACACGGTATCCGCGCAACGCGTCGCCAACCATCTCGTCGCCCACCACGGCGGGGTTTTCCTTTTGTGTCCTTCTATTTTCCTTCTTTCTTTTCCCTACTATTTTTTCCCTTCAGAATTTCTTCGCATCTCGCGAAACACACCATACCGCATCATCACATATTGCGACTATGACGAAGTACAAAGGAAAAGGCCGCGACGGCCAGTCTAGATCATCGACAACCGCTACGACTTCGCGTAATGCAGCCAATACCTCAGCAACAGCCAGTCGTAAGACAGGTGCCGGCAAACGCGCCCGTAAGAGTGATACCTCAGATGTAGATTCTGATGCCAAACTTGACGCTGAATCCCAACCCCGATCCCGCCACAATGCCAAACGTCACAAGAGACAGCAGCAAGACTTGGACTCGGATGTAGACACCGACACTAGATCCCGACTCCAATCCTACCGCAATGCCTCCGACAAACGTCAGAAGAAGAAGAAGCAGCAAGACTCGGACTCGGATACAGAATCCGATGTTAGATACCAATCGCGATCCCGAAAGCCGCTTCCATCCAAGTCCTCCAAGACACGACATGCCTCATACTCAGATACAGAATCTGACATTGTTCCTCGCCGATCCCGTCACAAGACGAGTTCACCCAAACGTAAGATACGACACGACTCCTCTCATGACGATTCACCTCCATCGGACGACGACTCGCCCCCCTCGTCCCAATCCTCCTCTGCCGATGAAGGGAGTAGAATAAAAAAGAAGAGTGAGACGGGTCAGGGGAAGGACAAGCATAACAACAATGGCAAGAAGGACGAAAAGGATAAGGGAAAAGAGAATGACGAACTCCAGGTCGTGATGAAAGGAATGAGAAAGAAGGAGAATAATCGGATTGCAGTCGCGATGTCTTCGGCCAGAGATTACATGAAGAAACACTTTCCGGCCATGACTAAGGAACGCTTCGAGAAGTTAGCCCCCAAGTATCCCCATGGATTTACGCAGGAGGGGTACGAGGTGGCTGAGGCGAAGTGGATGGTCGATCCCCTCAGACCCCTTCTCTTAGGACAACATCAACGTTTTCGAGAGTCCTTCCTTGCCGTCTACCGTACACTCCTGCGGTATTACAACTGCCTTTATGAGGACTTCATAGGACCGAGATTCCAGCTCCAATACGACAATGGCGATAACCCTAAAGTTATTCTACACGGCGACAGGGACGAAGACGCTAAGCAGATTATATACGACCCTTTCCCGTCTAAGGCCTTCTTTGACAATCTGAATTGTCTCCTTTTACAACCCGTGTGGTTTGGGAACCTCGAGCGGCTAGCCACCTGTTTACAGTTTGTGAATATACTACGAACCAACGATACCTGCCCATGGAACTTGGTAGATTGCGACGATGAAAGCTTATTTTTCAAGACCTGGCAACGCGTGGTCAAGGAGAACTTAGATGCCGAGAAGCCCACAGAAGACCTTTTTGCGCAAGTCAAGGCGAGGTTCGGCAACCAGGGCCTCTACTGTGCACTGTTCGACCAGATTATCGATTCTGTGCGAGCCAAGCGCCGGCCATCCGAGGACCACACTTCAAAGCGCAGGAGCAACGGTGATCCTTACTTCATCAAGGCCGTAGATCTCACTATTCTCATGCACGCCCTTGATAACATTGGTTATTTTGGGATCCCTTTGCTACATACTGCTTGCTTTACAGAGGCCGCCGTAAAGTTTTCGAGACCAGATCAGGATTACCCGCGCGCCAGCCAATTTACTGAGGCGCGAGACCAAGAGATCATCTACACTAGGATGATGCGTCAAAGAGTCACCAATGATATCAGCAAGGACGCCATACAGGGCGACGGTACTCTCAACGACATTCGCGACGATGGCAATAGGCCACCGGAGCCTATCGCCAACGTGTCAGAGCAACGAGCAAGGGGCTCCATGACTCTGAGACAGAGAAGCAACTCGTGTGCAGACTCCTCATTCTCTCATCCCAAGGAAGCGAGAAAGGCCGAGGTAGGCCACGAATTGTCTCCTGTTGAAGACGTATCTACCGAAGGACGAGGCTTACCTACGGCCAACCCACCCCCCCGGCGTGAGATTCCTAGCATGTCCGTTCCATTTACGGAACCGGCCGAAAGCATCCTTACTCCGGAGCGCGCATCGACCAACATTCAGTCGCCGAAGGTAAACATAGAAAGGCGGGTGTCGCCGCAGCCAAGTAGCAAGAACTCATCCCAGAGTACCAAGCCAATGCATCCCCCCACACCTCATTCTAATGCTCCGTTCGACACCAGAGGAATACAGTCTCTAGCCGTTAGTCGCAACCCCCCTTCGATTACCACAATGAAGCCTTTGGGACCCAATCGCATCCTTGCAACGGAAGGCCAAAGGGATACTAGAGGAATACAATCTCCTGCCTTTGGTCGCGACGGTCTTTCGAATACCAGAATGCGGCCTTCTGAACCCGATCGAATCCCTGCCGGGGGACGTCCACACAATGGTGCTCATGATAGTCGGCCGACACATCGTAACGACAATCTGTTCGGGACAAGTTCCTTAGCTTCGAGTGCTAGTAGCCTATCTCAGCCGCAAGTCGACTCTGCGCCGGTGAAGAGGTTGGCAAAAAGGAACGATGAGATATTGCCAGCTGGGAATAGACCAACATCTACGCGCGCAATTGATAATCGACCTTCCTTGTCGGCCGAAGATATTCTCGAAATCGCTATCAAAGAAGAAGGGGAAGTGGATGAGAACGATGACGAGGAGGATGTTGATAAGACTTTCCCTGATCACTCGAAGGACAGACCAAGTAATGGAGACCAGAAAAAGAAGTGGAGAGCGAGAGGCAAGCGAGGAAGTGGTATTAATAAGAAACAACGGCTACTATCTGAAAGGCACAATGCAAGCCATTCTCGCTGGTAGCCTGGGTCGGTACTGGAAGGTAAGGGTTCAAGCCGGCTGACCTTTGAGTTAGTCGGCTAGGCAGAGAAAAAGGTTCCTCGGTGCCTTGCTACCTACCTAAGGTACCTATGTATGGAAGAACCTATGTAGTCATAGTTTTTCGCAGTCTAGTTTTCGGGCTCCTCGCCCATCAACGTCGTTGTTTTTGCACCTTTTGGTTTTGCGCCGTGATAATGACTGTCGTCTTGATGACTCTTGTTAGAGCCTTGTAGTAATTATAATCATAGTTCATGATGCTATTTTCTAATTAGGTACCTCTTTTGAGAAACAGGCCAAAAAGATAGTTCTCTATGGATGACCACTAACTAACTTCTCATACATGATAAATGACATGAGACGCCGTTCTAGGTGCTAGACAATCTCTCTTAAAGGGGCAAATAACCCACGTGGCGCAGTGGTTAAAAGCGCCTGGCTGTGTGTGGCCCATGCACTGCAATACATAGGGACATAAGTGGGTTCGAATCCCGCCGTGGTTTATTTAACCATCCGATTCTCAGGTTTTTTCATCCCACTTTAAAGCTCGCCGGGCGTCGGGAGGGTGGTTTCTAAGACGTTAGAATAGGCGGGCTCGGAGAAGGGTTTTTCCTGAAGCGAAATGGATCAGCTAGTTAAAGCTGGCGCCCTGGTTAGAAAAAGCCCCTATATCTGTATAAAGCAAGCGAAGGGGAGGAAATATAAATAAGTAGAAATAGCGGTGGATTTTTATATATTAGGTAAAACTTTAGCTCTGTCTCCTTAAAGGTACTCCAGACATCCTATACGCCATTATTACACGTCGCTATACCAATAAATATATTATATATCTAGGTAGTTAGCCGGACGTAAACAAATTCATCATTAAGGGGGCAAATAATTCTAATGGCCAAAATGGTCACCAAAGTGATTATATAGAGATAGTTGAAGTACAAGATATAACAACGAATAATTTAAGGCTGTGCGCTACAGGATCAAGTTAATTCATCTCCCGAGTGTTGGCAACTTGACTAGCAACCCTGTCTGAGTCCGGTATGAGATACCAGGCCAAGGCAGGCTTCAGGTTAAACATCACCTAGCCAGGCAAGCAGAATATAGGCGAGTGCGTGGCCGGAAGTTGTAAGTTCATGGCCCGAATGTCGTGACGAGTCTAACATAGAAAAGGGGAAGCCATCTGCGCCATATTCGAGTTTTCAAATTTCCTTCGTGTCACGAGGCCTACCACGCGGTTAGGGGATAACTAGACATCCCGTTGCACAGATAACCATAGTACCAAGGGCTCCACAGTTCCAGATATATAAGAGGCAAGGCCAAAGGGCCTAGGAATAAAGGTGGACGATCTCTTATTCCATCTCCTTCTCGTACTGACAAACATATAACCTTATGGCGGTAAGGGTAAGGCCCTGACAAATAATACTGGCAGAGGCAAGGAAGGGGGTGATAAGCTTCTTAGTTAGCTATGACAAAGCGTCATGATGTTTGCCGTACTGTCGGTAAAGCCCTCACGTAGTTTGGCGAACATGGATATCGCTTCGACAAAGTGTACGGTACGCCACAATGGATTTAGGCCTTTTCTAGTCTCTTTTTCAAAAGAATGCTGGAAAAAGTTGACGCAGTATTTCCGGTCCTAGATGTGTCGGGTCTGTGCTCGGTAAGACTAAAGCAAGCTGGACATGGCTCGGCGAATAGCTACCTAAATCAGGACGATAGATGAGCTTAGCCAGACTGGCAACATTACTTATCTAGAGAGTAGCTACTATCCAACTGTCAGAGAGCCTTGGGGTCATCTCCGGTGTCGTTCAGTCTCATTCATCAGGAGATTCAACACCGCAGAGGCTTTGAACTTGTATTTGGCAGGCGAATTTAATTAGCTGCCAAGGTAACTGATAACAGCCAGTCAGGAACGTAGCGATTCGTCTGTTTAGCTGCGCTTCTTTGTGATCGGAAATATTGTACATAAGTTTGACACACAACCGACAAATTCTACGCAAAATTAGGTATACAGGTATCTCCGATCTAGTACAAAATTATTTATAAAGCAATAAAATTCACTTTCTGAAAAGTTCGAAGCTGACGTGAATATGAAGTTGGTACAACAGACAATTTATGGGATGAGAAGGTTGCTAGTCGTTAGTGAAGATGGCGGAAAAGGAAGGAAATATGCTAGGGTACTATTACTTTCACTTTAATGCAATAAAGTTCCTCCGAAGCTTTAATTACTACCTAGCTACTCTAACCTCGAGGATAGAACCAGGTTTCCACCGTAGACGGTAAATCATCGATCTGCGAGAGAAGGGAAGGACGGAAGACGGTAAATCATCGATCTGTGAGAAAGAAGGACGGTGAACGCCTACATATTTCGGCGCGTCGTTGTCCTCATTCGGTTGAGATTGGACTACACGCCGGCGTTCCAAGTCGTCTTATAGACTCGGACCTTGAGCTTAGGCTCGTTGTTAGCGTTGGATTCAGAATCCGTAAAGCCTTGGAGGCATTCGCTGTGCTTTCCACAGTGACCCGGCGTTGGGTGCTCCAAGGGCGTCCACTGGCCTCTGACGATAATGTCATCAAGACAGTACCAATGGCATTTTTCGGCTTCACGTAGGAAGCTCCACATGTTGACGACGGTTACCGCTAAACTCTCGGCCTGATCCGACAGGTCGACAAGCCTGATCACCAATTTGCGGAATGTGAGCTTCTTATCATCCGCTACGTTGGGATTGTCGAAGTGGATGTCGGCGGACTGGAGCAGTGCGATGGAGTCGACTACGGACTTGCGCAATTCAGATTGGGTAGATCCCGTCGGTTCAGAGGAAGTGGATTGTAGTGCCTCGGGAGGTATCGGAGAACTTGGCAGTGGCATCGTCATCAGAGCACCACGAGGGAACAGAGGATCTGTATGGGCGACGCGTCCTTGTTGGGCGGCAGACTGCTGTGGAACTGGAGCCAACAGAATACCTGGATCACCGGCAAGTCTTGCTTAGTCGGCAAGTTTCTCCTCGTATTCGGGAACGAATATACTTGGGCGAGGACTTGGGCCTATTTTGAAACTGTCCTCGAAGTCATCTCTATCCTTAACTATAATATAGTTAGGCATCTGGGATAATTGATAATCGGACAAAATAGATATAGGAAAAAATGAAAGACTTATAGTTGAGCCAGGGTCCAAATCAACCACACTAATACACTGATCATAATAGTATTATATGGCTTGGACTTATACTTATGCAAGACTTCCGGCTTATATATGCAATACGGCCATATAACGTCTTAAAGATCAGTGTATTAGTGTGGTTGATTTGGACCCTGAGTTGAGCGTGTATACCCTGTGGTCAGTATACCAGTTCAGCTGGTGGCGCTGAAGACGGGGCAGACTATGGAGCTTTCTGTCGACAAGGAACTTGATCACCTGTTCTTCGGAGACCTTGAAGACATTCATCACTCCTTCGGCTGTGAGTTCATCCCTCTTTGGATGGTGCTTGAATAGCTCGTCGAAGATGGCAGCGCGTCTCGTGATGCATCCATTGCAGCAGGGAGTCATTTCTCGCTCGAGGAGATCTTTGTGGGTGCCTTTGTTATTGGAGGAATAGCCAGATTGCTCGACGACTTCATCGCGGTTGCCCATCACGAGGCTGGAGCCTTCCGAAGCCGGTAGGTTAGCACCGCGGTCCATGATCGATGATTTGTTGGTCTTGGATGAACATAATGCTTCGGTATGGAAGTTTCAACGAGTAGCGAGCGTGAAAGATTGAGATCCTGAAGCGGATGGCAGAGTAAAAGTATTGACCTGGGTGGTAAAACTGGGCGGCAGAGTAAAAGTGTTGACCTGAATGGTGAAAATTAGGCGGTGGCGCCTGGCTAAATTTTCAAAGTCGTCTCCCTGCCAATTACTTTCAGTTCATGGGAAGAAAAGTGCGATATACACTGTGGAGTAAGGTGCTCAAACACCCCCATCACTGGAGGGGTCATCCTGAGCTTTTACAAGCTACAAGCATCCTTGGAAAATAATTTCTTTTTCTCGTAGTACCTAGGTACATGTAGGCAACCATCTAGGGCGGTAAGGTACTTTGTCCCGCCGTCCAAACTGATATAGGTACAAGGTATTTCCAGTCGTAGAAGCTCCCTTGAGAACACTTCATTTAATTACTAACAGTCTGATTAAATCTGTAGCTCGGCTTTTGGTTTCTAGAACGGCTACAGGGCGCTGCTAGTGTTAAACATTCAATTTACGCATTGCTTGGTGAAGTTGTAAAGATCACGTGAGTAAAGGAGCCTCAATGAATGCCAGCGTCAACTTTCACAAGTCACTGCCACAATTGCAGCGGCCAATCAGAGCCTCAGGATCGCCTTGCAGCTCGCGACCTTTCCTTTCCTTTACAGTATTATCGCTTTTCATCTGAATATAATGCAACCAGTGTCAAAAGGTCATGCAAAACGAGCCCTATCGAGCCCTATTAATTATTAATATTTTTAAACGGTGATGGAAGAGATTCATTAATTATAAGAAAAGTTCGACGGACGTGCGCTGAGGTATGGCTAGCCAATCGGAGCTAAGCTCACCTGTGGCGTAAGGGAAAGAGTTCGCGACGCGAACGGGACAGGCCGCTAATTCTATTTTAAGAACAAACATCAATCCATCCACCCACATACAATATACCCAATATCAGTCCAATATAGATGCAACTTGTATCATTAGATTTGGTTAACTAACAGCTCTCGATTCATATAGGTTTTGAGCTGGGAGGTGCCGTAGTTTAAAAGTTATTTTGAATAGACAAGTTGGCAGTTTGGGGCTGCGATCGCTGAGGGGTGGCACGTGATACCCTTTGAAGCCAACACAATATTGCTGCGAAACTATAATATTGCCACGCGAATAATTTTTCAATCAAATACTGCAGCACTATGTATCCTAGGTCAATCAATCTGTAGTGGAAAGGCCTTTTGAATGATATAGGTCCCAGCTTAGACCCCTCAAGAATCGACGAGATATTCATCAATGAAAGTAACTAGGTAGCTTTTCGACTTGGAATTGAGATGCAACCGCCGAGGGGTATCACGTGATAGCTGTCCCTAGGACGTTTTCGCTGTACAAATAACTTTGCATCCAGATATTATAGAACAATGCGACTGAAACCAATCAGCTCGTAATTCAATTACAAATTGATTGATACAGGTTTCCGGTCATAAAGATCAGTTTTCGTGAAGTTATTCAGGTATGAAACCTGGCCCGGGCCGCCGGCTCCGGGCGCGGGGTGGTGCGGATAAGCCCCGATAGCAAAAAAGGTAGTGCGAATAGCAAAACTTATCATTTATGCGTGCATACCCTTGTAAACGTCTTCTCGTAGGCGTCGCCTAGGTAATGAAATCTGGTCACCCAGCGTATTTGAGCAAACTCCTGCTGTAAATTTCATTCAACAGCACACACTCTCTTCTACACCTTTCTTCCTCCTACACCCTTCCTCCTCCCACACTTATCATCCCCCTACACTTATCCTCCTATTCTTCGTCATAATCGATTGAAATACCTACCTAACAAACACATCCAGTAATCATGGAGTCAAATCTGCGCATCCTGAACCAGACGTACAAAGGAGCGGAGCTAGCATATAAACTCCAAGCATCCTGGCCGCACAGGTTTGCCCGAACTCCCGCCGAACGTGCCGTCTGCTCCGCCGCTAGCATCATACGCTGGATGAAGATCATCATCGAGGAGACTGAGAAAATAGATATGAACCCCGTACCGAGACCAGTGAATGAGGTGCTCGCGCTAGCCCTTGCCGACTTCCCGATCGATACCGACTTAGAGGCTGAAAGCGAAATCACCAAGGCCATCGCGAACTGCGCCCACTCGCTTCGAGGAAACGTGTTCGATATCCTCGAGAGTCCCTTGATGGCTCAGACGCTCTGGTGCAAGCCCCAATATCTCCTTTTTCGAACGGCGGTACTGGAGAAGCGCAACGGAATGATCGAGAGATACCAGTACCCGGTCGAACAGCATGTGAAAGATAGCCTCATACACCTAGAGAACCCTTTCGAACTAGCCGCCGCTGTTCAGGCCAAGCTAGGCCAGAGATACTCTACGGAAAGGATGGCAGACCAATACTACCTCGCCAACCCCCCCGAATTCATCCGGGTATATTGGAACAACTCATCGTCGGTATCACAGAACGGTAACATGTCGATATTCGACGCTTTGCAAGCCTTCGAGATGCCATACAAGGAAAAGATCTCTGGAATTGACCGTCTTGTCCTGGTCGATATGAATACCGGTTACCGATTGGTATGCGTGGCGAGGATTCCTCAGCCCGGAGAAGTGGCCGTCGCAAACCACCTATACCACTGTGACGGATCCAACTTCGTACCAGGCTTTGGCGACGATGGAAGCCAGGAGTGGTCTTGCCAGGAGCCCGGAAGATACTATATGATGTATCGCAGGTCAAACCAAGCTCGGCGCCGGCAACAAGACGGCCACCCAGCCCCGGAACGCGCAGTACCGCTTCCCGCTGGTGCCCTCGCAATGGAGAAAATCCTTGCAGACTGGGTTAGAGATTCAGTGCAGCCTCCCGCGCCTGTTCCCAGCCCACCTAATCCTCCGAAAGACGCCGGATCAGTACAGCCACCCGCGCCTGGCCCTAATTCCCTCAATCGCCTTAAAGATGTTAGATCAGTGCAGCCCTCTCTGCCTGTTCTCAATCCCTTCGATGGTCTCAAAGATGTTAGATCAGTGCAGCCTCTTGCGCCTGTTTGTAACCCCTTTGATGGTCGTCAAATACAACCACCCGCGCCTCGCAACCCCTTCGATGGTCAGCCTCTTGTGCCTCACAATCCCTTTGATGGTCGTAAGGACGTTAGATCAGTGCAGCCTCCTGCGCCTGTTCTCAATCCCTTTAACCCTCCTCAATCGCTTGTGTCAGTACCGCCTCGTGCAGCTAATTCCAAGAAACGCCCAAACAATGGCACTCAGAATAGTCGGTCGGCGCATCGCGACGGCAACCCGTTCGAGAACAGCCCCCTGGCTATGAACACTTCTCACCCATCTCAGCCCCTGCTCAGAAAGCCGCATCAATCAGACTCCCAACTCTCGGTCGATCCTAGTCCAAGGGCTGGCGGTAATGGCCGAGCCAAAGGGGCAGAGGCAGAGGCAGAGGTAGAGGTTCACGGCACTGGGCAACACCACGTTTAACTTCGCTATATCGGCCGAGAGGTCGTTAAAGAAAGAGGGAGAGGGAAGGAAGGGGTGAAAGCAGCCGTACAACCCTTTTCAAGGAATGTTACAAGGCCAACCATACTTATCCTCCCTTGTCATAACTAACATGTCTACGGTATTACCCGGTTGGCCAAGGCTCAAGACCCTTGATAAAGATGGCAGGGAGAAGACCGCTGCGTGACTTGTGCAGCACACTGCTCCATTGTCTCAGTTATACCTTTGATAATTAGATAGTTTTTCGTTCCCTTTAATGCATTTCAAATTCGGGATCGAGATTACTCGCTACTTATTCTTTGATGTGACATGCTTCTTGGTGATCTGGTAACCTGTAAACGTACGTTGTAGACATGCATCATAGACATACCGTAGACGTACAACGCGCGATTAGCTTTCTACCTACTTAAGTAGGCTAGGTAGGTCGGTAGTTCAACTGAACTTCTAACGATGTCGAAATCTTGACTCACTCGGCCTCCTCCGGAGCGAGTCTCCACTGCGTCCCCTCCGTAGAACTGGGAGCTTCTGGCTAGTCGTCTCCCGAGCTCTGCAGATCGGAAGTTGGCTTAATAGCCGCATGAATCCCCGTCCCGGGTCCGGCAGCAGGCATAGAGAGACTAGGCCAGACACTAGCGAAGACGTAAGAGAAGGGGTGGGGGTGGGCACTGGCATAGGAGCAACCGAAACTCATGCAAAGTATGTGCTAGGATCTTCACAGCTGTTTTGAATTAGAGTCGAGCGAGCTTTGAATATCGAGTCTCCGACAGCCAGCTCGTGACTGTCAGGACAACTTGCTTGACACCAAGATACGGCCCCCTTCGACTATCTAGCCTTGGAGACACAGGCACCCAGTAAAGCTACTGGTCAACACACCAAGCCTCGTAGACAACTAGAGGTTGCCGAACGTGCCACCTACAAGCATGAGAGATACCCATACGAGATCAGTCTCACCAAGGTTCCCAACGCAGAGTCGTTTGAGACAGCAGCCTCCTTCGTCGTCCTAAGTGTCACGGCGCATTACTCCTTAATGGAGGTCACACGTCTACGTAAGGAGGGCACAATCTCGAACCACTCGACGGCAGGAACAATAGGACAAGTGACAAGAAGACAGATGACTACCTGCTTAGGGAATCAGAACGGTTAGTACATAAAAGTCTGATTCAAAGAGTGGCAGGGTTGATCCCCTGGGTATTATAGTGTCCATCCAAACAGTGCCGCCGTCCTTAACATCCGTCCAAGCTTTACCAGTTGTATCAACATCCTCTCCAGACAACTCGACCCGCTTCAGCAATTACACGTCGCTGAGTATAACTTCAAGCCTATCCGACATCTTTGTCGCGGTACTCTCCATCCCCTCTGCGGCGCTAAGTACGTTCCGGGTGAGTGGGCGAATAGTACTGAGGCCCTTGCACGACGCGTTCAAGTCCCTCTGTGTGCTCTGAAGAATGCCGATTAGTGCCTTGATATCCGCCAGTTTCAAGACATAAATGACACTCTTGATTGCCGCAGCCGTGGCCGCCTCACCCATAGCATTGCCGATCTCGGTGGCCAGAGGGCCGAGGAAGCCAAAGTCAGCGAGGAGAGCGCCAGTCGTCGATGTTTTTGTCGATCTCTTCCAGCTTCGTCTTGATCTGTTCTAGGTTAGCCTGTACCTGCTTAAGGGTGAACGCGTAGTCCGCCGATGACGCTCGGAACTTGTCTGCCCCGGTGCTTGCGGCCTTCTGGACGAGGCGCGCTGACTGTAGGCTGGACGGCACGAAGATATCGATGCGAAGCTTTCCGTCCTTGACATTCCGGGCGTGCGTCTCCGTAGTAACGAGGTAGTGTACAGGTTGAGGACTACAGGGTACTCATTGGACATCATGTCGACGTACTAGCGCCGCAGACGGCTGACAACGTCGAGGAGGGAAGACTTCTCGATTTGATCAGTGTCCTAGTATCCCACAATGCTCGAAAGATACGGCGACTGCAACAATTTCTCCATTTTGGCGAAGAAGCTTTTCGCCTCGTCTACCTGGCTCGTCATGGTTGTGTCAAGCTTGCCTAGTGCGGCGAGTGCTTCTACTACCCTGGCCTTGACGTCCGAGGTGGGGGCGATTAGGGATCTCCTTCGCACCACCAGGGCCACGGATCGAGAGTTTGCAGCATATTTAGGAGGGCTGGTGTCTACGCCCCTACTGTCAAGGATTTCGTTGCTATCCCCCAGCACGCTTGCCCATTCCACACCGAGAGGCGACTCGTACAAGGTAGGATCTTCCATAACCTGTCCTTTAACGGCGCTGAGGATGGTGTACACCTCCCCTAGGAAGCTGCTGATTGTCTGCACCATCTCTATCCATGTGGCGTTGTGGCCGTCGATGACAACCACGCTCAGTATCAAGTCCTTGAGCTCGTTGATGGAGTTGCTGATCTCCCGCAGCCGCTTGTTCAGATCGTTCTGTATCTCGCCTTCTTTCGCCGCTATGTATACGAGAACGGCTGCCAAACCGCCCAGACATACATACCAGGGAATGGAGATGTCATGCATCTCCTCGTCGGCAGAAACCCTAGCCGATTTCTCGCTGGCTTCAAAATAGCCGATCTCTCGCTCGAGACCTTGCTGATAGTCCGTGGCTGCGTGGGTTCACATCGTTGAAAGCGTTGTTGGCCGGGCAGCATACGTTTGGGCTTTGGTGCAGTCGTCAACAATCGTCTCCAGCAGGGTGTCTTTGGCATTTCCAATCTCCTCTTTGTCCCCGTTGGCCCTTTTGTAGTGGTCCAGGGGGTTGGTCTTGTAGAGCATGCCAACCAGAATAGGCGCTTCCGTCTTTATGCAGTTCTCAATAACAGTAGGGTCGCTAGATCCGAATATCCCGATCATAGTTCCAATTATGTTGGAAAGAGACGCTCCGCGTACAGCAGAATTATTAAATAGGGACGCAGCGTTCTTAATGCCCGGGATATCGTACAAAATGCTGGAAAGTATCCGTATCACGAGGCTAAACACATCTTCCGTGAGGCTTTCGTACTTGTCGATGTTGCCGCGAGAAAGAGCGCATTGGGAAATGTCAATAATGGCGTGAAAGAGAGCGTCTAGATTATCAGCGGTTAGGATGGAAATAGTCTTGGGCATCTTCATCCGGCAATGGGACTTTGAGACTGTCATGTGTCGTACATATAAGGCGCTTCTACACTTGGCGTAGAAGCGACATCGTGGACATCAATGCCTGCTTGTTCAATACATCCAGGTATCTTAGAACAGCCCCGGGAATCTCAACGGCGATGCTCGGCGCAGCACCGATGGAAGAAATGACCTCGAAGACTTCCGAGCCTAGAATCGTGGCTGTTGAATCATCCATGTCATATGGGGACTTGGCGTCGTCGACCATCCCTCCCAGACTATCTAGCTCGGTATAGTTCGCGATCGCGGAAAAAGGTTATGCAATCACTGTGTTGGTGACCTCAATGTGCGATTCCGTCTGAGATATCTGCCCGGCTAACGCTGCCATCTTGACGGACGAGGCCACCACGGAAAGGAGACCTCCGACAAAAATGACGGCAACAGCCTAGGCACCGCCGATTCCAGTAGCGAACAGCGGCATACCGACGGCCAACACTAGCAAGTTAAGCTAACAGACATGACAGTGAAGGGAGTTGGCAGCCACCAGAAGTTACGTACCTAGTCCCATGAAAGACGAGCTTGAACTTACTCAATACCGTTGCTGCCACAGAACCCCGAAATTCAGCTCTAACCTCATTCAATACACCTTCTTAGGCCTAAAGCGTATTCTTCAGAGCCGATAACTTACCCCTAAGTAGCTACAACTGGGTTTCGAGCTTAGACTTGACGCCGTGGAGCTGAGCAATCATGATGTTGATAGTATTCTCAGTATTCAGGATGGACGTGTTCAAGACCTTCGATCGTGGCTGACGAAGCTTTTGCCAGACTTGATAACTTGCTCTCATTTATTGTCGTCCGGCGCCGAAGTCCAGTCACCGGCAATCTTCTTGAGCTGGTCCAGGTAGAGTACTTGGAGATTTAACATCAGGCCTGGCGACGCAGCGCCGAGAAGGGTTACACCGTCCTAAAGAACCCGCTTGTACCACTGTACCATAGGATCCGAATCGGTTGATGGAGGGTCCTGGAAGTATCTCTTGTACAAGTAGCCGTCGGATCGCACGATGACAGGTCCGAGATTCGTCGCCGTGAACTCGGATGTGAATTCAATGGGCGTCTTATCTGCTATGGTATACGTGTCCGCCTCGAAGACGACCTTCAAGCTTCAAGTGTTGTTCTGGTAGTCGAGAGTCACAACGCTGTAATTTCAGTAAGCTATCCGAGACCACGTTGGAGGCGTACTCAGAGCGCTTCCTTTTCTCGAATGCGAAATGGTATTCCACGTGTTGGACGCATAGATATAATCCTTAGATAGAACCTGAATAGAGCTGTCCAGGTTAAGGATCGAGAGGTTGAAGCCGGTTTTGGTCCTGTCGGCGGAAAGTACGGTAAAAGGAATCACGTATCAAAAACTATCCGCGGTAAAAGCGCTGTCGCTGATTTTCTCCCAGTCATCCAGATACATCTTAGGCCTGTTACTAACGGACTCTTCAAGGACGGGGTCATTAAGTAATCGATGTCTCTTCTGCCAAACCGCCCTTCCAGCCGAAAGACACAAGTCACCTTTGTAGGAAAGAAGTGGATGTTGGACTCGACCGACACTTTGGCACCGGTGGGGAAGGCCGTAAATATAGGATCTAGCTTGGTATCCAAATATATGATCTGACTATTCCTCAAGCTAATGACAGGGACAGTGTTTAGCGTAGCAGAGAACTGGTCCAAGTACGGCTTGGTCTGGCGGTTCACTTTAGTCAGCAGAAATTACCCGCCAACGTGATAGGTCTTGACTCACCAAGACGTCGTCAAAGTTATCGACAATGGACTCGATAGAGGTATCCATGTCATTCAGGCCGTGAAACTGACTACAAAGGCCCAATTCATTATCAGCAGACATGATGGTAGTCAGCGCCTGCGCATCTGGCGGAAGGCACCTCGAAGGGCAACCGAAGCCCCGCGGGCTGGAGATTCTCACGACGCTTCTAGGATACGATTGAAACCTAAAAAGAATCCGGAGGGGGTGCGTTCGGTGCTCGGTTTAAGTCCATTCCGGCTTGAGATAGAGGGTAGCTTAGCTAAGGTGCTATCAACTAGAGAAACGGTGCCTAGGAAGTAATGTTAACGACTGTTTATATACGAGCGAGCGTTCTTACTTACCGTAGCCTTGGCCTCCGCAGTTTCTTTCGAGTTAACCTTGTTGTCCATAGCTTTGATCTTAGAACGAATACAATTATTTAGCGAATCTGCCGTAGAAAGGACTTACCCGATAGACTCCACGGCGTTGGACTGTGGAGGGCAAAGACCAGGTCTTGGAGTGAAAGCAATTACTTGGCATATCGAAGACATGGATAAGTTTTCCTTGGTAGAACCTAGACCCAAAGGCACTCCTTAATTGAGATCGATCTAAACGGAATGGATGTAATACCAGGCCGCCACCGACGGCCCATTTGCCGCTCTCAACCCGTCCACCCTCGCCTCAGCCTTCAAACTCGTCGGCTCACCTGGGCAGAATCTGGCACAGCTTGAGGATTGTACCCAGATGGGTTGCCCTGCACTGTATACGCCGATCACCTGCCGCATACACACAGAAATCACGATTGAGAATCGCGCCTGCGCGCCTGAGTTGGATGCCGTGGCTAAACTGAGGGTACCACGGTCCTTGGTGGTGGGCGTCGCGTACCGCCGATCATACCTCCGCGTCCGCGACACGACGGGCGCGCTCTAATCGAGCGTAGCCTAGTTGATCTCGCATGCGACCGCGGATAGCGCCGCCTCTATGGCCTTTGGCATGTCGTAGCCTTTATCGTCGAGGCTGTCGGACTTGAAGGCTGAGGCGAGGGTTGACGGGTTGCGGGTAGCAAATGGGACGTCGGCAACGTCGATTGCAGTACGGGAGAGGTAGGGGTAATGGATGGATTTGCGGGAGGATCAGCGAGGTGCTTGATTTACTCTGAGTAGTATCTGTAGTATTAGATCTACCTAGGTAATTATATTCCGTCTAGATCAATCTCAACCAAGAAGTGCCTTTGGGTCTAGGTTTAACCAAGGAAAACTTCTCATCCATGTCTTCGATATCGTCAGAAGTAAACCCCCCTGCCCAAGATTAGTGTTCAAACCCAGCTACCTCATCCTCGACTGCTCCCTACTGAGCCTACTCGTCACCTTCACCGGAGTAAAGCCTAGCGCCTTTACGGTAGTATCATAAAGCCAACCATGCGATAAGGAAACAAATAAGTTGTTGCGCGAAGAGCTACGAACCTAGTGGGCCACCAAGTTCCATGTATATAAATGAGGTCAGGACAAAGGGACCTATCCCTTCATTCCCATAGGCCTGTAACCCCTATCCAGGACCCCTAGCCTCCTATTCCGGCCATGAGGGCTCCGTGACTCCTATCTAGGCTCCAAGGGTGACCAGCGGGTCCGTAGCCCAGCCCAGGTGTGACGAGGGCCGTGGTCCTAACAGGTAGGCTTTCAAAGAGCCGACACTTTCCTTGTAGAAGCACTCCCTGACCTTGAGATGGTAGACAAACGGAGTCTTCGACACGAACGCGAGGGCGGACTCTTTCAACGTCCCATTCGATTCTCCGCATCTGACCAAGACGCTGCTACCGGTAGGCAAGCGTAGCATTACAATCAATAGACCCTATATCTTAATCGACAAATTATGTAGCTATCAGAGGGGGGCTCGATCGATGGGCTTGCGACCATGAAGATGCGCATCCCGAGCGACCTGCTATTTGGCCTGGTCTGCACCTTGTCCCGGCCCAACGTGTTAGTCTGTGGGTCGACCGTTCGCATCTGATCCACGTCCATAGCGGCCAGCAAGTTCTCTGAGCGTGACGAAGAGGTGGCCGAAGTAGGATGATGGTACAGTGTCCGTATGGCCCATATTTTCATTGCCGGAACCAGAGTCGCCGTGAAAGGTGTTAGGTCTATGGGTGACATCGTCGCGATCGTGGAGGTTGTCGTGGATCAGTTGGCCGAGGGGATTGTTGCTGGCAGGGTAGGACAGGCAGTCCGGAGGAACTAGGCCCTGCTATTCATTGTGATCAGCTCTTTGCCCAGGGTGTATGTATGCTCTGAATGCTGGGAACATGGACATTGATATTGCTAGTATACCTGCACGGTTGATCTCAACTATGCCCTGATGCCCCCGGAGAGAGACGGGAGACATGATGGACGCTACAAGAACGCCAACGGCGACGAGGTCATTGACCGAGCGACAGCCCCAATTCATTGACGGTTTTGAAACGCTTTCGGGATGTCAACGATGGAAGGTTGTTTATCCCCAACATCGCCACTCCGATAGACGGCTCCGGATGTTCGGGAGAAGATGGGTCACCGCGCCGAAAATGGGGCAATGAGTCGAGCGGGACTTACTTTTCCTACTGACGACTTCACTATTAGTTAATTTCTTATTTCGTAGCTCTCGTCGAATAACTTGGCTAGACCTTTAGCAATGAGCACGTGTACAGACGAGTAAAGAAAGAGGAGTCCGCAAGGGGGTGCGAACTTTCAGACTGAGAACCATTCATTAATAGCATAATGATTGAGATAACATGTTGATTTCTATAATTACATAGGTAGATATACATCGAATAATTACATATAAGACGCTACAAGCCGACAACCAACGGGAAACGTCGCCCTCTAGTCAGGTAAAGGGGTGGAACACCAGAAGGTCAGAGCCCTAAAGATACCTGGATTAAATAGAAAGCTGGAGCCCTGAGCGATACCTACATGTATGTAGACCAAGTACCTCGAATTCACTCGTACCTACGTACCTGCGTGCAAGACTTTAGAGTTTAGCTAGCCGCGACGCGTTTGCAGCAGCCGCGCGACGCGTCTCGAATCATCTCGTCGCCCACCGTGGTGGGGTTTATTCCTTCTACTTTACTTTATTTTTCTTTTCTCTTTTTCCACAACTCACTCACACGTCTCCAGACATATCATAACGATACCCCAAAACGACCCAATCGCAACCTGATTTTCATTACCACGTATTGCGACTAGTCTACAATGTCTGGAAGGGCGAGAACTAAAGGAGGCGGCCACAATGGCCAGCACAATACTCATCGAACCTCCACCACCTCCACCACTTCCACCATTCCACGTGCTGCAGCCAAACCTCCCACAGCATCCAGTCGTAAGACGGGCGCTGGGAAGAAAGGCAAGCGCACACATGAGACCGACGAATCGCTTAGTGAAGCTTCAGATGCAGAGTTTGATGCTGATCTTAACGCTGGATCTCGATCTCGACGCCGCCAAGAGGCTCCGCTGGCCAAGCGCCGGAGACTACAAGTTCCTTCCGACTCAGAGGACTCGGATGCTGAATCTGATGTCGATCGTAGCAGATCCCGTCGCAAGTCACATTCTTCTAAAAGTCGGAAACAGCAGGACTCTGACTCGAACTCTGACTCGGACGATTCCTCCTCCTCCTCCTCATCGAAATCTTCGTCATCTTCATCGTCCTCCTCTTCCGATGAAAAGAGTAAGAGTAAGAGAAAAGGAAAGGGTAAAAAGGCCAAGAAAGACAAGGAGGCCAAGAAGGACAAGAAGGCCAAGAAATCCAAGAAATCCAAGAAGTCTAAGAAGGTCAAAAAGAATACCACCCAGGCCAGGATGGAAGGACCAAGAGAACAGCTGGACCAGTGGACTACGAATCAGGTAAACTCGGTCAGGAAATTCGTAAAGGAGCACTTTCCAGCAACGACGAAGGAAGACTTCCGCAAGCTAGCTCCGAAGTATCCCCCCATGTTCACGCGAGAACAGTACGAGGCGACCAAAGCCGAATGGATGGCCGACCCTCTCAGACACTTCCTCTTGGGACAACATCAGCAACGTGTTCGAGAGGCATTCCTTACCGTATACCGGACGCTCCTCCGATTCTACAGTTGTCTGTACGAAGACTTCATGGGACCCAATTTCCGACTCCAGTACGACAACAGCGAGAACTCCGGTGTTCAGATAGTCAAAGACAACGTTACGAAGAATGTGCTGGATCCTTTCCCGTCCAAGTCTTTCTCTGAATCCCTAAACCGTCTCCTCTCGCACAATATTTGGCGTGGGAAACTTGATCGGGTAGCTACATGCCTGCAATTCGTCAATATATGGCGCACCAAAGATACCCGTCCGTGGGACTTGGTCGATTGCCATCCCGAGAGCCATTTCTTTCAGACCTGGCAACGCATTGAAAAGGAAGACTGGAGCACCGGGAGGTCCATAGAGGATCGCTACGAGGAAGTTAAAACGAGGCTAACCGAGCCGGGTGACTACTGCGACCTATTCGACCAGATCGTTAAGTCTGTTCAGGACAAGAGCCGATTTTACGGCAAGAACGATTCTATGCGTAAGAGCGATGATGATCCTTATTTCATCAAGGTTACCGACATCAAAATGCTCATACACGCCGTCGACAACATGAGCGCCTGGGGGTCGTCATTCTGGCATCCATCTTTCTTCATGGAAGCGACCCTCAAATTCGCCAAACCGGACCAGGGCTACCCGCGCTCTAGCGAGTTTTTCAAAGCCCGAGATCGGGAAATCATCTACACCAGGTTGATGAGGACAACCGCTGGAGCCGTCGAAGAAGACATCACCCGCGAAGACGACGTCATCCGCGAAGACCGATACAATGACAATGATGACGATGACGACATGGCATCGAATGCCCCATCGATCGAGTTAGGATCCTAGTGCATCCAATATTACCGACTTGCATAGATAGATTAAATTGATCTTCTTCTCTCGTCTATGAACCTAGTGCTCCCCGTTCGCGTGACTATTATTTACCTCATGATATAACATTCCCGTAGAAAATACCAACTCCTATTATGTAATGCCTTGTCCCAGTGTAAGCTGATATTTGAACCCAATACTTCTGTCTGAAGTAATATTGTAGATTTTCTTCTATGGTTATTGCCCTACGCGATACTGGAATTTCGCTTGAATCTTTGACTAGGGCCACCTTTATCACTAGATCCTGCTGTAAGACCTTCCCCCAAAAGGTCTCGAGGTCGTCGCCTGTCTTCCTTTACTTATTTAGTCAGGATAGCAAGAATTTTTCCATCTCCATTCGCAAAACCGCTTACCTACTGACAGGGGTCATGAGTATTCCCAAGGCTCTTCTTGAAATTGAGGGTCAAAACATTGTGTAACTTTTAGTTTTCCAAGCCCTACGCACTTGCAAGCTCTTTCATTCTCCCCCTGATTGAACTATAAGCCCATAAACGCGACAGTCACATTTCAAGTCTGCAGTATCATAGACAACATACGAGATCTTCGGAGGATATCATGGAATGGGTTAATGATGGCCGGCCTGGTGGCGAGGTGCCTATTCGCCGAGAAGAGATTGGGGCGCCCTATGGAACTACCCCAATATTAGGAACCCCTAACTCGTTGCGATGATGACGATTCAGATGAAGGTGCAGTTTGGAGAATTGACTTGGAGCGCGATGGAAATTCTTGATAAATAAAAGGCGGCACCCCTATTGACTTGTGATTATAAAACTGTTTATGTCCGGCTAACTACCTCGACATACAATATATCTATGGGAACAACGAAGCACTATGTGATGTATGGAGTACCCCTTGGGGTAGAGTCAAAGACATAAGAAATCCACCGATATTCCGACATTCCTCCTTGTATGCGTTGATTCTTTTCGCTTTCTCTTAATTAGTGTGCCGGCCTTAGCTAGCCGATTTATTTCGCTTCACGAAACCCCCTTCTTTGAATTTGCCTTATTCCAAAATCTCAAAACCACCCTCTCGACACCCGGCGAGCCCTAAAGTAGACCACAGCGGGATTCGAACCCACCTGTGTCCCCGTGCGGCAATGTACGGGCCATACACAGCCAGGCACTTTAACCACTGTTAACTTAGACACATGGAAAGTATCGTATCTGTGCGCTGGGGTGCTTTTGGCTGGCTTTGACTCTCAGCTTAGAGATTCTTAGAATCGGAGAGTGTACTCTTGCCCACGGGGCAGGCACCGGCAACTTCTCAGGCATGGGTACGTCCTAGTGATAGGTGTCTCAACTGCGGTTGCGTTCTCTAGGGGCGTGTTATCACATAGCTCGATCCGAGTAGCTTATTTGATTAAAGAAACCCATGGTTACAAATCTTAGCAAGTGTGTATCTTATATATTAATATATAAGTTAATTAAGGTTAAATAGATAGAGATAATTTAGATTAAAATAATAAGATTAATATATGTTAATTAAGTGTTTAAAATAGTAATAAAATAAAAATTAAATAATAATTTTAAAATATAAATAAAGCTTTAAATTTTTATTTAAATTAAAAAAAATTAAAAACCTTAAAACTTATAAAAATTATTATATTAAATTAAAGTTATTTTAAATTTTTAATATAAATTTTTATTATAAATAATTTTTATTTTTTTTAAAAACTATATTAAATTTAAATAATTATATTAAATAATAAAAAATTATTTTAAAAAATTTATTTAAATTTTATATATAAACTAATAATTAAAGCTATAATAACCTTATTATAAAATTATTTTAAAAAATTATAAAAACACGTATAATTAAAAGAAATATATTTAATATATATAATTAATTTTTTAATTAAATATATATATAATTTAATAATTAAAAGTTTTATTTTATTTAAAAATTAAAAAACTATATATAAATAATAATACGTAACTTTTAATTAATTAAAAACTATAAAATTATAAAATAATTATATTAATAAAATTTTTTATAATTTAAATTTAACTAATAATAAAAAAAATAATATATTAAAAATAATAAAAAAAAAGGTTTTTTATAATAGCTTATTTAATTAAAAATAATAAAATAAAAAATTCTAAATAAAAGTTATTAACTTAGAATTTTAAAAATATATTAATTTTATAAAAATATTAAAATAATTAAAAAAGCTATTTTAATTAAATATTAATAACTATTTAAAAAAAACTTAATAAATAATATAAAATTTATTAAATAATAGTTTTTAAATTATAATAAATAAAAGTTAAAAAAAATAAATTAAAATAAATAAAAGATTTATAAGTTTAATAAAAATAATAAAAAAAAATAAAACCATTTATAAAAAAAATTAAATTTTTTATAATTATAATTATAAAATTTATTAAATTTATTAATAAGTAGTTAAAAAACTAAAAAATTAAGTTATTAATTTTATATTTTTAAATTATTAAAATATATATTTTAATTTAATAAATATTTTATATAAGTGATATAAAAAATTATTTACTATTAGTAAAATATATAATAATTAATTAAAATTATAAACTTAAAAATAATATAAAAAAATAATATAATAATTAATAAAAATATTTAAGAATTTTAAGATATAAATAATTAAATAAAAATTAATTATTATAAATATAAAAGTAAAAAACTTTATAAATATTACTAATAATTAATTATTAATAAAAAATTTTAAAGTTATATTTAACGGTGTTTTAAATAACTAAGTAATTAATTATAAATTATTAAATATTAATAAAATTAAAAACAATATATTTAATTATTTAAATATAATAATTATTTTATATAAATATATATTTTTATAATTAACTTTTATACGGCTTTATTTTACGAAAAAAGTATTTATTATTTAATTTAATAATATAAAATTTAATTATAATAAAAATTTAAATATTAAATTAAAAAAAGAAAAAAACGCTATTTTTAAATTTTTTAATTAATTAAAATAAAATAAAAATAATAAAAACCACGGTAAATTATATAGTTAAAATAATTTAAATAAATAAACTAAGTTAATTAAAAAAAAAACAAATTAATATATTTATTAATTATTTATAAAAAACTAATATTTTATATTTAGTTTATTATAATTATTATAAAATTTTTAACTGTTAATATATTATTAAAAATAAAACTTTAAAAAACTAAACTTTAAATTTTATTATAAAAAGAATAATTAAATATAAAATAACTAAAAATAATATATTTATTAAACTAATTAAAAAAATAAAAAAAAAGTTATTTATATAAAATAAAAATTAATTAGTTTAAATAATTAAAAAAATAAAAGGAATGTTTTTAATTTTATAAATTATATTTAAAGTTAATATTTATTTTTTAAAAAACTTAATAATTTTAAATTTAAAAATTATTATTTATATTTTTAATTAATTTAATTGATTTTTATTATACCGAATAATATATATTAAAAATGTGATTTTTATAAAAGATTTAATTATATTTATATAAAGATATAAAAAAGTGGATATATATTTAAAAAATCTAAAAAAAATAAAACTTTTATAATTATAAAATATAATATATTATAAAAGATTTATATATAATATAATATTATTAAAACTTTTAAAAAAAATAAAATATTAATAAAACTATAAAAATATAAATAACTATTTATAAAGAAAAAATAATTTTATTTTATATATTATTATTAATAAATAAAATTAATATATTTTAAAGGATTTTTTTAAGAATTTTATTAATTATTTATTTTATATAAAAAATATTAAGTTTAATAGTTAAATAAAGCGACTTTTAAATATAATAACTAATAAATTATATTATGTATAATTTAGTTACTTAAAATTAGAAACCTTTAATTATATAACTAGTTATTTTTAAAAAATAAAAATTAAAAAGTTTAATTTAATTAAAAAAACTAATTAAATTATTATAATAAAATATAACATATATAACTATAAAAAAGCTAAAAAGTTTAATTATTATAAATGTTATAAATAATTAAATAAATTAAATAAATATTTAACTATTAATTTTTATAACTTAAAAACAGATTTTTAAAAATATTAATATATAATATTAATTATTAATAAATATATAAAATAAGTTTAAAATTTTTATTTTAAAAACTATATTTTAAACTTAATTATTAAAATTTTAAATTAAATATTTAAAATTATTTAAAAATAACATTAACTTAATATTAAAATTATTAAATATAATAATAAGCTAATAATAAAAAAACACGTTATATAAAATTATATTTAATAAATATATTATATTAAATTTAAATTTTTAATATTAAATATATAAAATTAAAATAAAAATATTAAATATTTAAAGGATATAATTAAATAAAAAGTTTAAATAATAAAAATAAAATTAAAACTTTTAAATTTCTTATAAATAAAAGTTTTTAAAGTTATTACTTATTTTTATAATTATATTTTTAAGTATAACTTTAACTAGTAATTTTTATATAAGTATTTTTATATTTATTTAATATTTAAAAATAATATAATCACCGATAAAAAACCATATTAAATTTATTTAAAAATATATAAATATAAAATGTTTATATTTACTATAAAAATAAAATAAAAATAAAACCAACGTTAATATTTTAATTTAAAAATATAAATAAATTACTTAGTAAGTTACAGCTTTATAAATATTTATAATATTTAAATTTTTATATTAAAATAAGTTATTAAAATATAAAATATTATATTTAATAAAAACATTATATTTAATAAAAATATCTTATTTTTAAAAAATAATTTATTATATATAATAAAGAAAAATATTTAAAACTTAGTTAATAAGGTTGTTACTTTATAAAATATAAAAAAAAAAATTAATTTAAAATTATTAGTTTTAAAAAAAAATAAAATAAAAATAAAAATACCAATAAAAAATAAAAATAAATAAAACTATAAAATAAATAATAATAATAAAAAATATAACAATAAAAAAACTAAAAAACTTAATTATTTTTATATTAAAGTTATATTTATATTATATTTTATTTTTAATACTACTTTTTTATTAATTATTTTATTATTTATTATAATAATAAAAAAAAAATTAAACGCTATAAATCACGCTTTTTTAAATATTAATATAAAAGAAAAATTAAACATTATAAATTACACTTTTTTAAATATAATTAAAAAACTAAAATTAAATATTATAAATTATATTTTTTATAATAAAATAAAAAAAATAAAATTAAACGTTATAAATTATATTTTTTAAAATAAAAATATAAAAAACGTTATTTTAATAAATTAAATTATAGCTTTTAACACGCTTTTAAAATAAATTAAAAAAAATTTATTTATTTTTTATTTTAAAGTTATAGATTATATAATAAATTAAAAAGTTATATTTAATATAAAACATTTAATTTTAATAATAAGATTAATATATAAAAAACTAATAAATAAGGTATAAATAATATAAATAATATATTATTTATAATATTATTTTATAAACTAAGTAAATTTAAATTTAATACCACACTTAAAATTATATATATTTAAAAAACTATAAAAACTTTTATAAAAAAAATAAAAAATCTATAAAAAAAATTTATTATTTTTTTTAAAAACTTATAAAAAGTTATAGGATTATATTTTAAAGTAAGGATTTAAAAAAACTAAAAAATTATATTTAAATAACTATAAAAAAATAAACTTTTAAATTAAATATAAATAATAAACTGTTAATAATAAATAAATTTTAAATTATATATAAATATATATATATAAATTTAATAAATATAAATGGTTTATAAAATATAAAATAAAATTAATAGTTTAAAAAAACTAATAAATTAAAAATAAGTATTTAAATATTTATATTTTAATATTAATTAAAAAATTATTTTGAACTTTTATTATAATTATAATAAGATTTAACCTTAAATTAATTTAATATAATATAATTAATATATTTATAAACGTAAATTTAAATAAGGAAATTTATATAAAAATATCTTTAAAATACTAAAAACGCCAGATTATTTTATATTTATTAAAAACGTTATATAAATTAAAAGAATTTTTTTTATTTTAATAAAAAAAACTAATTAAAATATTTATAAAATTAGGTTTTTTAGTTATTTCTTATAAGTTTTATTATTTTTTTTAAAAATAAAATATTAATTTTTTTTTATATTAATAATATTATTTTTATATATTAAAATTATAAATAATAAACAGTAAATATAATAATATTATAATTATAAAAAAAATACTAATTTATAAATAAAAACAACTTATAATAGTTTCTTAAAATTAAAATAATTAAAAATTAAAATAAAAAATTAATTTAGTTTTTTTAATTTTTATATATAAATAAATTAAATAAATTATTAATAAATGAGAAATTAAAAATTATTTTTTTAATTTTTATAAGAAATAAAAAACTATTATTTTTATTAAAATTAGTTTTTTTATAGTTTATTTAATAATATTAATAAAAGATTAAATTAATATTATATATAATAATAATTATATGTTTTAATATTATTTTTATAACTTTTTAACTGGTTAAATTTAATATAAATTTTAATAATAAATATTATTTTAAAGCTAACTAATTAATTTAATATTTTCTTATTATTTAATACTTATTTTTATAATATAAATATATTAATATATTTAAAATAACTAGTAATATTTTATTTATTAATAATATTTTTAATTAAAAAAATTTATAAATATATATAATAAAACTATTTAAAAAAATAATTAAATAACATATGAATAAATAAAATATAATAATTATTTTTATAATAAAAATAAAGTTATTATTTTTTATATAAATTATAAAAAAAACTATATTTATATTATATTTAATTATAAAACTTAATATAAATTTAAATAACTTAAAAATTATAATATATTATAATAATAAATAAATAATTAAACTAATATATATAAATATTATATTATTTTAAACTAAGTTATAATATATAAATATTTATAATTATTAGTTATAATAAAAAATATTTATAAATTAAATTAAAATTATTTATATTTTTATAAAAAATATAATAATAAATAATTTTATTAAGGTATTTATTATAAAGAAATTCACCGTATTTATTTAATAATTAAATTTAATAAATATATAAAAAAGAATTAAATTTAAATAAATTTATAAGTTTATAAAAAAAGATTTTAATAAAATAAAAAACTTTTTATTTAATAAAAAAAATAATATATATATAATTAATAATTAAAAGATATTAAAAAATAAATTTTAATTATTTAAACTTTTTTATTAAAAATAAATAAACTTAGGGAGGTATATTAAATAATAAAAAATTATTTTAAAGGATTTATTTAAATTTTATATATAGGTTAATAACTAAAACCGTAATAACTTTATTATAAAACTATTTTAAAAAATCGTAAAAACATATATAATTAAAAAAAATATATTTAATATATATAATTAACCCTTTAATTAAATATATATATAATTTAACAAATTAATAAAAACTTTTAAAATATTAAATATTTTAAGATTTTTTTACTTTAAGTTAATTATTTTATGATTTTTTTTAATAATTTAAAACTTTTTTTTTTAGTAAATAATATTTTTTTATTATTATTAAAAAATATTTTTTTTTAAAATAACTAATATTATTATTTTAATATAACTTTTTTATAGTTTAATATTATTATTATTTTTATTAATAACTTTATTATACTTTATTTTAAAATTATTAAAATAAAAAAAGTTTATTTTATTTTTTAAAAAATTTAAATTTAAAATCCTTTTAATTAAAAAAAACTTTTTAATTAATTAACTTTTTATATAAATAATATTAATAAAAATTTCCTTTATTATTTCCTTGTTAAAAATTTAAAAGATTTTTTATTAAACTTAATATTTCTTTTATTAATTAAGAATTTATTAAAATAAAAATAATATTTTAATTTAAAAATTTAACTTTTATATTTTATTGATTTTAAAACTATAAATTAATTATAAAAAATATTTTTAATTTTATTATATTTAATGTTATTATTATTAATCTTTTAAAATAAATTTTATAATTTTATATTTAAAAATAAAATATTTATAATATTATTTAAACCTTAATTATTTAAATAAATATTACTTATTAAAAAAATTAAAAAATGTATAAAAACTATAATATTTTTTATATTATTTATAATATTATTATTTAAATATATAATATAAAAATTAAGATATTAATTATTTAAATTATTAGTTTTAAATATTAAATTAAATAATTTAACCAGGTATTTTTATAATAAGTTTAAAAGATTATTATTAAATTTATAAATAATAATACTATATAATAAATTATAATTAATAAACTAATTTAAATTATTTAAAAATAATATTTAGTTTTAAAGTTATTATATATAAATTTTAATATTTATAAAAAAATCTAAAATAAAATTATTAAATAAGCTATTATTAAAAATCTATAAATTAATAAATTACTTATTTAAAAATATATTAATTTAATTTAATTAAATTAAACTTTTTAAAAGTAATTATTAAATTTTTAAGTATATATTAAAGTTATTTTTATTAAATTTATTAAATAATTAGTTATTAATTAATTAATTAATATATAATTAATATTTAAAAATATAAAAAAATAAGTTATATTTAAATTTAATTTTTAATAATTAATTTAAATTAATATTATTTTTAATATTTACTTTTTATTTATATATTTTAATTTAAAAATAAAAATAAAAATTTAATTATTTATTTAAACTTTATAAATTAATTAAATTAAAAAAACTATTATTAATATTTAAGTTTAATTTAATTTTATTTAAACTAGATTTTTTATATTTAAAAAAAATAAAAAAAATAATTTATTATTTTTTTTTAATAATCTTAATAATAATTTAAATAACTTTAATAATAAAAAAAATAAATTATTATTAAAACTTTTATAAAAGTTATTATTTTTTTATATTTTATATATTAAACTAACTTTTTTAATTATATTAAAAAATAAATTAATTTAAATATTTAAATAATTAATTTATTTTACTTTTATTATTATTAATTTTATATATTTTAATAAACTTATTATTTATAATAATAAAAAATGTTTTAAATTTTAACTTTAATATTTAAAAATAAAATTATATATAAAAATATATATAAAAAACTTTTTAAAGAATTATTATTATATTAATTAAATAAAGTTTTTATTAATAAAAAAAACTTAAATATAATATTAATAAAAATTATAAATAATAAAATAAATAAAACTTATAGATTTTTAAATAAGTTATAAATTTATTTTAAAAAAATATTTTAAAAACTTTTTAAAAAAATATTATAATTTAAAGAAAATATTTAAACTTAAATATTATAAAAATATAATTTAATATTTTATTAAAATATTAAATTTAAATAAATTAATTTAATAATTTAAAATTATCTTTTAAAATTATATCGTTAAAATTTTATTAAATAAAATTATTAAATTAATATATTTTTATTAAAAAGGTTTTTTAAATAATAATAAAAAATTTATTAATATTATTTAAAAAGCTAAGTAAATTTATAAAAACATATTTATAAATTTTAATATATTAAAAAAAAATAAACTTAATTTAATAACAAAGTAATTAAAATTAAATTATTAATTTTATAATAAAAATAATCGTTTTAAATTTAATTAAAATTAATTTTTAAAAAAATAAAATTAATAAATAAATAATAATTAATTTAATTTTAAAAATAAACATTAAATTTTTAATAAAAAAGCTTTATAAAAAATCAACTAAATAAATATTAATTAATATAAAAAAAACAAATACTTATATTAATATTATAAAAAAAATAACTATAATATTTTATTTTATTTTATAAAAAAAAATATTAATAAAAAAAAGTTATTTATAACTTTAAAAAAATTACTTTTATAAAATAAAAATCTAGTAATAATATAACACCAGTTTTTATATTTATAAAAAAAATAAAAATTAATTTAATCTTAATAAAACCTTTTTTTTTAAAAATTATTAAAAAAAAAAATTTCAATTTAAATTTTTAAATAGTTATTTTATTATATTAATAAAAAATTAATAACTTAATAATAAATTTATTTTAATTAAAATATAAAAATTATAATAAACTTTGTTTATTAAATAACTAAAACTAAAAAAAATATATAAAATTATAAAAAATATTAATAAATTTTTATACTTTTTTTTAATATATTAAATTATAAACTATAAAAAATCTTTAACTTTTAATAAATTAACTTTTAAATTATACTTTAAAAACTAACTTATTTATAAAATAATATTTATTTATAATAATAAAAAATATTAAATAAAAATACTTATAAATATAAAAAATAATATATTAATTATATTTTTTTTTAAAATATATTAATAAAAAATCTTTATTTATAAATAATAATATTTTTAATTAATAATAAACTTTAACGTTTTAATATTTAAATAAAAAAATAAATTCTATTTAAAAACTTTTATATTATAATATTAAAAAAATCACTTTACTTATTTTAATTTTAAATTTATTAATTTAAATAAAAAATATAATATTATTCTTTTTTAATAATAATTTAAATAATATTAATTAACTTATTTTTTTTCCTAAATTTAAAAAATCTAATTTATTTTTAAATACTATAAAAAAAACTATATTAATAAAATTTTAATAAATTTATTAACGTTTTTCTTTATTTTAATTATAATTTAAATAAATATTTAAAAAATATTTAAAAATATTCCTAAAGAATTCTAAGAATTTTACTTAATTATAATCTAAAAAATAAAATAATAATTTCTTAATTATTAACCTTAAAATTATATTATAAATTTTTATAAAAAAAAAGCATTTTTTTAAAAATTTCTTTATATTATAAATAAAAAAAAATTATTTACTTTAAAGTTATAACTAAAAAAAATAATTAATATAAAAAAAATTAAAAGATTTATTTTATTATATATTACTTTAATAATATTTATTAAAAAAATAAATTTAAAAAATTTATTATAATTTATTATTAATTATTAAAAACTTAATATTATTATTATATTAATTTATTATTTAAATTTTTTAATTATAAAACTTTAAACGCGATTTAAAACTGTTAAATTTTTTATTAAAATTAATTTTAAATTTAAATTTAACCTTATATAAATTAAAAAAAAAAACAAATAAAAAATAACCTTTAAATATAAATATAATTTATATAAATATTTAATAATACTTTTTAAATTTATTAACACCTTAATAATTTTTTAAATTATAATAAATAATATCTTTTAAAATTTAATTAATATTAATATACTTATTTATTTTAATAATATTTTTATTTATAAAAACATTTAAAAAAACATAATATTTTAATAAAAAAAATCTTTAAATAATTAATAAAATATTACTTAATTATATTACCAAGAAAATGTTTTTAAAAAATTTAAAAAATTAAATTTTTAAAATATATTATTAAAATTAATAATATATTAATAAGTTTAAATAAAATTAAAAATATTTAAAAATAAAAAAACCTAATTAACTTTAAAAAATATTAATAATTTATAAAATTTATAAATTTTTATTAACGCTTTATTTATAATTTTTTAATAATAATTAAACTTTTAATAAATATTAATAAAAAAAATTAAAAAAATTAAAAATAAATAAAACTAATATTAATTATTTTTAAAATATTAAAAAATTAATTTATAACTACTTTAATTTTTACTTATTTTAATTTAAATTTAATTACTTATATTAAAATAAATGTTTTAAATTTTATAATAAAATTAATTTTATTTTAAAAAAATAAAACTAAAAAGTTTTATTTTATAGTATTTTACTTTTAAAAATTAAACCTAATTAAAATAAATTATAAAATTTATAATAAAAAATTACTAAATATTATTAACTTTTTTAAAAAATAAAAATAATATTTTAAAAAAATATATTATTAAATTAAAATTTATTTTAATTATTAAAACTTTTTTTATTTTATTATTATTAAAATATTAAATTAAAAATAAGCTTAATAAGCTTAGTAATTTATTTTATATTAGTTTATTATTAATTATTAACTAGGATATTTAAATAAAAAAACTAATATTTTATTTAAATTATTATAATATTATTTTAAAAAAAAAAAAACTAAAAATTAGTTAATTATTTTAATTTTATAAAAAAAATATTTTTCGTATTTATAAGAAATTATATTTACTGTTTTAACTATTATTTTACTTATATTAAAATAACTTTATAATTTTAAAATATTATAATAATTATTAAAATTTATAAAAAATCTTAAAAAAATTATATTAAAAAATCCTGTTTATTTAAAATAAAAAAGTTAATTAAAAAAAAATATAAAAATATAAAATAATTTACTTTATTATAAAAATTATTTATAAATATTAATAGTTTTATAATAAAAAATTATAAAATTTAAATATAATATATATATTACTAATTATATAAAAATAAATAAAATTATAAAATTAATAACTTATAATTTTTAATAATTTAATTTAAAAAATATAGTTAAAAAATATATTAAAAAATACTTAAAATATTAAAAAAATAAAATTTTAAAATATATATTTTATAGTTTCTTTTAATTTATAAAATTTTATTATAAATTTTAATATATTATTATAATAAATTTTATTATAAATTTATTATTATTAAATAAATATAATTTTATATAAATAATAATAAATCTTTTTATAAAAATAACTTATTTTATTTTTTTTAAAATAAAAAAAAAATTTAATAATTTTATTAAAATTTTTACTAAAAAATATTAAAAATTATATAATATATTACTAGATATTATTTTTAATAAAAACTTTAAATTTATAATATATTTATAAAAAAACTTTTTTAAATTAATAAATATTAAATTTTATATAAATATAACTTTTTATTTTTAAATTAATAGTTAAATTAAATAATTTAATTAAATTTTTAAAACTTATTTATAATTATTTATTAATTATAAAATAAATAATTAAAAAGATTTATTTTTTATAGTTAAATTTATTTATAATAATATAATTTTATTCTTTTTTTATAAAATATTTTTTTATATTAATTATAATTATTATTTTATAATATATAATTTTTTATTTAAAATACTTAAAAATCTAAAAAACTAATTTTACTTTTATTAAATAACTTAAATTTAAAAAGATATTTAAAAATACTTTAAATAAAACCAATATTAAATAAAAATTTAAATAAATATAAAACATATTAAAAATTTTAAATATATTAAAAAATAATTAGTTATATTAAATATTAAAAATATAAAAATAAAAAAACTTATAAAAAAATTAAATTAAAAAATATTAAAACTTTTTAAAATTTAAAAAATAATTTCTTTAATTATTATAAAATTTATATTTTTTAAAAATTAAAAAATCTATAACTTATTTTATATTTCTTTTATTAAATTTTATTATATTAATAATTAAATATTATTTAACTTTAATTAAATTTTATAAAAAATAACTTTAATTAAAATAAAAAATTATTAAATAAAAAAAATAAAAAACTTTATAAAAAACTTAAAAAAAATAAAATATTTAATTAAATAAAAAAAATAACTTATTAAAAAATATTAAATTTAAAAACCTTATAATTATTTATTTAATAAAAAAACTAAATATTTTATTAAAAACTTTTATTAATAATAATTAAGAAAATTTATAGATTTTTATATATATAAAATAATATTTTAAAATAAAACTTAAAAAAAAAAAAGTTAATATTATACGGCTTAATTTAAATAACTTATTTAATTAAAAAAACTTATAATTATAAATTTTAATAAATATATATTTTATATATTAATATATAAGTTAATTAAAATTAAATAAATAAAAATAATTTAAATTAAAATAATAAAACTAATATATATTAATTAAACGTTTAAAATAATAATAAAATAAAAATTAAATAGTAATTTTAAGATATAAATAAGGCTTTAAATTCCTGTTTAAATTAAAAAGAATTAAGGATTTTAAAACCTGTAAAAATTATTATATTAAATTGAAATTATTCCAAGTCTCTGATACAGACCCTTGTTACATGTGTAGATAAAACCCGCGCCACGTCTGGGACCCCGGCAGCGTCGGTCGTATAGGGTCTTGATTAACCCAGCGCAGCAACCCAAGACTCAAGTATCTCCTCGGAAAAGACTCCCCTGTGGCTTATAGACTTAACCCTTAACAATACACGACCACAGGCGCAGTCCGGTAGCTCACCGCGTGGCATCATCTTGAAGAAACCATAGATCACTGGGAGGCGTGGGGTATTCGCGCACTATCCTCTCGATCAGCTTCTGACGGGAACATCTACGCCACGTGACTCGCGCGTATCATTTATCTAGAGGCATCCGTCTACGTCGCATACTGTTCTTCGAGTCCGTTGCTAACAAATTGCAGTATGCCACTCCGATGCTGGCCGGACGTTGAAAGAATATGTTCAGAGGATACTTGTCTCTTAGTCAACTGGTTCATACCGCTGTTCGCTCCAATGTCCGAAGAGTGGCCGTTCGACTGGCGGCCTACCAGCATCGGACTAGCCGACGAATCTCCAGGATGCCATAGCCGCCCCTATGCGAAAATTACCTGGCTGCGCTTTCATATCTATCAAAAGCCAAAACGTCTCCTATACGCGAGAAGCTAGGATCCTAATAACAAAAGCCTATAGGTATTCATAAGGTGCGGACTAGCACTACTATCCCTTACCTCGGCCTGACCGTCGGAAGACGAACCATCACGCAGCGCTTCCAGTCAATCAAAGCAGTCAAAGAAATAACTTTTATTTGAATTGTATAAAACCGAACCAAATATTTAAATATTTACAATTGATTGAGGCTATTCCCGACCGGTCTAATTATCTAACCAATAGGAAGGCTTCCAGGGCCTATAAACCCATATTAAAAGTCAAACCACCAAAAATCATCGTGACATTCGTTATCGATAATCATTTTATAGGTATATATCCCCATTTTACCATTCCATATTAAGTAATTAATGGGTCTATATATACGTCATTTTCGACCGGTTAATCAATCAATTATATAAAAAATCTAATTAGTCCCGATAAATTTCTAGAATTCTCCGATTGGGCAGTCTGAACCAAGTCAAATGTCAATCGAACCAATCATGTGATTGATTGATTGGAAGCGCTGGCATCACGACATTGCCGTCGTTCTCATTTTCTCCTACCTCAAAGACCCCCGATGTCAGGCCTTAGGTCTTGTTACACAATCCTAGCCCTTATTATCCGGAAGGTATCGTGACCCCTAGGATGGCGAGATTGGGTGCTTGTGCCAACAGGGTTATCGGAGGCGGATACGGCGGGTTCTCTTATCCGATAGGCTTCTTCTTCTGGCATTCTTGTATATACGAGGGCATTTGTAGCTGTTAGGTCCATAGCTCCTTGTACAACAACGTTGTTATTTTCCTCATCGCTTGAACGGTCTCGTGACACGGGGAATCGTGATGGGATTCGAGCGATGGGATTTAAGTAACTGGAAATCGAGCGGCGAGGAATCAAGCAACGTAAAGTTAAACACTATGAAATTGACAAACGAGGAATCGAACAACAATGAATCAGGCGATATACTAGCAAGATGTTTTTGACAGGGAGGGGAAAGCTTGAACCAGTTAGAACCAGTTGGCATTACAGTGTTTCGCCAGCAAATCCCATGAGGTTCCTTTAGCACGGCCTCAAAGCACGGACTACGGATTACAAGAGATATAGGAGGAAATCTACTGGTCAATATGGTTAAGATTACATAGTCACAATCAAAATCACAATCAAAAAGGGAGCAAGTTTCATGCGGACAGACAAATATCAATTCCCCAACTATCTATCCATTATCGGCGAAATCAACGCAGAAGAATTGTCAGTCAGCCTTGGAGGCGACTTGTAAAGCAAAACTCGGCCTTAATATTGCCCATAGAGCACAACATAGCCTCAGGGAGGTATTAGATCTGCGCCTATGGCTGCAGAATAGAGTCCGCTCACAGCACATTCGAATGGTGTTGCGCCTGATATTCCAATTCGAGCTCCTAACTACTGCAGTCCTGGCTGCTGAGTTTGGAGGTACGCCTCTTGGGCTTGGTGGTGTGCCTGCTGAGCTTGGACGTGCGCCTCTTGGGCTTGATTGTACGCTTCCTGCCGAGCCTGGAGCTGTGCTTGCTCTTGATCGTGGAGCTGGGCTGCTTGCTGGGCTGCCTGCTGGGCTTGGAGGTGCGCTTGTTGGACTTGGAGGTACGCTTCCTGCTGAGCTTGGAGCTGTGCTTGCTCCTGGTCGTGGAGCTGGGCTGCTTGCTGGGCTTGGAGATGCGCTTGTTGGACTTGGAGGTACGCTTCCTGCTGAGCTTGGATCTGGGATTGCTGCTGTTGCTCCTGCTGCTGCTGCCGCTCTTGTTCTAGACGAGCTTGCACTGCATTGGAGACATTGCTACTGGAATTTGCTGTGCGGTAGTGCAAAATGCTGCGGTAGCCCTGGTCTGGCAATTGCCGTACGCGATCCAGGTTGGCAGTAGCTTCATCTTGCACCAGTAGGTTACTTTGTTCCTCGGCCTTCTTCTCGTAATCCCAGCTTTCAAAGTGGTTGGGATCGAGACGCAGCATCATCTGTCGGCTAATCGGACCTTGGGAGGGCATGCCGTACTGGATTGCGAGCTCATTCCAACCGCGCGTCGATCTCAGAGGGGGTATGCCCATGCGATTGGTGATCTCGAAGGTGTATCTACCTTGGTCGTCCATCGGTGGCTGCAACGCACAATTATCAATTGTGTGTCCCCGACGATTGCAGCGGTAGCATCCTGGAATGTCACCCACAGGATCGCTTGGCCAGACACACCGGGCGATTTGATGACCAACGGCGCCACAGTTCCCACAGCGTACACGTCTAGGGCGTTGTGGTGCATTGGCTGGCCGAGATCGCCTGTTGGGATCGTGTGCGCCCGCCGAGTGGAGTTGAGCCTGCCTTCGGGCGCCGGGACGCTCGAGAGGGTCAAAACGACGACGCCAATCACGGCTCTCCTCGTACTCTAGTTGACGTTGCGCCGCCCTGTCGTCGCGGTACACCAAGAGGTGAATTTGGTCTTGTTCGCCAAACATCGAAGTCATACGCGACGTGGTTTCGGCCCATGCACGAGGGCCGTTTAGGGTGCCTAGAGTCGTATTGTCGTTGATAATCCTCATTTCGTTGTTGAGTGCCCGCCCGTTCAGGTTCCGGAACCGGAAGCGATTACCATCGCGAAACAGGTCGGTAGGTTGGTTCCCCCATCGGACTAAGGGGATTGTCGTACGTTCAGGCCTGAACTGAATGACATCACCTCTTCCGTGCTGTTGGTTGCTGGTGGACTCTGATGCAGCAGGACGTTGAGATGAACCGCCGGGCGGCTGATTGCCAGTCACGGGGGCTTCGTTGGCGTTGCTCCACTGGCTCCTTGATAGGGCTTCAGCGGCAGATGGTGTTAAGCCTTGGTGCGGCTGCTCTGTTTGGGGCGCTGCGTTGTTGGCATTGGTTGAAGGGGACGGCTGTGATGCGTCAGCCATTCTGATGTCATTGTATTGGTTGACAACCAGCGCGCCATTCGGCTGCGCAGAGTTGGGATCGTATTGGTTGATAACCGGCGCGCCATTCGGCTGCGCGGAGTTAGGATTGTTTTCGCTCATGGCTGTGGAGAGTGGCAAGTAGACTTGGATGTGTGGATGTGTGGATGTGTTATATGTTATGGCGCTGTGTTATGATGATTTCTTTTTTGTGATGGTGTGCGGTGTTAGGAGATGAGTGGAAAATGTTGTTGAGAGGAAGAAAAAAAAGATTCTCCAAGTTGGAGAAAGGCAGTCTTTTGTAAATAAAAATATTTGCATGGGCGCACGGGTAACTCTAGAGCATTCTGTACCTGCCTGTCGCTTAATACATCAGGTAGGGATGCACCGGTAATAGGTAGAACGTGGATTATACTAGGCAACGGCACCCCTCACCGATGTATTTTCAGAGGCTACTTGGGTAGGCAGTACATATATTATCTAATAATTTACCGTAGTGCACCTTGTAATAGTCCCTGGGTTCATATTTCTAACTCTGAATTGCCTGTACCTAGATTTATTTTCATCACCTAGCCACACAACCCACAGCCCCATAGCCTATCCATTCCATATCAATGCCCTCCTTGCATCTTACTACGTACGAGTTACAGAAGTACTAATCATGGTTAAATATCAAGTTAGTGCCTACGATCTACCATGTTTCACGTGTCACATTTATTTGCAGGAGATTCTTAATAGTAGTTATGCCTTTGGACGTCATTATCAGGGATGAGGCTCTGCGGGAAATTGAGGCTCTGTGTGGGGGAATCAAAGCTCTGTGGGGTACCTAAGCTGGGGTAAATTGGTCAATTCAAACCCAGAATGGAACCCACGCTAACCTATATTGGACTAGCCCCGGGTATTTCCAAACTCCTCTGCACCCATCTGACCCATGCACCTGCATTGACGTAAAATTTGCAACTTGGAAGGAATAGTAACCCAGAATATACGTACCTACCGCCTGTAACCCAAGCCTCTCACCCCTCTAGTACGCTTATCGCTGCTTCTTTCGATGCTTCTCTCGCCGCTAGGTTAGATGCAAGGTTTCTTCGTCGATTATGTCCCTAATTATCCACAATAGTCATCTAAAGCTACAATCGCTTGACTATGAGGTCATAAACGCACCCGAGGGTTTAAATCCTATCCGGGTGTCGCTAATTCGCCCGCAACGGACCACATATTGGTTATTGTGCATGAGCGACTAAGATCGGCGGCGTTACGACGTCGTCTTCATAATAGTTAGGTTAACTTCGAATTGATCAGATTATCTATATACATCCCAGTCCCATGAATATTCGCCGTGACTAGTCGTAACAGATGACATGTAAACACAATCCACGTAGCTCCCGAACGTAGGTATTCCTTAGGATCTCTACCAGCCCACTTACCTACCTAGATACCTAGCCCGTAACTTTGTAGATCTTAGCTAGATCATCTAACTAAAGTCTTTACCTCTTCTCTAAAATTCTTTGTGGTTTCTCGTTTTATGACATTTCATGTGACTCCGTTGGCTCTTTGTATTTCCGTCCAGAGCTCGCATCAAAAACATACCGGTTTGTAAAGAACATCCAGCCAGAGGCATTTAGCATCAGAAATGTATATAAAGCCTTCAAGACAGGACAGTTAAGCTCGAAAGGCAGTCTAATTAACCTGCAGAGGCTCAAAGAGCTAAGAGCACAATCACTAGAGCAACTCGAAGAGAATGCCTAGCAAACAATCGACATAACCAGCCTACAGGAAGACTCGAGGAGGTAAGAGATCAGACATCAAACCTAAAAGATTGGCATCTGAACTCTGCATAGCTCAAGCAGAAGATTAGACAGTCACGGAAACGCACAACCCGAACCGATGATACAAGACGATTTCGCGGCGAGCTCCCCAGCAGTCTCTACATCCGACGGCGCGATTCGTACACGAAACCACAAAGTGCATCGCGAGAGTCGAACCACGCACTGCTAATCAGTATATCTAAGAGGCCGCCTCCATCAAATCATCACAGGGAAGGATTCTCTTCGAATGTTTCCCCGACCGACCTCCTTCAGAGTTTTTTGCGTAGACTCGAGCATCCTCTAGGTTCGAGACGTCGACTCGTCTACAGAGGAATAACCAAATGCTCACAGCAATCCTCGAGACTTGCCATCGAGTCTCGCGATCACGTACCGAACCGCAACCCTACGGCGCATCCAATACGTCCTACACCTCTTTGCCACATTCTCACTGCCAGTCATTTCAGATATCCGATGAGCATATACAAAGACGGATGCTCTTCACATAGATTAGCCTAGACCAATATAGAAACATTTACGTTTGTCTTCATGGCATTCCCTACTTTTCCAGCGACGTCTCGTGATCCATGTAACAGATAGCCCATACCATCCCAACCGCCATAAACAGTCTATATTAGGTACTTGAAGTTTGCAATTTACCTAGTCTGGTGTCCACCGTAGCATACATATGATATATCCCCTAGAACGGGTGAAAGGGTATCTAGCAAAGCAGGAAGTTGCAATTTTCATACAAATAAATACCAAAAAAAGGCACAGCTATCGGTAGTGGGAATCAAGATAAGGAAAGATTATATGCGATAGGCAGTGCGAGCCAGCTGCCGGACAAGACCTAGGACAACGACGGCGAATTCCAAAATTCCCAGTGCGCGGCGGAACATTCGGCACTAAATTCTTTTTTTAAAACTGCCCTGGCCCAAGTTTTCCATTCTTTTTCGCCCTCTCAACCCGACAACATCCTCTTCAATCCATACGCGAATCCCCCAAACCTCAACACATTACCACGCCGCCAAATAATAGTATGGAAGACGATAACATCCTGGGCATCACTGCCCCTACCACTACCGCCTGGGTATCATGGGAGTGCGTCAGAGACGAGCTCGACTCGCTCATCGGGCAGCAACCGGTCCCCAAAGTACGCCTCGGTCACGTAGAAGGGCCTCACGGATCAGGTAAGAGCACGGGAATGCTAGAGTATATCTCACACCAAATACGAATCGTGAGCCCGGAGACGACCGTAATCTACGTACCCTCGTTTGACCACGAAGCGGCTCTTCTCCACGTGTACTTCCAGTCGACAAGTTCAACACACACACGATTGAAAGGTAACACTCGTGTCGGGTTCGATGGAGGCATCGAGTCAAAGCTTTGCCTAACGACCATCGCCCGGCTCCGACAGGACATTCTCCACTCCACGCTGCCGGAACGCGTAGCACTGCTGCTGGATCTCCAGCGAGCGCCTACGGCCGACGGCGAACTCCTCTTGTCCGAGCTGGCGCACTGGTGTCGAGGTTTGCTATCCGACGCAGATTCTTCGGGACGCGAGCTCACACTTATCACGATGGCCACCTTTTCTCGCCCGCCGATTCACAAACTCTTAGCGGATCACCTCCAGACTCGATGCCAGCATATCATCATGACCAAGAGCGGCGTCAGCCATGTCCCAGGCCCTTCGACCTCGCTTTCATCGGAGGATCTCCCTCTCCGAACCGCATGTGCAACGATCGAGGGAGACATTTTCCGTAATATCATGAAGGAATTGGTAGATGCATACCTGGTCGGAGAATTTGACCGTAATCGACATAAAAGATCGAATTTGGAAGTCGAGAACGAACTCAAAACGGTGCGCGAGGATAATGTCCTGGAGACCATGGTGGAGACACTTGATATGGTCGAGATAAGAGGACGTAAGCTGCAAGGCGACAAGGCAAAGGGCTTCAGCGTAGTCGTCTTTATGGATATAGAAGACGACGGGCTGATGCTAATTCTCGAAGACACATGCTTCGACCTTGATATTGCATTGTTCAGAATTGATGAAGATTCAAACCTCGCACAGATATTCGAGATACTTGTCCACTTGGGACCCAAGATCGTCTGCATCCATCCTGGTTCTCCCTTCGCTTTATATATTCCAAGGATCGCAGCGATCGTTTACTATGGTGCTGCATGCTGCCGAACGGTCTTCGATACATCCATTGGCCAGTTCTCAACGATGCAGGTTAGCTGGTCAAGGATGGATCTTTTGACGGCACAGTCTTACGCACTGAAGTCCGCAGGCTCCGATGGGATGAGAAAGACTTTCTACTGCCTCGGCGACGACCTAGATGATATCGAATTCGACGATCACTTTGACTACCGCAAGCTAACTCCTTACGCGCCCGCTTACGAGAGCGAAGTCATGCGCCTTTCATTCGAGCTCTGCGCCCCTTGGCCCGACCAGGGCATCGACCATGACGACAAATGCCTGGTTCCCCTACCTGCCATGTCCGACGCCAGACTCTTGAAAGAGATGTGGCGTAGGCTTGTTAACATGGGCTGTCTGCGCTACCTGCCAGATCGCCGCCTCAGGCCAATGCTCAACGGCCCTCGCGCCCGGCGGACACTACGGCACCTCAACCATACGCTCGATAGGGAGCCGAACCCTGTGCCCCTCGCCTACTTTATGGCAGGTATCGAGGACGCCGGTTCGAATCCCACAAAGAGGGTAATGGCTAGAATCGCGGCGCTCATAAAAGCCGGCAGGGCCATCATAAGCTACGCTGGCCCCGTCCGGGACCTTATGGATAATATGCTACGTATCGAGGATGATCCCAAGAGGGAGGCCGAGCTCAAGAAGGAGATCCGAGCTCACCTTGTTGCCGTTTGCCGAGGCGTGGGAGCGCGGGAGTTCCGCCGCGGCGACGTCTGGAAGACGCTTGGCCTCTTCCTTGGAAGAGAAGAACAAGACAGCAGAGGACAAGTATTGGATGGCGCAAACGGCACGCAGATCGCCCCGGCATATTTCGAGCATGCTCTCAACGTGACCCGAAAGCTGGAGAACATGGTAGGCCTGGACGCTTCCGAGGATCCCATTAGGGACACCGATCTGCAGCCCTACGAACTCGACGCCGTGAACAAACAACTGATGCTTTCCTGGCTGCACCATACAGTCGTGTTCCATCCCGGTGCCGAAAAGGCCCCCGTCGACCTTACAACGTATCAGTCGCTGGAGCTACTATCCGCCTACGAACAGTTCGATGGCTTGGATGGCATTATTAAGGACCACGTGTTCGCCTTCTCGCATGTTGTTATACAAAAAAACGACCGGAGCAGCATTGGCGCCGTGACGGAGATCCCCGCGCGACTCGTCCAAAGCTTGATGCGAGAGAGAGGACCGCTCTTCCTTGAGAACCAGTACCCTCTCACTAAACAGTCCTGAGCCAAGGAGCCAGACTACACTACGACCACTTCCTTACATACGACCACTTTGTTACATAACTACGATCATCTCTACGATGGTCTCAATAGTCTACATGGTCTTTGATCAATGAATTGATTTTTTCCCATTGCCGTCCTTTCTTCATCGTGAATCGTAGAAAGCTATAAGCTAAATATATGCGTAGTAGTACGGCCTTAATCACGTTAGAGAGGTGTAAGTCTAAGCAAAATCTAAGAGACTGTAATAACCATGATATCTAAGGTACATGTGTAGGTATTGACAGAGAAAAAGAGTCGGATTTCCCACTGCTGGATTCGAACCAGCCAGCTTTTCATACGTTAGCATGAAAATTCTTCCAGGCGTTTAAGCATTGCGCCAAGTGTACTTCCTTGCAATTGCGGACCTCGGTGTCGGTGTCGGTGTCGGCGTGGGAGATGTTATAGTTGAAGGGGCTAATAAGGCAAGGTGGATAGATTTGACGCGGAACGTGAAACACGATAGTCGTTGCCATTGAGGACTGCAGTAGTTAGCATGTGAAACGTGAAGAAGAGGAAAATAACGTACCTATGATGACGCCTTCCCGTACTCTTCGATCCAATCCTTCGATCCAATCTCCGCAGCCCATCTCTCCACAGGGCCCCCCCAAGTCCCCATCCACGCTCCACCGTCTATCTCTATATGGGGGAGAAGGGGGGGGGTTCGGAGTCGTGTAACTCATCAGGCTATTGGCAATAGGTCGAGCATCGGACGATGGGCTCAGAATTGGACTGATAGTTTCGTATGCTAGACGATTGATTCAGCTGTTAGTAGAAATACCAAATCATTCAATAGTTAGAAATCAATGAAAATCTTACCGACTCCATCTCTTACAGACCCACCTACCTACGCTGGTTGAAGTCGTAATTGTTAGCGTGACTTGCCGCGAGGCACCTCGCCTTGTGGAATAGTGAGACTGGCGGAAGCAGTATGTGAGAACTGCAGTATGAGAGGAAGCGGAAGGATACGAGAAGGATAATAAGGCTGTGATGATAGATGATGATGTCTCGATTACTAGAGAGAATTGAAAGTGGTTCGAAGAGGTAGTTTAAAGAAGTGATTCGGAGAGAGTATGGGAGAAGAAAGTATAGTATGCGTGAATTCTTTAAGGTTCTACACCTAAAGGCCGAGTGCCTGCATATTAGGTACATAGGTATGTAGGTAGTCACGAACGATTCAACTAGCAAAGTTTGCAGATGCCACCAGGTACATGTACCTACCAAATGTGATAGAAACCTATGTAGGTAGCGAGAGTAGGTAGCAACTACAGCAACAAAGCTAAATTCCATTATTGCCATCACCACCCAAGAACTAGCCCTAATAATCATGATACTTGGGCCTTTCTTGAGACATTCCAATCATCTACCGGGCGCAATGGCATATCTTCAGCCTAGACAATTCTATCCAATTATCCAACAAGCCCGACGAATCCTCATTTCAGAAGTCCAAGAGCCAGACTAGATCAGGCAGTAAGACAGAGTTCGAAATACGGAGGGTTAATTGGTGAGCGGGCCTAGCAGGTCAAGGAAAGTGAGAAATCCCCATGGGATCGATTGAACGTGATGGGACTATTTAGAACAGATGCTAACGGATAATTTTAGGCCATTGAACGAGACGAGAAGGTCAAGGTACTCGCAGCGGTGTATGCGAACACCTTTCATACCGAGGAGAGCAAGATACTCACAGTGGTATATGCGAACACCTTGAAGCGAACACCTTGCATACCCGAACTCGAGACATTCGCTCAGCTGAGCAGACGACCAATCTGAGATTGTCTGCACGTCCCTGTCATATTTCCACGAAAGCCTCCCACCTCCGATTGTAAGTCATCCTTCGTAACCCCGTTCCCGGTCCCCTTAATATCCCTATGCCCATTCCCCCAAGTCGCATACTTGCTAATCGATATCCCAGTCAGCCTCGCCAAGTAAGGTGAAAACCGGATTTTGCTCGCCGCCGGATTCAAACCGAACAATTTAACGAGAAACACTCCAACCACTGGACTACTGCGCTAAGCTCGACCATATAACATACGACAACCGCTGTATCTCGCGTAGGTCCGTTTACTGGAGTAGCCCAAGTCCCGCACAGTAACCGTGCCCAAGAGCAGCGAATTGCCGAGCAACAGAGCAGAACACTTCTATCACTCAGCTCTCGAGCTTGCCGCGTCTCATACAACTGGGAGGTTTGATGGCCTTAACGTCGTTAAAATCTATCAATCGATCAACTCGTACCCCAAGAGCTGCGAGCCGAGGCCGAGAAACTTCTCGATCTATACCTGGACGATACGGTCGGCTGCGAAATTGTGATGGGGGACTGGTATAATACACTTGTTGTCATTCTCGCGAGAAAGTGCTAGATCTAGGGCCTGTAGTTAATGTAGCTAGATATTAAACATGTAAACCATCTACGTGTGTTTAATCCAGCCTCGGTCTGCAGCATCTTCGAGCCGTACTTCCATATCCCGTAGGAACAATTAGATCTAACGCATTCGATGCGATGCCAGTGCTTCTCAACAGAACTATTGTTCTACCCAGGCAGCAAGGACTAACCTGGGACCATGATACACATCAAGTGTGTGAGCCCTCGCACCTCGCCCCCTTTTTATCCGGACGGGCAGATTAAACGATCATCCTGTCGCGAAACCAACCATGCGATACGGAAAACAGCTATGTTGTTGCACGAAGAGATGTGAAATTAACGGGCTACTAAGCACCGTGTATATGGAAACCCCATACAAAAGTCAATCGGCCTTAACACCACACTAACGGTGGGTACGAAAAAAAGATGTAGAGGGGAAGTTGAGGCGTTCGGGAGAGGAAGTCGTATCAGAGCTTTTTGAGGCAGGATAAAATGGGAGCGACAGCAGCGTCATGATGGTTCGTCTTCCGATGGTCGGGGGGTTGTCAGGATCCCAGTTCGTCGCATAAAAGAGACTTTTTGACATGTGACATTACAAGAATCTAATAAAACCTAGTGCTCGTGTGAATCAGGATATTCTCGACTATCGAACAGGCGAGTAAGGTCTTTAGGACCATTAAGTAGACTGTATGGATTCTCACGACACAACTACTCAGTTAAAATGCTTTATGGACTACAACGAAATCAAGTATCTACTAGAGTGTTCCCAAGAAAATTAAGTCACGGTCATAGTTAGTCACAATCACAGAGGGAACAGGTTTCATGCGGATAGACGACCTCTAGTATCAATTCGTCAACTATCTATCCATCTATCCGTCCATCAGACCTCACATATCAGAGTCTCTCCCTCTTCTCATCAAGAGGGCGGCTGTGGCCGTTACTAAACGTACTCCCCCGGGTCCGAGAAGTCCATCTCGCCTGGAGATCAAGGCACACTCCTGCATCAATGTTGGCCTCCTCTTCCGCGACGTGTGGCTGTTCCTGCGGCTCCTCCTGCAGCTGAGGTTACTCGTAGGACTGCTGAAGATGCTGCTGCTGCTGTCTTCCAGGCGGTTGGTAGCCCTGATCTGGCAGGACGCTAATCGCTTCCCAGGTTTCCGTAGCCGGATCCTTTATCAGGATCTCTTCTTGGTCCGCGTCCGTAAGGCTGTAGTCCCAGTTGGCAAAGTGTCTGTAAGAAACCAACGCCATTCTATTACGGCTGATCGGACCGGGAGCATCGTGGTCAAACATCAGCGCCAGCCTGTTCCATCCTTGTCTCGACCTTAGCGGCTGCCGGCCTATGCGCTGGATTACTTCAACTTGGTACCGGATATCGTCGGTCAGCGGCGGTTGGACCCTGCAGGTGTCGATGGTGTGCCGCATGGTGTTGCAACGGTAGCAACCAGGGATGTCACCCGAAGGATGCCATGCCGAAACACAGTCCCTGAGGAGGTGATCGGTACGATGGCAGTTCGCACAGGCCAGGACGATCGGTTGCACGGGCGAAGGCTGCGAGGATGACTCTTCCACTCGCGGCGGTCTCGCTTCTCGAGGCTGTCTGTGCGTTCCTCTGAGGGAGTCGTACCCGGTGATGCGGCGGTCTCGTCTCTCGGCTTCGCGTCTGCGCTGTTCGCTTCGTCGTCTGTGATTGACGACGAATTCGACAGTGTCATCATCGCCTATGTTCCCGGCGATCTGGTACGAAGCCTCAAGGTAGGCTGCACGGCCTTGGACGGAACCCCCGACGGTGCTGGAATTCATACGCCTGACTTCGTTATGCATAGGTCGAGAGTTTTCGTCTTCGGGGTTTATCCGACCGGTAGTCTCAAAGGTGACGCTGGCATTCCCGCTTGTCCACAAGATACCAGGAACTCGGCTACTTGGTGCTGTGGATCTCAAAACGGTCACGCCTTGGGGTCTTCGCCGCGATTGGATGTTAGAGGGCATTGACGCGTTGCGAAGTCGGGTACGAGAGCCTGCGTCGCGCCGCGACCTCGAGGGTGCGGGCGGTTGGTTCTCGCGGCGGGCGTTGCTCCAATGGCTTCGGCCTAGTGCTTCTGCGGCGGTCGGTGTCATTTGTCCACGACCACTACGAGACGCGTGAGCGCGCGGGAGAGATGGGATCTCGCCATGCTGCTGCTCTTGCGGCTGTAGTGTGTTGGTGGTGTTGGATGACATCTCGACCTGCGGCGCAGGTACTTGTGCATCATGCATGGTAGTGTCGACGGCAGCCTGGTCGGCGTCTGCAGTGTTCTCTGCATTCATGTTGTCGATTTGTTGGTGTATTGCGCGAACAAAGACAATGTGGTAGAAAGTAGGTTGCAGGAAATGATGATATTGAGAAGAAGAAACGAAAAAAGAAAAAAGAAAAAAAAAAGAGGAAAAGAATCTAAGTTGGAGGGGCAGGGTGGTCTTGAATGTTTTTTTTAATGTGCGCGCACGGATCATCAGAGTATTGGTACCTGGCCGTCGCTCAGGTAATAGAACGTGGATTAGGTATCTCGGTAGGTATGTAGGGGTACCTGGGTAGCAAACGAGCACCGCTAGAAGCAGCAATTTTCGCCTAGGTAACCCGGTACATAGCAGACAACGTGATCTAGACTGCGCCTAGGTATGTCCCTTTTCAGGCCCAATCCAGCTATTTCTACTGCTAATAGTCCTCAATTTGATTTTACTAACGCAAACAACTCGTCCCACCCTATCAAACACATTCCTGGTGCTTTAAGATAACGAATTGCGGTTGTAATATCCATGATAACATCTACTCAAGTATCTAGCTACGAGGTTACTGGTTTGTCGAGACACTGCGCTTTAGATGGGATTTATATGGTTGTTTCTTGATCTTATGCCTAATTTCATCATTGATTATTTACCCTCAGCTATTATTTATCGCGATATAAATTATGTCTATTGCAAGTGATGGTGGCCTAGCTAAGTACCAAGGTAGCTTGTATCGAATTTATGATCTATACCTTTGAGAAAATAATATTTACAACGTCTGGGTATGAGTTTTGAGGCTCTGCTTATTTGTGGTTCCGAGGCTCTTCTGATTTGAGGCTCTGTGGATTTGAGGCTCTGCGGGACTTAGCGAGGCTTGGTGCGGTTGACCGTTCGTACATCTTAGCCAAAATCGAAAAATTAAATTTAAAAAATACCATAAAAGGAAAAGCGTCGCACAGCCACATATATGCTATATTAAAAAAGTACTTTATGGATAAGGAAATAAAATTATTATATAAACCGATATTTATTATCATTATCAGCTATAATTTCCCATCTAGAACTTTTTTAATATTTTCAATTGCTATCAAACGAGGTTTCAATCATTATGGGAAGAAAGCCTATTGATTTCGAGCCTTTCAGGGACGATATTACTACTTGGTTTTCTATAGGCCTTACTAGCAACGATATTCTAGCTAGGTTTGAGACGAAATTCCATTGGAGACCTGCCGAAAGAACTTTCACCCGTGTACTTAAGCAATGGGGGCTTCAAAGACAGGCTCGTATACGGCGTCCTGGGGCGCTATCAGAAGTGGAAGAACAGATCCTGACTTTATATTCTGAATTTCGCACTTCTGATCCTGAGCTGTTGGTAATGTTACGCCGAAGAGGGTTTGATATAACCCGAAGACAGCTTCAAGAAACGCGGCTAAAGCATGGTCTCAAGTATCGTCAACAAACACTTGCCGATAAACAGCAACAAATGGATTCCTTGCGAGACGCCATGGCAGAAGAATTCTCCAAATCTGGGCGCTTCGGCGAGCTCGGCCGACAGTATGTTCACGATAATCTAGTAGATGAGAATGGGAACCCCTTTCCCCGGTTTGTCTAAGAATCATTGCTGCTATGTAGACCCTCTTTGTACGCTAACATATAATAGGAGAGCGGTGATGGAAGTCTACAGAGAATTCTTTCCTGGTGCAGCCATTCGTCGCCAGTGGCATTCGCAAAAAAAAAGAGGCGAATTTATTTGTGGCGGACCGAATCAGATTTGGTGTATCGATGGTCACGATAAGCTTTCTCGATGGGGAATTCATATATACGCAGGGATAGACGCATTTTCGAGGTATCTGATCTGGCACCACGTCGGTTGGTTTGGAAGTACGGCGATTTCTACCCTAATCCAGTATCTCCGCGTGGTACACACTTTAGGCTATGTGCCTCATGTGATTCGAGCAGATAGAGGCAAAGAAGTGCCTCTGCTTTCCGCTGCTCATTGGACTCTCGTACGGGCTGTGTATACTAATGCAGATGGGTCTGCCATGAGGCTTGGCGATTGCGTCCATTACGGCCGCAGCGTAGATAACATTCGGATCGAAGGGTGGTGGGCACAGCTGCAGACCTCTTGCTTGCTGCGTTGGAGGGTACGTTCGTACCCAAATATAAGAGAGGCATGATCAGGTGCTAATATGTTCCCAGACTTTATTCATACGACTGGAGGATCAGAGGTTTTGGATACTACATGACCTCGCTTCTGAGATTGCTCTTCTCGCGGTATATATGCCAGTCATACGAAAAGCGGTTGAGGATTACGTTTCGCTTTGGAATCATCATAAGATCCGCCCTCAACGTAGGGCAAATAACATACCAGGGCGCCCGATCGAGAATTACTATTACCCCAACCCAGACATCGCCGAACAATACGGCCTTGCCGTCGATGTCAACATTCTTGCCGATATCGAGGCAGTGGTCGCCAGTGACGATATTGATAGATACCTTCCTGAGGACACCTTGTTATGGTGTGAAAACTTTCTTACAGGCGTTGGGTTAGATCGTGAGACGGAGGATAGCCACGAAGAGCCATTCGTCAATGCTTATCTCGGGCTTCGAGAGGCAATTCAGGCGGAGCTGGACGATGGAAATCGCCTTGGCCTATCGCTGGCTCCAAAACCTCCGACAGGTGGTTTGGCGGAGGTTGCACGGAGACTAGCACAGCTTCCAGGACAGAATCTTCCAGAGGATCTAGCGGCAGTTTTAGGAGAATTGGAAGGGGATGAATGAGAAAAGGGGGGTTGTAGCGTACCTAGGTGGGTACCTAGGTACTCGAGGAACTTATGGATAAAACCTACCTACCTATAAATGACCGCAAGGTTATACGCTAGACTGGCTATAAATTAGGGGAACTCAATGCTAAAATCGCTATAAATGTGAAAGCGCCTTGCCCTTTATGAAGCCTATGTTCAACCCCGGTTAAGCCTATGTTCAACCCTGGTTAAGCCTATGTTCAACCCCGGTTAAGCCTATGCTCAACCTTTATATTCGGCCTTTATTAAACCTACCTAAGTACCTTAGTGGAGATATAGCACTTGCAGCACTTGTAATCCCCTAAAGCCCTTATAACCACCTGGAATCTTTAAGCCCACTAATTAATCCTATTAATTCTCAGCACCTGTAGCCACCTAAAGCACCTGAAACCTACCAAATATTAATAAACTAACAGCACTACTAGCAGCACACTATAATATAGAAAATTAATTTAAGGAATAATATAGCAGTTAATTTTAAGGTTTAGCGCGCTGATAAATTTATAAATGAACATAGTATATTTTGTTCCTACCTACCTACCTAAGGTAAGCAAAGGCATAAGTTGAACATAGGTTGGGCATAGGTTGGGCATAGGTTGAACATAGGTTGGGCATAGGTTGAACATAGGTTGGGCATAGGTTGGGCATAGGTTGAACATAGGTTGGGCATAGGTTGAACATAGGTTGGGCATAGGTTGGGCATAGGTTGAATATAGGTTGAATATAAATTGAACATAGGCGGTTATCGCCATTAGCTTGTCGTCTCCCCCCGAGCTTTTATACCATCGAACCTTAGATCTTGTAAACGAGCGTTAATAGATTCAAATGAAAGCTGAGACAAGGGAAGCCAGTACTAATTCGTAGCTATTATAATAATATATAAACTTACATTTAATAGGGACTTAACATATGTTTAATAGAGAGTAAATAGGGGTTGAGCAAATGTTAAATAGGGGCTGCATAGATGATCTTAATATTTTCCTTGGTTCCGCAGGGGATATCTACCCTCGCCAGGAGCGCTTTGAGCGTTCATCTTCGCCTGGTTCCTAGTTGTACGCCTTTTACCACGAGGTCCTGGTAAACTAGTCCTTTTCTTCTCAGGCTGTTGTCGAGCAGTTGCGCCTCGTCTCAGTCGCTGCATAGTGCCTACTGGACTATCTTCCTTGCCACCATTGGACTTATCATCTTCGACAATCCCATCCCCCGTACCATCAGCAGCTCCAGCCGGGGAGACGTCTGTGAAACAGCCATTGTCGCCATTATTTTCAGTTTGGTCATTTACGACGTTGTTTGGAGGCTCTGATAAAGGCGACGAATCCCTGCTTGAGCCCTCGTTGTTACGCCCCAACTCATCATGAGGTTCATTAAGCTCATTAAAGTTAGCCGATTCTCGAGGCGGCGATGATAGCGGATTGACAAGGTTGTTGTTGGCTTCAAATTCATCATTGCTCAGCTGGTGGTCGCTGAGCGGCATCTCAACATGGGTTGGAGCTGGGTCCCGTGGATAGGGGGGAGGGTTTGCTATGCGAGGAAGATTAGAAGCATTACTGGATTCAGACACACGAAAATCATGGTCAATCGATGTCCCTGGCTGGTTCGTTAGCTCGGCCGGATTGACCCCTGACGAGCCACTGCTTGACGCCTGTTGAGCCTGGGTGTGAAGTGCCGAAGCCTGAGCAGGTAGCACCATGATTTCCTCCACCTTTACTTCCTCTTCGTCGTCCCTAAGGTGCCGGGCTAATCGACCCTTTTTCGCCTTATGACTGACCGGCGTGCCGCCCTTGATTTATTCACGTAAGCCATTGTAAAGTTTCATAAGGGATTAAGCTTACCTGCCGATGAAATTGCTCTCCCCAGCGAGCTGCAAAGTTGGCATCCCATTGTCTAACAGATTAGCTTATAAAGTTATGAATCAACAGAGCGGTGAACCTACGCTCTTGCTTCATACTGATCTGCGATCGGGCCAATCTTTGCAATCTTAGGGTCAGCCGGGCCGTATCTAAATTCACAATGGTTAATTCAGCTAAACCTAGGCCCACTGATCGAAAGTAGTACCAGCCGCGACCGAACACGGGTTTAAGATAGTAAAAAATGATGGGATATATACCTACCCTGGCTCGTTAACAAACTCCGCCTCTCGCCAAGCTCCTGTGAGCACAAATCGACGCATTACGCTATAAAATCAAGTTAGCATAGCATTCCCTGGTAATGTAGCCCAGTACCTTACATACTTCCAGTAGCAGCTTCCTGTGGGTTGATAGATCTCGCGGTGGGGGACTTGACCGCCCCAATATGAAAGTTGCGTTGATGTCGCCAATACTGATATGTTATTATAAATGAAGTTTACTGGAGCTAATCGTTATACATACGCTCTCACTCTTCTCAAAGCAAACTCCACACATGATACCAGATCTAGGTATAGTCTCAATCATACATCTGATATCAATAAGTTACTAACAAGTGTCAGTGGGTATAGGCTTAATATACACGCCACCATTGAACTTGGAGACCAAAGCACGGGGGTTCGGTGAAACTGTGATTCTCAGCATGTCTATCATCACTTTGGCATAGTCCCAGACGTACCATCGTTCTGGGCCTTAGTCACACCATGAAGCCAACAACCATCCTCAACACGTTCCATCTGCCCTAAATAAAGAGTTAACTGGTATAAAGCAAAAGTTATATTATAAACTCGCCTGGAGGGACCTAACCATTGGAATTCTAATTAGGAATCGGGTTTAATTCTATCAGTTGCAAATAATGACTAAATAGGGGCTTAACATGGGCTAAACATAGGTTTAATATGGGCTGGATATAGGTTAAGTAATGATTAAACAACAATTTAACAATAGGGTAAGATACCATGGAAATATCCAAAGATGGGATGCAGATTCTAAGCAGCTAGAATAGCTGTGGCGTCTAGTAGACGGGTTAGCATTGCCTTTATAATTTATTGTTATTTGTTTACTTGCCAAAGGCAGGCGCCATGTTGGGGTTTCTTTACAAAATATTCTCTAAACCAAACTTATTAACAGCGGTTTAATTGCCAATATTAATAGCCTCTATGCTTTACGCACATGTATAATATTAAAAAGGTCGTTAATATTGGTTTTATAAGCCCGACTATTAAGGAATGTGGTTGTAGAATTAAAAGATTTGGAGATTGGAATGCCCCCATTATGGTGAAATTTTTTGTTACGTATGGCGCGCGGGCCGCTGTTCACCCGTTATTCAGCCGTTGTGAAACGTACATGTATGTTCAGCCCCGGTATATATTTTCCATACCCTTATCTCTCTAGCACATTTATATGTATCAACTTCTATATCTATTTCCTTTATAAATCACTTTGCTATGGGGACGATGTTATTCATAGTTAGAATATACTGTGGGAGCTCCAAGGCGAGAAGTGCAGCTTTGTGGGTATATATTTACCCAGGTAGTCCACGCTTAGCCCACGCTCAGCCCTAACGCTCAGCCGACGCCTAGCCTACGCCTAGCCTACGCCCAGCCTACGCCCAGCCTACGCCTAGCCTACGCCCAGCCTACCTACGCTCAGCCTACGCTCAGCCTAAATAAGGGCCTATTTACTTATTAAGTGCAATAGCCCGCACCATTTTATTGTTCGAATAGCTTCAATCTAGGATACTGCCTTTAAAATACCTAATAACAATATATAATAAGAGTATATATATATAAGTATAGAAGATCATATAGGGCGTATGGTATATTTTTATTGATTCTAATTGAAACGTGCAGAGTAACACTTGGTAACAGTAATTGCAGGCCCCGTCTTATACCCCAATTGAAGTAACTTATTTGGTAGCCACATAGTTAACAAGAATCAAGCTATTAATGTATAACAAGAGAATATAATTTCTAATTAATATCGCTACGAATATATCCCACCATATTTCCAATCCTTATACCATTAGTATACCTAGCCATATTCCAATTCATACCACAGATAAAATGAAACGAAATGTTATATTTAATTGCAATGTCTAGTAGGAAGTTGCTTTCCTAATTGATAGAGAATATTATGAATAAATTTGGTAGGTTCGAGCATAACCTGTCATATCAAATCATCTCCCTAATCCCTATTACTACTTTCAACGAAGTGAGACATAGAGGGCATAGATTCTGTATCAGTTCCAGAGGGGGGAATTGGCCGATGCTGTAGCTTGGGGCCATAGAGTTCCGAACCATGACCTCGAGAAGAGTGACAAAAAGGTACAGTTGAAGACGGCACAGGTTCTGTATCGCTTCCTGGTAGGGAGGCTTGTTGCTTGAGGCAAGACGAAGATTCTATCTTGTTGTCATCATCCCCATCTGGTGCCGACCGAGACCGCTTTCTAAGACGATCGATATCCGAATCACTGTCGCTGTCGCTACTATAGTCGTCCGAACCACTGAAATAATCGATGGGACGTCGGCAATAGGCGTAGTCGACAGAAGCAACATCAGATTCGTCCATATCAGTATCCCGACCAGAATCATATAAAGACTCCAAATCATCCTGATCACGAGATCGTTTGGTACCAGCAGATGGATGGATCAGACTTAGCCTCTTTGCGATATTTGGTCGGCGTCCTAGCATTGGAACAGGCGCAATGGCACGAAAAGTGACTACTTCTTCTTCTGCCTCATGATCGGTATCCATCTCAGTCTAAAAACAGGCCATGCAAAGCGAGCAAAGAGATACTCCGGAGGAACCCCAACGAGAGGAAAGATCGGTTTCCCATAAAACAATTGATGCACAAAAAGAGTGGAAGTCGATTGGATAGCAGGGGCACTAGATACCGGTACAGAAAAGAAGACAATGTAAAAGCAATCCACAATTTTAAATCTTTCTGAAGATAAACAACATTAGAGAAGTCATCAATCGCACCAGCATCTTTCTCCCCAAGAGAGGTCTCCTAGTACTTGCACATATGATTAAATAACCATTGATTAGCTTCTTGCGGAACAATATAGCAAAGCTCTAACCCCAAGTAAAACCAGTGATGCGACAAACTTCATCGTGAATGACAACGGTTCTTCGAGCTTATGAAGGATCTGAATAGATAATCGAGTTGTTCTCGCCGCGCGAAGGACGATCGTTCGATGTATTGGGATTTTCCTGATTATGCGTGTCCGAGTCTGCGCTCGAAGATTCGGTTTCGCCTCTGCCGACCGGATAGAATGGTAATTATCGCCAAGGTTTAGGAATCGTTCTAGGAAAGTCCCAGTGCTTATCGGGTATAGAACGTGGTAAAGAGAGGTGTCGGAAATCTCTTGGATGATGCCGGGTCCGTAATTGTCTACGTGTTGAGGGACGTGAAAGTAATTCAAGGAGAAAAAAGGCTGAGTAAGATTAGCTGTTCTCCCCTCATCATCATGCCAAACATTTCCCGCTACGATACAACAAGCAAGGGAGGCATGTTAATATAGCCAGGATGGTAGAAATCAATACGCTTAGGTAGGTATCTTTCCGCATGTTCGTCCATACCTATGGCACGGGCTGCACGGGTCACTTTGCGCATTCTCCGCGCGGGCACGTGGGTAGGTATCTCTCGGCCTAGGAAAATACTATATCCGAAAACTTTAGGCATCTTGCCCAGGTGGCTCGCCATTGCCTAGATACGTCACTTTATTCTCACACTAGCAATAACTGACTGGCCTCCTTTCCAATTATCATTCTTTCAAATATATAGCGACCATGCAAGAAATACGGCATTTTCCTAAGCCGGTACTTCCTCCGGCTGAAAAATGTCAAAGCCTCCGACGTTGTATCGATATCTATCACCCAGGCTATCCTGGTCTAAAGCCATTACTTAGTCTCAGTGCTTCCGACGATGGCGGTGTCCACTATGTTGTGGCTTACTACGCCATGTGCATTATAGCTGGGAATATCTGGGCTCCTAGCGAAGGGAGAAGAGGTAGGCGTTCGGCCACTGAGGCTTATTTCTCCAAGACTATGGATGAGGACCCTATCGACATACCTAGCGATGATATCCTTCGAGAACGCCGTTACTTCTTTCACGTTCCGGGTCATAGAAACAACGATTGTAAGTGTTACTTGACTATTATTAGGTATCTAGCTAGTTTTCTGATATCTCATTCATAGATCGCTGGCCTTTCTATCCGAATTTCGATCACTGGGTTTTCCCAGATGAGGTGCCGAAACCTTGGAAACATCTAGTATGGAACAGTCCCACCGACGACGAGCCGACCATGGACGAACCGGAACCGCAACTGCCACCACCCCAAGAACGCCTGGATGCCCGTTCCACAGCCGGCTCTACAGCCCTCGAAACCCGCGAAACCCGCTCCACAACCCGTCGTCGTCAACAGCTCCCTCCTGCCGGAGAACCTACCGACGAGTATTGTCGTATTACTGGGACAGTGATCGCACTTGAAGCTGGCCATGTCATCCCGATTTCAACCGAGGATTGGTTTAATTCGAATTTCATGCGCCAGCACGCCTTCGAGTCATCGCACAATGATCCTTTCAACGCCCCAGTAAATCTGCTACCTCTCCGTGAGGATATCCACACTCTCCTAGATCACAGCTACCTCACTCTTGTTCCGAAACCTACTACCAACGACTCATATGCATTGGTTGCCCATGTGCTTCGGATACCAGGAGGGGGCATCAAAACCCTGCAGATCCACAGTCAATTCCACAATGTACAATGCTTGGCTCTGGATAGGATTCCCATCCAATATCTCTTAGCTCGTTTCGCCTGGTCTATTTTCAACGACACTGCCATGCTTATCTTCACTAACAAGGCTGCCAAAACCGAAAAGTTTATGGAGTATATTAGCGAAATCTACCCGAGAAAGGGGTTGGTCCGCACTACACAAGAAATCCAAGGCACCGAGTATAAGCCGCGGGCCGGAACTCGTGGAACACGGAATTATGCCGGCTCCAAACGCAAAGCAGATGAAGTTGAAGGCGAAGGTGATATATCTGATGCTGATTCCGGGTTTTGCGACTCGTACTTGGAGAAGGTGTATTACCAGGACATACAACTTGACAACACTATGTATGACAGCGACTATGACCGCCCATCAAAGCGTCCAAGAGTATATTCTCGGTCACCTAGCTGTGAGGTGCCTGATCCCAGCTATGAACCTGGTCCCGGTTATGATGGTCCCAGCAATGGTGAAGATGGTGACTGTAACAAGCGTCTTGGAAATCGGGATATTAAGCCTGAGCCAGACTCGTCGCCGATGGAAAGTGAAGGAAGTACTCAGGCAAGCGATAGCAGCAAGGGCAAGGGCAAGAATACTATGGTCCGGCGTAGCAAGAATAGCAAGTCTCGGGGTAAGTTTGCTCACAATTCCATCAGCAACATGAACCCTATTTTCCGTTCTTCTTGGTAGTTTCAAACTGCCGAGGATTTCCTTAGTTAGGATAGTAGTGATATATATCGCGAAGGATTTCCTTGAGGAGTGGTAATGGGTTATGAAGAATCTCCTTGCACAAATAGAGGCCAGCGATTGCTAAGGGCAGATGAAATTCAAATTTAAAATCTAAGCCCCAAAACGAGCCCTTTGAGTAATAACGAAGAAAATCTATAATTTCTTTGCAACCTTCTTCTGTGCTTTGGTTGTGACCTTGTTCTTCTGCACCCCGCTGGGCTGGGTATGGGTTGGGATCTCTACCACGATACGGGATTGTTTCAAGGATCGACTACCAAACCTAGTAGTGTTCGCTTTGGGACCACGTGCTTTCAACTTCCCGTTAATAAGGCGGATCGCCTCCGTGATCTGTTGCTTCCTAACCGTCGACGCCCAGAAAAAAATGTTCAAAACATAGTGACGAAGTCTGATGTGTTCAGGCTGCCTCCGCAAGAGGAAATCATCAACGAGCTTAACGACGAAAGCAGGACCAACACCTTCTTCCACCTCGCGCCATGCTACGTACAGTCGAACTTCACTACCGTTTGTAACAAGGCCAAAAGCTGTGGTGTTAAGTGGAGGGTAACTTTCCCCCATCTTCGACCGCAATCGATCACTTAACACCGCTACCATATTGGAACACGTCACCAAGCCCATGATGACCTGGTTTTCCGCAATCCATAGAGACTCGCCGCGAGTGGCGCCACCAGACTTGTATTCGATAGGAAAGAAGGGGTAGCAAAGAACTTCGTTAACCTTACCAAAAGCGTACTCTTCCGGCGGGTAGACATCGTCGCTCAAGAATGATACTGGGTATCCATAAAGTGTATCGGGTACCGGGCGAGGAAGCCTTGGGATGCTCTCTAGGGAAGCCCTCGACGCGGTGGTTGGTGCAGGAACATGCCGACCGTGGGCAAAAGTCGTAGGAATATACTCGATGTGGCCACGGCCAAAAATCGTACCCCATACACCCAAAGTCGACTGGAAAGCCATCTGAACGTTAACCTCAATGAGCCCAGCCCCCATTGCTTTGCGTGGTTTCAACACTGGTTCCAGCTCATCGTCCGGCTCTGGCTCATCGTCCTGCTCTTCATTGTCGAAATTCAAATCTGGAGTCGGGCTAACCCGAGTCGCATCCAATGCGGCCAGCTTCTTCTCCAAAACTCCCGACCAATCCGTATTCTCCGGTGGTTTCCATGTTTCCTTTACAGCGCCATACCGGAGTGATCTGAAAGCCGCATACTCCTGGGGTTCCGGTGCAGGCCAGGCGGACGCATCATCTTTCATCACCATGTCAAGAACCTCTTGGGTATCGCAGTGAACATCGGAGAGCTCATCATCAAAGAAGATCCTGTTAGGACGAAGTCTTGATATACGAAACGAGCCATCCGCAACCAAGGACTTGTACGCCGTATAGTCCGCCGCCGTCCCATTGCCCACCTGGGTCGAATTACCAGACCTAGGAAGTGGATTCATCTCGGATGTATTAAATGACAAGACAGAAGGTGTCCTGGCAACGGGGACAGACACTAGCGAAATATCGTCCCGGTCGGGTGCAGCTTCCTCTCGAGAGACAGCGTCACAAAGTTCACCACCCCTAAACGAAGTTGATCGATTGCTACTCTCCTCTTGATCCGAGCCTGAAGGCGATAACCAAACAGGCACAAAAGAATGCAGATCTTCTAGAGCAACCTCATGAGAGCTGAGAGCGAGATGTTTCGAAGAGGATGTGTTCGACCGCGTAGATGGGATCGGAGATGGCTCTTGCCGAACGACCTACATAAAAAAACATGTTAGCATTCCATAAGAACCTCGCAGAGCCAAACCGGTCGTACCTTAGCCAAGTTTCCCGCCCCTTCAGAAGAGAAGTCGGCGGACTCGAGGACAGTCTTCGCCGACCGAGTTAACCGATGCCTCTTCGGAGGAGGTAAGTCGCGGTTATCCACAGAGCTTTGTAACCTCTTCGCAGCACATGGGTCGGAGTTGACAACTGAACAGCGCAGCTGCGGTGTGGGATGTGAATCGCTCTCGTGCCGCAGTTGATGCGATTTTTTCATAAGATATAGGTTACTGTCTTTCACTGGGCTGGAGGACCTCTTGGACAATATGTGCTGGGTAGACTCTAAGGGAACATGAGTACGCGCATCGGAGGGAACGAGACCTACGTCCCCAGGACCAGACGGGACAGTAGGAAATTGAGAAGTGCGCCTCTTCGTAGTAACTGGCGCCATCGTGATATATTTGGCTGTATTTAGGGACCGTGAAAGAGGAACTGGCAAGGCAGGCGATTTTTCCTGCAGTACAAGGATGTTGTTAATAATTTCATCGGCCTCGCTGTCGTCAAGATAGAAGTAGATACTTAAGAAGCCTGCGGCGGAGAGGTTTGCTGCAATATCCCACCAAACAAATTGCAAGAATTCGAGAAAGTGGGGTGAAATACCAAATCAAGAATGTAGCGAGGGGAAAGTAGACGACTGTAGGACAATGGTTCTATTAACAGCACTGAATCGAGGCTCGACCACACCGAAAAAAGGATCAGCCTAAGAACCCCTATTGGCCCACGAACAAAGTCTTACAAGTCACACTGAAACCAATGACGCAATATATCAGGCTCATGCATATCTGAATAGAATTTAGCCAATTAAAAGATATGAAGTTGCAGTGAGTCATTTATTCTAGTAAAGAATACTTGTTGAGGTGTATCAGTCGCATAAAATATTACATGGAATTAGGCTGCAATCCCCCGTGGCATGGCACAGGTATGGAATGCCTAGATACCAAACTACCCGGTCTAGAAATAGTTTAAAATAAGCACTAGATATGTACCTAGGTATTCCTAAAAATCCGAAAATATCTCAGAAAGCCTTATTTGAAAAATAACCGCTTAGACACTCACATTTATCTCTGTCATGAGACTACGTATACGAACTCCATGGTAAAAGTCAGGGTACATACTACGAAGAAATGCGCTCTGGGCAATTAACTTGGTTCCAAAGATGCGAGACGCCAGACGCCCCGTTGGAGCACCCCCATTGATGCAACTCATGGTCACCCCTGATCCTTGTTGCCCCAAACATAGGAAAGCGTAAGATAAATAGCTTCACCTGCTTTACCTAGGTACCCGCAACCATTACAAACATTTCTCGTCGATGATTAATTTGTTTCATCGATTGGCACACTTATTAAACTACCTAAGACATATCTATTAAGAATTCATCCAACTTTTGTAAACACTCAGTAATCTAGGCTTTTCGAGCCTTGCTACGAGTCGTAGGGCCACTGGTACTATGTAAGCTGGTGGGCTTGTTCAGTGTTTGGCTGGCTTTCCGTTTCCGAGTCCTGGTAAGGCTAGGCGCTAGCGTTGACGGGGAGCTAGTGGTAGTGACTATGAGAGAAAGGTTGTTACCATCTACATATGATACCTTAGCTGATGGTTCATCCACGTATAGGGCTGGCGAAGGCGTTTGGTCTGATAAGTTGGCCTGGTCGCTTAGCTCATGGACAGCATTGATAGACGCCGAGTCTGGCTCTTGCGTCGTTAGCTGGCCACCATTCGAACGCCCTGCCCCGAGACACTCAAAGGGACGCTCGACAGGCGGGTAAAGGTCGTGATCGCCAGAGATTATGCCATTAGACTCTATGCTAGATGGCATACTCATCTGTATTTGCATTAGATCGGAATTGGGCGTAGGTTGCTCTAGTATAAAACTGACCAGTGTTTTTGCTGCTTTGCGTTGACTAGCATTGCTCCGTGATGCTTGATTCTGTAGAGAATGACCTGGGGGGCTTGGCGTAGTAATATTTGTTGAAGTCCCATGCCGTGATGATTGGTGAATGAGACTGCTTTTTGGTGCATGTATTTGGGGTGTTATATGAAATGTGGGCGATGGTGGATTATCTAACCCGGCACCGCCACTTATATCCTCGGGCGTGTTGTGTATAGGCTGTGATGTAGGTGCATTAGGGGCAGTTGCCTGAGTGGGAGTTGCCTGAGTGGGAGGTGCCTTAGGGGAATGTTCCTGAGTGGGAGGTGCCTTAGGGGAAGGTTCCTGAGTGGGAGATGCCTCAGTAGGAGGTGCCTTAGGGGAAGGTTTTTGAGTGGGAGATGCCTCAGTAGGAGGTGCCTCAGTGGAAGGCACCTCAGGGGAAAGGGAAGGTGCCCTAAGAGATGATGCCATAGATGTTGGCGCAGGTGTTGGAGAGGATGAGGAAAGTTCAATCGGGCCATTCTTATATATTGCCACGTAGGCGTAAAAGTGATGTTCCACATCACCGTCGAAACCAAACCTGGTCCAGGGGACCGTACGAGAACTATACAGGTGGCCGACTGTTAAAGTATCGTAATTAATAAGGTCTTTTACAATGATATTACCGGGCACCTTCGTAACGTGGTGGATAAATTTATAAGAATGAGCATTCCGAATACGATGTTGTAGGCTGCGAGGGAACCACGGGACAATTTCTTCAGTGAGCCAGGCATACAAGTTCATAGAGTTGCACCTTCCAAAAATGGAAGGAATGTCGAAGTTGCCCATTACTGCTACATTATACAAATTAGTTTCAAATCATTATATCCCCAAGTACATTATACACTTACTATCGCTCGTGCACCTCCACGGTATTGGTTCTTCCTCATTTCCACCGACAGTATGGAAATCGAAACAGAACACTTGAATTTGGATATAATCAGAGTGGATGTAGTTGTATTCTGGTAGTATATTCGTAAGCTCCCGGTAGGTCTTTATCTTCGTCTCCGTCACAACCCGCCTTTCTCTGGGAGCTGTATTAACTTTGCTTGGGATGAAAGTTATCTCCTCGGGTTCATAAAAATCCTGTGCACGTTGAAAACGTCCTAACAACTGGTTAGCGAACTTTGCCTAATGTGTGAACTTGATCATACCAGTAACGGGCGGGTCTTTTTGCAGTTCAATGCTCGGCAGGATAGCAGGACTGAATGGCTTCGAACATGCAAAGCAAATAATCCGATAATCTTCATGAAGTTCCTCATAAATCCGTTCATGTGACATCCTGATTCCAGGAAAGTTACATAGCCCAGGTTCTGCATAGCGCAGGGCGTCTCGCCGGTGTTCGGCCATAGTTGTATGGAGGAAGAGCTTGAGGGCCAGAGAAACAGAGAGAGAGGGAGGGTTACTAAAAAAAGAGAGGGAGAGAACTTGAGAGGAGAAAGAAAGAAAGAAAGAGAGAACTTGAAAGGGGCTGGAGATATGACAGGGGAGAGGGCAAGGTGCCCGACGAGAGGCGATGATACAGCCCGAGCATGTGATCAATTCTCTCTCTTCAAACGAGCAGCCAAAAAAAGGGTTCATTTTCATCTCGTTTGTTGATTAAGCTGGTCAAATTTTGCCTCGGAACCTATCCGAGTAATAGCGGTGTCATCTGCCGTTACCCATATCCAATCATATTGGAAGCTATTTCCCTTTCTGGTAAGCCATACGTCGTGGGTGCAGGCGGCACAGGTACGTATCACGCGCATGCCCTACCCATGTTAACACAAACGAGCTCAGATTACGAGTCAGATGTAGCACACTTTACACCCCCTGAAACTACCTCTCTAACTTGTAAGGCATTGGTTTATTGATTAGTAGGTACCCGCGCCGTGGTGATGAAGTAGGAAATGTGAGGGAAGATCACCACTTCTTTGGCTTGGAAGGTGAGCAACCCCTCCTTATCTTCAGCTGCAGAGTCTTCTACTTCAGGCATGTGATCCATGGCACACTCTAAAATAATTCGGTATCATACCTACGCATCTAACGTCGTGTAGTTGCTGGAGGCTCTGGTCGGAACATGGTAGAACCTGCCGTGGGATGGAGATTGAAGCTAGTCGAAGTAGTGTGCTGTGTGAAGAACGAAGAACTTTTGTCTAGTATCAGGTGCAGAACGCTCCGCATTTTGGGCATCTGATCGTAGCATCCCGTACATACCCAGCCTCACAACTACATGGCCAGACACCAGGAATGTCACCAGTGATAGAAAGACTACTAGGTAGGTAGGCCTGGTTTCGAATAGTCACACATACAGATAAACAAGTCAATACATATCAATACTAAATATTACACGATATTTCAACAACCTTATAAGAAGATACATAAGCACACCGAACCTCCAACTCGGTATGAAAGACGCCTGGTAAGTACCTAGGCACTTATATGGCTAGTTAGAATATGACCAGTTAGAACAAACCCAGTGAGACACTGCCTCCCATACTCTCAGATTTATCACCTCTCTCATATCCATACCTTCGATGTATCCTGAAATATCGCAACAAAAGTGAGCCCGGTTCATGCGCTTGATCATGAAGAGCAAACCACTGGGCGCTTTGAATCCCCCGTGGTGCCAGAGACATAACATGAACTTGGTCCTTCCTCTCTGTGACAACCTGCAAAAGTGTTCCGCAGCGCCTTCTTCGCATTCTCATTCTACTCGAAGCAGGCGGAGCATTTTGTCAAATACGCCGAGCTCTTCAAACTCGCGGCTGAGTAGCATCGCCGTGAAGTAATAGTGTGCCCTCGTCATGACGAAATGAAGACATTGCTCACTGTATGGGAAAGGTTTCTGTAGCCCTCTACCTTCTCGGCTGCGCCGCCATTGTGCGTCCATCGTGTCGAAATAGGGCTGACAAACGAGTGCCACCCTGAATTGGTGAGAGAAAACCGACACGTCTCTTACAGAATCGGGCAGACGGAACCACGCCCGAGAGGTGTTGGATTTAGCGCTACAGATAAGTAATTGTTAGTAACAACACACGTTGAATATGACAAGAATGCACCACTTACCGTTCCACAACCGAACGAAGGGCCAACAGATCCAAGGTTCTCACGTATTTCACGTCCTCTCGAGGGTATTGTATGTTATAATCTTCCCAGTGGTTGAGAAGGGTGAGTACTGTCATTTCTTTGTATGCTCTGTATGGGCCGCTATTGGAAAGCCCGATACGTTGGGGAATTGCTAGCATATTAGGTGTGGCACCTATCGTACTTTGAAAAGAAAACATGACGGATGACGAGGCATTTCACCCTCCCAGGAAGTTTTCAGTCTCGTTTGCAGTCGAGATACGTAGCTGTGTATGTGGCTGCCGATCAGTCGACTACCTACCTAGCCTAAGTATGCACACGACGTTTCACATAGGTACCTAGGTATCTATTGACAACTGAAAATAATAACGTGTCCGGGCGGCGGCAAAATGCCAAGCTGCGACTTCCCGTCATACTAGATATATACCTACCGAGCCTAGCAAGATATTGGGAGAGTAGAAACGATTTGGGGTATACGAGCAAGTTAGAAAAAATCATTTGGGTGGGTGACACAAGACTACAGCAACTTCCCGTCTTACTAAATATGCACCGAACCTAGCAAAATACCAAGATATTAGAAACCAGAAACGGTTTGGGGTTCATCAAGAGGAAAGAAAACTGAGCCTTTAGTAATAAAGCGTATTATCTGGGTTGCTCTTAGAAGGTTTGTAGTAGCCATGATTGTAGGTGATATTTTATTAATTGGCCATTTGTAAAAGAGAACGTAGCTGCGGTGGAACTATGTAAGGACAGCGGAGTAGGAATGAGGCTCCAATATAAGTGTTTTGTACATGGACTCGAGTCTTATGCATTTCATACATATCACATTCTACATGACCAACCGCAACCCGGTCCACTCCGGGAATCATCGGCGATTCTAATGACGTGCTTTATGATAAGTCCTTTAAGTACCTAGATAGATATATTGCGAGAGGAGCATAAGAAGTAGGGTTCCTCATTGGGAGGAAAGTTGGGTTTCGTGTCGGCTATTTGCGTGATGGAATTCAAAAGATTGGGAAAGAATCGCGTTTGCATTTGGTCAGCTCGTAATTGGTCAATAGAAATAGCCTTCATGGAAATAAAAGGGCTAGCCGCCATCGGTCGGGATCACAAAAATGAAGAGTATATGATAGATCAATATCCTCATATCATTTCCTGTCTAGATACCTAATAATGTGAACAAACAAAGCAAAGACCTTGAAGTGTTTTGATGCCAGGGCAGAAACAATAATCAGCCAATCGTAAGATATGTTGGGTAACACGACAACAGGATTAGACTTCATCCATGTCATAGGGATCCTCCGCCATGCTTGGAAGGGAAGGCTCATCGTCATGAGTAGATGCTTCCCGGCCCCCCGCTGCGTTCGATCCCCCGCTACGGCCACCCTCGCCTGGAAGCACAAATGCCTCGGAAACCCACGTAGCAATGGATCGTTTGTCGTAGCCCTGGATATGTTCGAATACCTTGCGCTGAAACATGGTTATGAGAAATTTCTCTTGTGCGACGAACCGGCGATGGCCAGACTTTGCATTCCAATACACAATAAAGCGGCGTCTTGCATAAGCTGATAGGCGGCAGAAATGCTCCGCATAGGCTGCATCGTAGCCCAGCACATCGAGAGCCAAATCTCTCACGTCCTTAGGGATGTGCTGGAGGCGAAGGCGGCGAAAGCAGTCCTCTGCTCTATCTAGCCAAAAGTCGGATGGCAGACAAGCTCTGTTAAGCTGATCAAACATCCTGTCCCAGCCCTTCGTCACTTCAACGAAAGAAACCAAGCGGGAGACAGTGTATCTGAGGTCCTTTGAGACTTGCTCGCCTTCTTGTAGAAGTTTGTTGAAGTGCTGCAGTTGCTGTCTTGGGCTAGCTACCTCTTCAGTAGAATCTCCCAGTGCCAATCGATCTGCAAGTGCAAGGAATGTTTCTGTGTCACACTGGAGAGTCCGAAGTATGAGAACAAGCGCCGATAGGTTTGTACTGAGGCCGCCGGAATCTCCAAGTAGGTCAGCCGTAATCGACCTCAACCGCTCATTGGCCATGTCTTGTTCCACTTCGTCCAGCAGCCTACGCCTGTTGGCATCCATGATAGAAGCCGGTGCTTCCGGATTCACTTGGATAGCAGGCATCATATCAAATGAAGACGGGTAGTTGCAGCTGGAGGGCCCGCTCGCTGTCATTTGAGAACCGAGCCTGTTGCGAGAAGATGAAGCGACCAAAAAGATGGGGCTTGCAAGGAGTGTGGTGATGGGTCAATGCGGATAGGAGGTGATGAAGAGTAAAGGAATGAGAGGTTCTGTTGGAGAGGATGCTTCTACTCTTATAGAAAAAACAAATTCGGTACATAGATACCTGATTACTTAATAATAGCATCACCGTGATAGTATCAAGAGACACTGCTAGGATCACGAAGCCAGCCGCGCGGTAGAGAAACAATCTCGTTGTTATGCAGAGAGCTATGAACCTAAAGGGGCAAGGTACCAAGTAATAAGAGGCTAGGATAAAGGGACTGACGAACCAAGGGGCCTATCCTATCCCTTATGCTATCCCTTCTCTCGCACCACAGACCGACTAAGACCCTGGCAGATGGTGTGCGGACAATTTACTGTAAGGGACATACCATCATGTGCACCTCATCCTATCAAAACTTGGTGCCGGCTTCTAGTAACATTGACCACAAAATAAATCGAAGTATGGAGAGAGGGGAAAGGTGTGGATAGGGTTGACGGACGTTTATTTCAATACCTACATATAGGTCATTTTGTGCTTCTGGCATTTCGTAACTTTGCTACCAAACAGCTAATGACGGGCAAAGGGTGCAAAACCAATGGGTTAAAAATAGAAAAGATGAGATTGATTAAATAAGATTAGATGAGATAAGATAAGATCTTAATAAATTTGACAGCTCTCAACGTACCTAGGTGGGCTATGAAAATCAAGCATCTTATTATTTCACGAAATATTATATACCTAGGTAGGTAGCCCTAGATTAATAAAGCTAAAATACATTATTACATTGATATTAATAACTAGTGTTAATGTCTAAAGCATTGGAAGGTATATTTAATAAGGTGTAAAGTAAATAAATAATATTAACTTTTACCTTACGATTTTACTGCTAGTATAAAAAGGCTACGACGAACTGATAATACTTGTTTTTTTCTTTAATAATGAGGTTTGGAATTACTCCTTATAGCACGAAGAGCTACAAACCTAAGGAGCTACCAAGTTGTTCTGGCCATGAGGTCCGCGTGACTTCTAGGCCCTAAGGGTGACCAACAGGTCGTAGCCCAACCCAGGTGACGAGGGCTGCGGTCCTCACATATATGACTTACGCAGCCTCCTTGTTATTATTTCGCACTAGGTCTGTTTAATAAGGGCTTCCCCATGGGCCATCCCAATGTGTATGCTTTCTTCTCGTTCTTCTACCATGACAGCCAGTGATAAAAACTAGCGGTAAGTTACCCGTGTGTCCAAGAGACTAGACTGGAATGTCACGAAGCCAGTCACGCAATAAGAAAATAACTACGTTATTGCACGAAGGGTTATGAACCTAAGGGGCTACCAAGTCAAATGTATACATATGAGATGAGATCAGAATGAAGGGACCTATACGCCGAGACCTAGCTCCCAAGCTCATCCCTTCCTTCATACCTATAAGCCAGTAACTCCTATCCGGACCCTTTAGCCCCTATTCTGGCTATGAGGATCTCGGGACTCCTATTTGGGCCCTAAGGGTGACCAACAGGTCCATGGTCTTACTTAAGTGACAAGAGCTAAGGTCCTGACATAAAAACCCCGAAGGAATACAAAAGGCCAAGCATTATACACGCTTCGTACCTGTTATACGCAGACCCCTGGCCGAAAGCTTCCCTTGCCTTAATGGCGAAACGTTGACTGGGCTTAAGACCATGGGAAATATAACAACGAATTATCCCCCAAAACGCCAAAGGTTCGACTTTACAAAAGAAAGGTTTCAAGTTGTCTAAGATCGAAATCAAATGTAGACACGTATTATAAAATTACATTTTTTACCATAGGAATATTGAGACTTTCTAATAATACAGTTTTATTTCTATATGTACCTAGGAAATAGATACTATCACATGCTGGGGTAATATCGTTGGCAAGGGTTGAATAGAAATCTATCATACTATTGCTCACTACCTAACATCAACCATAACAACAACTTTCGACTGCATTGCATCTGGTGTCAAAAAATGTAAATAAACCAGATTCCAGTCAACCAAAATGAAGACGACAAAACCTTGAACGTTGCAACGCGATATTGCTTAGCTCAACTGATCTAAAGGCGGCGTGCAGGAACAGCTTTGGTCTTGCGCGAAGAAACTCGTCTTCCGGGGCCCATAGACCGGTCAGCATTGGCAATAGGTTGTTCCTCTCCGTTCTCTCCATACTCATCGTTGCCGTCGTCGTCGTTGCCATCCCTATCCTCACCACGCTCATCATCGTCACCGCCCTCAGCCCCCTCGTCATCCACCCCCTCGTCCATCGTTGGTAACGGACTTGGAGTAGTATCATAAGAAGATAGGTCGATTATGTCAGGCATTGGCGAACCTAATGAGATGCCTGAGCCACGACGGATAATAGGATCCTCCTGACTGGGTTTGGAAACTTTGACTCGATGAGGAGGGGGCGGGGGGGGAACTGTGCAATGCTGAAATGGAGGCTTTGCGCTTTTGGCTGCGCGACATCGGGGCGGAAGCTGTGCGCTCTTGGCCTTCAACCTTCACTGATACCTCGCGCTGTTGTCTGCTTCTCTTCAGTGGCAACTTGCGCCGTGGTTCTCCTTCAACCTTCACTGACACCTTGCGTTGTTGTCTGCTTCCTTTCTTCGTTGGTGCCTTGCGCTGTTGCTCCCATTCGACCTTCACTGGTACCTTGCACTCATCATCCTCGTCTTCACCCTTCATACCATAATAGCCCTCATATTTCATATCAGGATCGGATAAGTGCTTCGGAATTATAGTCATCTTTTTGTATGTGGCGTAAACCAAACGATATTGCATGCCGTTCTTGGCAGAAACCTTGGTGTCGGGAAGAGTCTCATAGATCGTGCGGATGTCTTCAGCTGCGTCCGCTGCGGCGTCCATGTCGACGAAGGTCTTGTTGTTAAGTAACTTAAAAAGCTGCAAGGGGTATGATATCTCGAGTTCCATGTTGCGAACATACTCCCTTTTAGCGACTCTATGCCACCAGTCTAGCATACCGACAATTCTCTCGTTTGGTGGGCAGATTTGGTAAGCCCCAACACGCTCGTAAGAATTGGCTACGTAAATTGGTATTTGAACAGCGTCATTCTGGTCGATAGTCCATCGAGTCGTTGATACTTCAATTTGAAAAGGATAATGTTTCTTAGTTGCTGAACCATTCAACGGCTTGATTCTTGATGATGTCTCACGAGCAACGTTAGAATCATACGCTGCTTGTACGAATCCGTTGGTTTGCCGCATCTGGGATGCGGCGATTGGCGTGATTGGCGATGATGCGGCAGGAACTTGCAGCGCTGGGGCCGATGGGGTTCGGGGCGTAAAACGTTTGGGAGGGCGTCGCCGTGGTACTCGCGCCAGTTGTTCCGCTTCTGTAGCTTGGTTCGGATCCGAGCGTTCGTCATCGCCGATGACAATGGGTTCCCCGGAATTATAACCTATGGGATGGGATGGGGTAGGATGTGGTGAGGAAACACATTTGGTTCCACAAAATTGGCAAAATTGGATAGACCGCTCGGCCATGAGGCGATGAGAAGCGCCATAGGCCTGGGGATCAGAGCAAATATCAGCCATGCTGATGTAGGGGCAAAAAAGGATGAGGAGAAAAATGAAGAAAAGGCTTAGAGGAAAGAGATTATGACAGGAAATAGGAAAGAACATATTATATTTGAACATGTAAAACTCTACTCGGGCACTAAACGATTGGCGGGTGTAACATAATGCAAACGGAATAAAACGAACTTGACTGGATGAATCTGCCAATTTCTTGTAAGGCAACTTGGACAAGGATTTATCATGTGAGATCGTAGCCAGTGCCTCCGGGCATTTAGAATGATTGGTAGGTAGGAGGTACCTAGGTATGAGCTGCGCTCCCGCCTATCGTATGGACCTTAGATCTGCTGTATCCTGAAATTTCATTACAGGAACTAGAGGGGTATAGGAAAAAGGGGGAGGGGATGGATATAAGAAAAGAATAGAAATAAAATATGATGAAAATATGGCTTCGTATCAATCCATTTTCCTTCTAATTCTAGGTACCTACCTACCTACTCAGGTACATAGCCCCGCTGAAGGGCACCGCAATCACCCGGTTTTAGGAGACAGCTTCGGAGGTATACATAGTGTGTTTAGGATAGAAAAATGAGAATTGCCCCTCCCAAAGTCCAAAGCTCAAAGCTTTTTGTATACTTAGGTATCACCCATTCCCCTGTGCCAGCTACGTTCATACCATATGAGAATATTTTTACCTTTTGATGGTATATCAACTTTGAGGGGCAGGAGGGGCTCGAAAATAGTGTCCGGATTTAGAAGATGCCCACCTTTTTTGTAATGCAACTTAGAAGTACCTAAGTACCGTATCATAGGACTTTGGCTACATGAGCGGAAATACTTAAATCCTTAATTAGGTGGCTTAGGTACCTACCTCCTACCTACCTACTTCTTGGCAGCCTTGGGAAAGCATCAATGATTCTATGAATGTTACTTCATACTTCATAATCAATTATCATAGCAAGTTGCTTTATTATCAGTCATCGCAGCAGGTATTTTCAGTTTCGATAATGAGTTCGGAGCTACCTACCCTCACTCCACTTCCTCAAGGTGAGGAACGGACACGGTTATTCAAGACAATCAGTTTCTACCATCCTGGTTACCCTAATACCCCTCCAATCTTCACGACTCGTGCTTCTGATAACGGAGGTGTGCGTTACGATTTCGTCTACTACGCCTGTTGTGTCATAGCAGGGAATGTATGGAACGATGACGAGGGACGAACAGGCGATGCCGACACGCCTTATTTTTCGTCTTCTTTCAATCCAGCCGACCGTATCCTGATTCCAACCGATGATATTTTACGCGAGAGCGAATATTGGTTCCAAGTCCCTCGGCACGTAAACAATGTAAGAGTCGGCATGATCGATGAAACTTTGAACTATGCCACTTCCGCCCACGTTGCTTCCGACTCTGGTACTTCCGACCCTGGTCGTTACGACGAACTACCGTATCCGATCGTGCCTTCGTTCAAGCATTGGGACTTTCCTAAGACGATGCCTAAGCCTTGGAGACAATTGCGATTCTTCTCGGTCGATAACGGTAGAGTTTCAAGTGCGCTACCGACCCAACGTACTCAAGATGTTCAGATGGCATTGCACGATCGTCCTTCTCGTCATCAGGATCCACTCATGCAACAAATTTCCCTCGGTGGAAACAATTCAATTGTCTACACAGATATGTCGGCAAGCCGCAGAACAGTCATCATTCACGACGAAGTTTGTCGCATCACGGGTACTACTTGGAGTGTGGAGCAAGCTCACGTCGTCCCGCAAGTTGCCAATCAATGGTTCAACGCAAACCACATGAGAGTTTATCAAGGAGAGCTTCTGGGAGACAGGGACAATGGCGCAATTGATGATTTTTCCAATCTTGTTCATATTCGGAAAGACCTACACCATATCATCGACCACAACTATCTTATCTTCTTCCCCCGACCACTTTCTGGTGATCCTACTACATATGGTCTGTTTTGCCATTCCTTCCGTGGCGGTGACAAGAGTCTTGATACTATTCTTGAACTTCATCATTTGTTTCATGGAAAACCATGTTTTCCATTTCTTGGGGTTCCTTTGCAGTTCATATTTGCTCGTTTCGCATGGTCTGTTCTTGGTCTGAAGAATATGCCGATCATGAGGCAGAAGAAGGAAAAGATACATTTCCGTGTCACTCAAGCCGTTCCAAATATGGGTCGTCGTATCTATGTTGACGAGTCACCTCCCAAGAAGTATCGCGAGGAGCAGAAAACTGACTCGGATGCCGGCCCTGCCAAACGTCCTCGCACTGAAGGAAACCAGGCTGGGAGTACTCGCAATCCTATTGAGTTAGAAGACACTGTTGAATCACCATATGGCTCTGATGTCGATTCAAATGTCACTTCTCATGTTGATTCTGATACAGATGTATCAGACGTTGCTTCTGTCGACTCCGCTTATTATCGACCCGTTATTGACTACTATAGTAGCGACCAATACAGTAGCAGCGACTCTGATATGTACGAAGACGACCGTCCAAGAAAACGTTCTCGATCAACATCAGATGGAGATAAAAGTGATGCCGAAATCAAACCTTCACTCCATCACGAGCAGTCAATCTCCCTGCCAAGTAGCGATACGGAGCTGTCTACGTCTGTACCTCAGACCCGTGGTATGAGTCACTACACTCTTCCATTACAACGTCGACCAAACTCTCCCTCGATAACCGATTCCGAGTCTGTGCCGTCTATGTCTTACTCGATTGATAGCGTGAAGAGCAGCAACCCTAGTATTGTGGCTCATGGCGATGGCGATGCTTCAATTACAGCTGCGTCAGAACCAACCAAACATTTCAATGGAGGTTTAGTTCAGTTACCGGAAGAACTCTCTACTGGAAATGATAATTAAATGATTTCAATCAGTTTCTTTTTTTTTCCTTCTGGTATGGATTGCGTTTTAGATTGGTTCAACTGTGGGTTTAAAGCTAAGCGACATTGGATGGGCTTGTTCTTATTTCCTTCGTTTCATATGGTGTTATATAACTGTTTCCTCGTTCATTGATACAAGTCTTCACGATGGGGGCTTCTCGGCTTCCTTTAAAACATATCGATACTTGATTTTTTCTTTTCATCCTTTTCAATGGTGCGGATTCGCATTGTCTACGGCTCGGGGCTTAGCTGTGGCTCAACCGTGGCTCAACCGTGGCTTAACAACGGCTTCGCAATGGCCTAACGCCAACATTAAAACAAGTCGCATTCATGCCACGAATAATATATGAACCTGGTAAAAGATCGCATATTATTAATTTCTTAATTTATATATATGTAATCTTAAATCCTGATAATATTTACTTATTAGCTGGGTGACCTAACCACGCAAATGCAGATGGGATGGGGAGCTTTTGCCAACGCCAACGCCACAGCTAGTAAGCAACCCTTTTTTTCCAACCATCACAGCAATGTTTTTTCTAAGCAATTGTAAAACGATGCAACCGAGGCTATATTCAAATTTACTCAGGTATGGGTATTTTGGTGTTCTACGCACTTAGTACATCAAATGCTGAATTGTAGTTCTATGGGTAATGTACTTGGTTGGGTGCGCTGTATCCTCGGCTCCGAAGGCAATGGCAGCATGCATACTTCGTGGGTTCCTGCATGATGTCGGCTCCCTCCTCGTATTCCACGACTTACATGTATTATATCATGTGTCTTCCCGTGTGCTACCCACACACGAGAGATGAGCCCGAGAGAGATTTGCACGAAATGTGAGAAACAGACGGAAGGTGGTCGGGGTGTGTCTGATTAAATAGAGCTCCATACCTCGATCAGATAGTTGATGGACACTTTCTTCATACCAATCATTCCCACCTCCGTACCCTAACCTAGCTCTCTGCCAAACCTATTTCACCATGGGCCCTACGGATTTCGGCCCACTTCAACCTCTACGATATAGACGTCTGAGTATCTCAAACACATTTCGTGAGCGAATGGACCAATTTCATGCTGAAGATTCAGCCCTCGTCCTGATCAACTGGAAGTACCTACCAGTGGAACGCGAGCGCGAGTTCCGCGCATTGCTGCAAAGGTACGATGATCTTGAGACTTTTGGAATTTCATCATACTAATCATCTTATTTTGACAGTTTGCATCAATACTTGGTCCGACCACACACTTCCACATACCACTTTTGGGGGAATGTCAACAATATGCCTTTTGCCCACCAACACATCGCGGCGAGAGCAGTCCATTATACTGAGGCAGTCCATCTCAGCCGCAAGTTCGAAGCTGAGGGCATGAGGGACTTGATCTGTCTGCTCCAGGAAGAATGGGAATGTCAGGATGGCGCCGCAAAATTTTTCTGCGGATTATGCAACTGTGGCCGTGAGAAGTACATGCGGACTTTCTTCAATCGCATGCGCCTCGCTTGCGAGAACTCTTGCTCCGAGAAACTTCCTTCATTGCTGTACAAAATTCGGCAGGAACCGTCTGTTCACTATAATGGACCCTGCGCACCTAGATGTGCAAGCATCGGACTTTCAGAGCTTTTTGACAACACCATGGGTAATGATAGGATAGGAGGGCAGACTGGGTGACAGGACTGGGTGACAGGACTGAGTGACAGGAAGGACACAGGCGAAGGGCGTGAATTTCGGACCGGGGTAATGGTTTCTGCAATGTGAGTTTGATTTAAGAGAGACGAACTACTAGAATGGACAACTCAATCGCTATCTTCTTTGCCTTCCCATAGTTTCTTCTAAAACCCACATTCATCGTTTTCACTATGGTGAGCAGCCTGAAATACTCTGGCTACCTCGCTGTCCCTTGTGTTGCTGCTAGATGATTTGGGGGATACTGCCTAGTTCATCTTGTATGCGTCGGCCCCTGGGGGAATTCACCGAATTCAACTTTTCCGGCATCGTAGAGATGCCTTCATACTGCTTGTAGATGCTATTATTGTAAGTGCGAGAATTCATTTCTCCCCAAACGCAGTTAGCACACCCATCTTTGCACTACCCTTTGAGGCTGATGCACTCAAAGAACGGCCACACGACAGAGACAGGAGAGTCCGAGTTTACCACCCCCCCCCCCCCCCCCCCCCCCCCCACCGCACTGCGATACCGTTTGTCACACCTCTGGCATGGGATGGTGTTACGATTCCCTCTACTTGCGATGAACAAGCTCCAGAGGCGGCGAGGGTCACAGGATAGCTGGTACATCTAGTAACCAAGAGGGTGACCATGGGTTGCTTCGACGTAGATTTGGCGCGTTTGCCTGGGGTGCTCTAACAGGGCATCCCGCATCTCTGGAGCTGGGTTAATCGCTCTCCAGAACGCATCTTCTTGGCCGGGGTCCATCTCCCATTCGTAGTATATGCCCTGACCTTTTCCATGAAGTTCGTACACATGGATAGCGTAGTAGCACTTCTTACTTAGCAACAGACACAACTACAGAGTCGGAAATATGAAAACTTACAGCGGCCCAGGTCATATTAAACTCGATTTCGTAGCCGTCAGGTTTCGGACATCCCCAATCTAACCAGACCGGGAACCGGCCCATTGGCGCGCCTTTCGATGGCTGCTTCTGCTGAAGGGGTGGGTACTTGTCTCCCTGTTTTGGTGGTTGGAACGACGCCATGTTGGGGAGAAGAATAGTATGCTAGATCAGCTCAATTTGCTATAAAACGTATGAGGTAAACCCGAGCGAAACAGTAGTAATGAAAGATTATAATCATGGCCATTCATGATATATACTGATTTCTATTTGATCCCTTTCCTCCTTAATACGTAGGCAGGTACCCGATTTAGTGGCGGTGTGGACGCGCGCCAGATATTTTCCTCTTGCCCCTCCATGGACCGACCACACCTCTTCAAATCTTGCGACGTTATACTATATCTGCCACTTCTCGCATAACGTTAACTATGAGTCAATCGGCATACATTGGATTGGGCAGGGAGGTTATAAGCCCTACTAAAATAGTGCCTGGCGATGAAAAAGATGTTAATAAAAAATAGGAACCTCAAGCTCCGTCCACTTCAACGGTAACCTAGAGTTGGTTACATGGCATTCATCACCCAATACCTCCCACACCTTTAAAAGCGCTTCCTGGCAGTTTGAAGCAAGAGCCGGTCGGGTGGCCGGATCATCTCGTACGCGGGCGCCCGGCGTTCTTTCCTGCGGGGGACATCGGTTGTGCTGAGATAGAGAAACACTTCTTGCGGACCGTACTCAAGCCGCGTCAAGATGTGCATATAACGGAATAGTGAGATCGTTTGATAGCTTGCTACAATACGATAGGGAGGATTGATAGAACGGATTACTTATCTGATTTCGATCTCCGGTTGTTTCTCCAGGCAATCCAAGAAGATATGCAATATCATCATGGCCTATTCTGGACTCCGAGCTACGCTATGCTCGATCAAGATACCATATCACCCTTACCCATGAGGAAAAAAGTGCAGCATTAAGCATAGGATTAATTATGCATCTAATTCGGTTCTCAGATGGAGGTGGCCATTTATGACCACAGCCGCCGACGCTGGATTTTCACCGACTCATGGTCCCACGGTCGCGAGGCTCGGTTCGACCTAGCTTCTCGGCGTTTACGACGTTGGTTAATAGGGAGTGGGATGGCCCCACGGGGACTTGACGACACGTATGTTCGAAAGCGTGGCACTCTTCATCATATCACAGAGCAATCGAGCTCCTGGACTTGCGGTCTGGTGGCTATCGATTTTGTTCGAGCTTTTATGAGGGAGGATGCGGAGCAATAAAATAACATTGAAGCTAAAATTAGAATGCAAGTACCTCCTCGGATTACCCCGCCCCGAGCCGCAACCTTATCCTAACCAGAAATCCGTTACCACCATATATCTTTTTATTTCTCGGGCTATGCAATCCATTAAAAAGGACATCTGTTAGCCCTTCCCGAATACGTGAGCGAGCATCAGGAGTGACTATGTAAGACCTTAGCTAGGCAAACCAAGCTATAGAAAAATGACTATTACCTTGATCTAAGGGAGCAATTAACAAGTAAGAAGATTTATGAGTCGTGGCAATCATAAGAACAATATCCTCTTAACTACCTAACCTATATGAAAATGCGATCTTGAAGCCCTGAAACATGAAATTACTTCGTGCTATTATAACACGTTAGCCTTTCTTAGGACGCGCCGACTTTTTGTGGCTTGTCTTGTTCTTCTGTACTCCGCTGTTCTCTGAGTGGGGAGTACCCTTTGGGGACTTCCTAGATTGCCTCGAAGATCTAAGACGAGCCGTTGCCACGTCCTGAGCCAACTTCTCCGAATCTGACAGATCTTCCGAATTCGATTGATTCTGCGGCAACGGATTTCCTACCACTTCTGTGTCGCTATTCACATCCATTGCTTCACCCGTCTTCTTACCCTGTTCCATCCCAGCTACAGCCGAGTGTGGAAAGTGCAATGTAGCTACGGCATCCAACATATCCCTCTCCCTTTCCTTGGCCCACAGGAACATGTTAAGGATATACATACGTAGTTTTTTATACTGTTCTCGCTTCGGCAGCAGGAAAAGGTCAACAAGACAGACAACAAAATATTCACCACGGTCTTCATCCCAGTCCCGCCAGGATACATAAAGCCGCGCCTCGGTACCGTTCGACGCAATGCCAAATGCAGTAGTGGTGGATAATGGAGCATGTCCCTCCTCTTGCAAATGCTGGCTAAGTCTCCAAGCAACATTGGAGCAAGTGATGCACCCCATAATGACTTGATTTTGAGCGACAGCCAAAGGCTGGGAAGCATTAGTACCTGAACTTTTATACTCAACTACCAGGAATGGGAAGTTAAGTGTAGCGTGAACTTCAGCCAACTTGCTCGTGTATTCGGGATACTGAAGTGCTTCGAATTGTGTGGGCAAATTACCCCATAACGTATCGGGCTTTGGGCAAGGAAGTTTCGCGCTTGCCGAGGGCTTTGATGGAACAGTCTCACGGTAGACAGGCTTGTCGCTAGAACACTTGAAATAAGAACCTGCAAGCTTCTCCGCCATATCGAATAAACAGTAATCGAGAGTTTCCTTCACTTCTATCTCCGTAAGCATGACGCCAGGCCGAAACCTCCGCGGCACCTCCGCGGGCGTCGGCCTCACCACGCGGCTCTTGCCCAATTCGTCTGCCTCACGAAACCACTGTTCCCACGCCTGCGGTCCTGTATCCTTGCATTCTTCATCCACACTTGCGTTCTTCATCCCGGCCAACAATGACCGGATAGATTCGAACTGCTTCGATGTTGGTGGAGGGTACTCAACATGGTGTTTAATCCTATCAACGACCAGAATAACATCGGCCGGGGCGTCGTGAAATTCGTCGTCAAAGAAGACATTGTTAGGTCCAAGATGATGGACATGAAATTTCGGGTCGGCAACTAGAGTCACATATTTCTTAACTTCCACTTGCGTCGCAGCGGATCTGATGGATCTCTGAGACTTGCTGGTTTCATCCATTTCGCAGACAGAGGGAGAGGCCGGGGCGCAGACCGAGGGCGTAGGCGTCCTATGGATGGAATTTGCAGGTGATATCTCGAGGGCTTTATGATCGTCCGGAGCCTCTTCAAGCCTCTTAGATGAAGAGGGTTCAAGGCTTGTCAATGAAGTACCATTCGCAGAAGCAGTACGATCAATGTCGAAGCTCTCAGCTAGTGTCGACTGGCTATATAAATTCTCTTGGTCCGAGTCGAGACGGGTGATCCACGTGGAGATGGTCTTCTGAGTTGACTCAGAAGAAGACGCGTCGTTGGAGACAAGGTCTCGCAAGGACGAAGGGGGGGAGTTGTTGGAGGGAATCGGAGTTGGCTGTTGTTGGATAGCCTGAACAAGGATGCGTCAATACAGAACAAACAGTTTGCAGCGATTAGATTGCTCATACCTTGGTCGACGGCCTCGTCCTTCGAGGCTTGAATGCAGAAGTTTCGTGGTCAAAGATGTTGTTTTCGATGATGGGCTGCGCTGACTTGGACTCGGTCAACCTAGACTTCTTCGCAGGAGGTGATTCAACCTCGTCGACTGAGCCGAGCTGTCTCTTCGGAGGTAAGTGTGTTCCAAGCGGCGAGAAGGCTGGGATTTGAGGATCTACTACGAAAATGATAAGAGACATTTCGTGATTGTTGCTAGATTAGAATACATACTTAAATCCGTACAAGCCTGCACGTCAGAGAGAGCAGGATCTTGGTCTAGGTGGTTAGGAGAGAGGATAGCAAGAGGGAGAGGGCGTCGCTTTTTGGTAATAAATGGAGCCATCGTAGTATATTTGGCGATATTTTCGAAAGGCCGGGGTAAGATGTTGCCTGCCGTATATAAATGATATGTTACAAGCAGCGCAGCGAGGCGTTGTTAACAACATCACGGACTCCATTGTCGTTGAGCAGAGATTCGATACTTCGGGAGGCTCTTTGGGGGATATTTCCTACATTACCGAACCAATCAAGTAGCGAGAATCTAGCAAAGGTGGAGTAAAACAACCAGTCGAGCATGTAACAATGGTAAAGGAGAAGATAGGGTATAGTAGCGCCGTTTATAATATCAGACAACAAGGCCCGAGATGAGGCTAAGCGAGCTAATTTAATTGGTGGTCATGTAAGTTATATAGAATCAGCGAGAAACAAATGACGAGCTTCAGCTTCCTTCCAGACCATATCGCCAATCAGCAGCTGCAGATCCTTGGGTGATTGCAGGAGTTGCATGAGTCACAGGGCGCAACCTAAGGCACAGCCATTCTCGGCTCTCGTGAAGTCTTCAGTACCTAGGTACCTATATAGGTAAAGCTCGGGTAATAGAACATTACTAATCCATTAATAGTCTGATATAGGATACTAATCTATATCCGGATATATCCGCCTTCTCAGAATACGCCATCCTTCGAAATTTTGACCGAGTGAATTTATATTTTTTTCCACTATTAGGAAATTAGTAGTCAACCATGTTGTCTTGGCTTTCGCATGTCGAGGCGGGAAAGTGGCGTCGTCCCTTCTCATGGGTGCTTCATCTTTCACGCCACTCTATTCGGAAAGCTACGTACCCAGCCTTTACATTTTATAAGAATTCCAATGGGAAAACAAATGTATTTCAACCTAGTACTATCCTCACCCTCACTAGATTTAATTTCAGCTTACCATAAACAACTCTTCCTATCATCTCCATTATTGTTATTGCGGTTATACTACTGATTCCTCAAAGCGACTTGAGGTAATACCTGGCCAGGGGGGTAAGGGTAATAACCCCTGTCAATCTCAGCAATAGTTTAGCAATGGTTCAGCAACGGCTCAGCAACGGCTCAGCAACGGCTCAGCAACGGTCCGTGCTCAACAGTCAAAAAATTAAATCTACAAGTCCTACAATTGTTTTCTCATGAAAAAAATCTAACAACTTAGCAGTCCAGCAGGCAAACTATTTATTTGCAACTTTATAATCACGTTACATACGTTTTCAACGCTAAAGACATATTCGAGATTGATGCCATAGTTCCTATTAAACTAGATCAGTACTAAAGCAACGTTATTGACAAAGTAAACATGCCAGCTCCCTTCAGTATGTACAATAGTGCTTACTATCTTCCAAAGGAAGTATTAACGTAGCAATTAGATTCAGTAGCTATCTTAGCTGCTCAGAACCCCCATCCGCAGTACGGGTATTTTCACGGTACGTTGGCCCCACTGAGCCGTTGCTGAGCCGTTGTTCAGCAACGGCTCAGCCTTGGGCCTGGTGCGACTAACGGAAATAGGCCCTGTTCCGAATCAAAATGTCACTGGATGGGTTCCCGCAGGTTAGTCTTTGTCCGATCACTGCTTAACCGCAGCTGACACGTCGTTTAGAGCAGGAAGAGCGTGTCAAAGAGGGTCGCGGGCTCCTAGGCGTGACTGCGGATCAGAATGCCAGTAAGCATCTTGAAAATACAGCGATAGGTAGGATACTAAGTGCTATAGAGTCTCCCAATCCCCGAGTCTTGGTCTCCAAGTTCAATGGTGGCATGTGAGTAAATATACCACCTACCCAGCGCTTGATATCTGATGGATTACAAGATGTATGACCGAGACTGCGCCCGGATCCGATGTCATGTGTGGAATCGTCTTCGAAGAAAGAGGAAGCGTTTGTATACCACATATCTTTGGTGGATTTTCGGCTAATAACCCTAGTACTGGAGACATCAGCGCGTCTTCCACGTCGGAGCAGGTACACAGCAAGCACTGAACCGTGGCTTAACAACGGTTTAATAACGACTAACACTATTCAGTAAACTCGCCTCGTGCGGTCTCTATCCAGCCCCAAGAAGCCACTGCCGGAGACCTGTAAGCTGCTATTCTGGAAGCCAGCGAACGAGGTATTAATTAGATAATATAGTGCTATGCGCAAATTCGTTCTCACTGGAGCCTGGCGCAATGCGCAATTTCTTCACGAACCTGGGTAAGACATGGTTGACCTGTTGTTGAGCTCTTGCTTAACCATTGTTCAGTATGGCTAACCAGTATTGAATACCTATGTAGTTACGGTCCACGGAATGCCTCGATTTCTAAGATCAGCCAGATCGCAGACCAGTACGAGGCTAGGGCGTAAGTCAATCTCCACCAACAATCCTGTATCAAGTAGCTAACCGATTAGACTTACAGATAAGACCTTTGCAGAGCAGTGGGGACAGGACTTTCATCGCGAGGTAAGTCCAACGCGTTCAAAATGTACAATGCCTTACACATATCCAAAGAGTCATAGACCCATTGCTCGAACGTCCAAAAAGCGGCGCCTGTCGCCTTATCCAAAAGAAGATGAGGTGAAGGTTGATGAGGAAAAAGAGGAAAAAGAGGGTAAGGAAGGCTTGCTGGCGCCCGTCCGGGTATCGGAGTTTCAGACCCAGGCTCAACCGGCGTTGAACAACTGCTCAACCGTGGCTGACCGGTGTATTAATCTTGCCGATTTGACGTATGACCCGGGATCAACCTGGACGACGATCAACAATAGATTCCATCAGCCTGAACCAACTAACCCTCTACTCCCATCCCTCGTTCATCCGCCGCTTCGAGAGTCATCGTTACCTCCACGTGCGGATCCGAGCAGTGTTGATCTATCCTGTAACCACAACCGCATGTTTATGGAAAGCCAAGACGAGTCCGACCCGCCCACTCATCGACCGATCGAGTATACAGAGGCCCTTGGAGGGCTCGGCGACGGAAACAAAGGTAGTGAGCCTAGAGACCAGTCGAAACATGGCGACGACAATCAATCTTCTTCTAGCTCATCACCTCTGTCATCTCCACCAGAGCTCGGGAACGATGACGAGATTGATGAAATCGAGACTCACGCCAGCGGGGATAGGGACGGCGAGCCTGACAGTGGCTCTCAAGCTGGTGTAGACGGTAATGCGTCTACCAGAGGTGTGGATGGCGGGTCAACCGTCGTTCAACAAGAGCTCGGGAACGATGACGAGATTGATGAAATCGAGACTCACGCCAGCGGGGATAGGGACGGCGAGCCTGACAGTGGCTCTCAAGCTGGTGTAGACGGTAATGCGTCTACCAGAGGTGTGGATGGCGGGTCAACCGTCGTTCAACAACTGTTGAGCAATGGCTTAGCAACGGCTCACTTGCACTCGACGGCCGTTATTAAGCCGCCAAAGAGGAAGAGAAAGGTCATACCTCCGCCACCTAGCCAACGGCAAGTTACTAGAAACCAGGCTATAAATATGGGTGCCATCACTCCCGATTCGGGTACGAGATACACCCTACGGAAACAGAGACAGACAAAAGGTTCATAGATACCCTACGTAAATTTAGCTTTATATTTATGCTTCTTTAAACTAATAGTCGATCTTAAATGATTCTTAAGTCTATCTTTATAAGTTCTAGTATTGGTGTACGTCCGTATTAAGAGTATTTACAAGTCCGAGAGTTATAAAATATATTAAAATGCTTAATTTCATATCGCTTTTACTTATTAAATAGTTTAAAGTATTTATTAATTGGTGTGGCTGTGTTATGATTTCCTGTTTATAGTTTAGCGTATTTAGTTTTTCGATTTTGGCTAAGATGTATGAATGGTCCACCCTACTTGGCGTGGGGTAAGTAAGCGGGTAGCATAAGGCTAAAAATAGGAACAACACTAGCTTGTACAGGCTTGGATTAACTACCTCTAAGCACTGCTATCACCTCCCCCCGGCTATCCCCACCATCTTCAGTCAAGCGAAGAAATCATAGTACAGTCTTAGCAAGCAAACCGTCTAACAAATTGACGTAGAAGCAGGGATATCATAGGAAATAAATAACGTTTCGTGAAGGGTGCGAGGTGCATAGCGAGACGATTCTAATTGCCACCCTCTTTTTATTTCATTGGTACTGCCATCGATCGGCCAATCAAATACTTAGAATAGCCCCTCACTTTTTGACCTAGGTCTAGAAACAATGCAAATGGTATTTGTAAGCGGTGGTGGAAGAGATCAATTGCATCTATGAAGAATTCATTAGACGTGCGTTGAGGTGTGGCTAGCCAATCAGAACCGGACTCATCTGTAGCGTAAAGGAAGCTCGCGATAGTATCCCCCCGGCCGAAGGACGGGTCACGTAGCTAGTTGAGAAAACCACAAGAAGAATGCACCTTAGAGCAGGCTCCCTCCAATGATCGAGTTGATTGCAGGACAGAGGTACATTGGTCTAGTCTATGAACGGATATACAAAGTTACCTAGTTGTTCATAAATCTTGCCCATCTCCAAGCATCCTCTATCCCCCGAGGCGTCCATCCGAATTCATCCTGCATCAACCAATTTACTTTTGCCTCCAAAATGGAATAGCTAAGCCCTCGAAACGTACGGTGCGTACCGATTATGCAAAGCGGCCCTGCGACGAGCTCTCCAGTGGACTCTGACGCGCCGTACCCGACCACGCAGCCGCTTACGAGATCTAGCCACTCCTTGCAAAATGATACGGTACGATCGAGTCCACCAGTCACGCGACGACTAGAGAGGCTCAATCGCCAAATTGAGATAGGTGCAGATGAGGTAATGGTAGAACCTCTACCACCCTACTCGAGGTTGCCTCTCCCTTCCGCCCAAATCACCGGGTCTCCGGGTCCAGCGCACGGCGAAGGCGCTCCAGAACATTCGTCTGCCAAAACCTCCGATGCATGACTCCAGGTGCTGCGCCAACTGCGACCGTGTTGGACACGACCTATCGATCTGCGTCGGCCCTCCGGCACCTGACGGCGCGATTCACGGCCGCCCCTGCTGTAATACGACCGTCCACTTATTCGACTCTTGCCCGCGAACCCGTATAATAAACGCAGATCTAGTCTACTGCTGCCTTGTGCTTCTGAGAGGGCGCCGTCCACCGATTAGCACGAAGCAGGATTATCTCCAGATGGCTGTCGACAGGCCCCCGTCCGAATTCTATCCGTGTACGCGAACATATTCAAGAGCCGTCGACCCTTCCACGGTCCCAAAGTTTGACTATTCGCCTGACAATCCTCGAGACCTACCCTCAGATCCCGCGACATCATCCCAGGCCGCGATCTGGCAGAGCCTAGACTACGCCGTAAAGCGCCCTTTTACCGCCAGCCAGCCCCAATATCTGAGCAGTGTGTATCGAGACGGCATCGATCAAAGAAATAGGAACGGCACCGATCGACGAAGACACTCTATTCGTCTAGTAGTAGCGACTCATCTAATTAGCAAGACTCTGCTGTGTTGCATGAAGAGCTATGAATCTAGGGGGCTACCAAGTCCCATGTGTATACGGGAGGTCAGGACAAAGGGACCTATTCGACAAGAGGCCTAACCCCCAAGTTCATCCCTTTCTTCGTACCAATAGGCCCGCGACCCATACCCAAGCTCCTTAGCCTCCTATTCTGGCCATGAGGGTCCCGTGACTCCTATCTAGGCCATAAGGGTGCCAACAGGTCCATAGCCCTACTTAGGCAATGAACACCCCTTCACTCGGTGGTGCAGCGTCCCCCTTATAGTTTAGATTAATATACTCGTACTTCTCGTACATTCCCGTTTAAATTCATATTCTGTGACTTAGTTTGCAACGTGTGTCAAGTAATGCCATGTCCCTTTGAAAAGTTCGAATCGTATAAGGGTTGCGTAGAGTTCTCAGTCTTACCCATAACATAAAGAGGGTTTGCACGGGCTGCGAAAAGTCGGCAGCTCTCTTACTGAATTTTCGCCATGCCTATACGTCTTCAGTTTCTCTACGGTTCACGGTGCAGGGTGCAATGAGCGAGAACTACGAAAATTAATCAATTAAGCTACGCAAATTAGCTACCTAGGTAGTTATTGATGGTGCTGACGCAAAGGACGACGCCGTAATTACCGGCAAGCAACTTCTCCTTAATCCTGTGACAGGTGCCATGTTGTATGAAACGGCTTACCCCTTAGCTTGGGGCTGGCTTATATCTCGTCTTCAGAACATCTGACCCCTTTTACTGCAATAAGCTGAGGATGAATCGCGTGGGGATTTTGGTCAGCCAGTCCACGCGACGGTCCGTCTTCTAAGCCCCAGCCAAGATGGGTACAGGCGTGAAGGCGAACATCATATTGTTGTCCGAGTTCGCGTCACTCTCGAATCGTCCACGGATCATTTGCGATGAAAATTTTCGTGTTTCCACCGGCTGATACGACGTGAGGTCGACGACGGTCGTCTTGTCGCCGGCGCGATAAAACTAGACGATCTGATACAACCAGAATTCATCATATTCAAGTTCACGGTGTAAACTTCTGCAGCTAGCAGTCCTGTCTCTTGAATGAGGTCCTGGGAGGGTCCCAGACCGAAGCTAGACTCCAGCATCTGGGTCAGAGCGGACTGGAAAGATATGTCGTCGATGGTGGCTGCATATTGGTTTTCCTCGTGTTAGCCACCTTCATTGACCTTGACGGCTGAATCTTCCTGCGAGAGAAAGAGGCTGACTCTTATCCAGACGTCGCCGTGGTCGAATTCTTGGGCGCTCATGCCTCAGCAGTCCGCCGATATTATGTCCAGGGCTTCCATTGCGGTCTTGTCGCTCGAATCGTGCTCGAGATTCTGGAGAGCTTCCCCGATGTGCTCGGGGTACGTTATGCTGTACGAGCCTGTATCTATCAATACTGATCAGTACCCTCTTTGTTCGGATCCGACGTCTTGGATTCCCGCCACGAAGTACGCGAGGGGAACCTTCCTATCTTGGTTCGGCTGTTGCGCGGACCCATTATCCAGTAGCTCCAACGTCCGCTAGGTGCGAGACCCGTTTAGTGTCGGTCTTTCGACGAGATATTCCGGGCGGTGGAAGCAGTCCATATTGATGAGCCTACGCCACATCTCCTGCTGTCGGCCATAGCGGGTAGGGATACAAGGACTTCGTCGTCGACGTACTCGAGGCACCGATCGGGCCACGGAGCGCAGAGCTAGAGCGAGAGGCGCATGGTTTCGCTTCCATATGCTGGTGCGTGTGGTGCTAGCTTCCAGCTGTCGAAATGCGCGTCTGTGCCAGGATCGCTTTGGATCCCGGCGGCGCAGTAGAAATCCACATCAATGAGGCATACGCCAGCGAACCGGACTTAGGCGCGTATGAGTGCTCCATTAGGAGATCAATCCTCGCCATGGAAGCTTCCGTTTGTGCGAATTGGCCGGTGGATACGTCGAATGCCACGCGTTTGTGCGCGGCGCTGGGAGATATAATCGCCGTAATTCTCGGGATATGCAGGACTACGGGGAAACCTGTTTCGATGCTGACGATCTTGGGCTTCATATATAGAAGTATCTCGAATAGATCTAAGAGAGTCGTCTTCTCGTTGATGTGGAGTCACTCTATATTGTTCTCTCGACATATATTCCTAAGATCATTAATTAGGTCGCGGTCGCCGAACCTATCGTACTCAGAAAGATGATAATGAACGGGGATATCTTAATGGCAGACGATATGGAAAAGTCAAGATTATGCATGTTTACTATCATATCCCGGTTGTCGTTGATATTCGTTGTCGAGCTGAAAAATTTATTGTTGACCATGTGTTAGTACTGCGCGACGTCCTCCTTTGTGCTCGCCTTGATACACTTTACTAATTCGCAGATGGTGTCTGTCGGGAGAGGTGCGAGTTTAAGTGGGAGGTCTTGCGTCGAAAGCGAGTTCGAAGAGTCAGGAGCATCGTTCCCGCCACCATGGGCCATGACGATATGCGGCATCGAGCCTGAAGGTGATTCTCTGAACCGGCGAACGATAAAACGTGGCCATCGTGATGAGCGGAAGCTTGGTATCGTCTACGTCGGACAGGCAACCGCGGCACCAGAGCGCCAGCTCGGAAAGGAGGAGTTCGCCATCGGCTGTTGGCGCCAAGTCGAGGTCGAGTAGTAGCACTACGCGTTCCGGCAGGACATGGTCGAGGGCATCATCGCGGAGGGCCTCTCGCAGTTCGTGGATTGTCGCGATGTAGAGCTTCGGGTCGATGAAACTTTCCAATCCGATGTGAGGGGTCCCTTTTAGTTTAGGCACGGAGGAAACGCATTCACATGTCATCATACAGCATGTCACGGTAATAAGAGAAGAATAAAGGTATTCAATTCGTCATTGGAACTAATCTAACCCATGCAGACCATGAAATTGAAGGTCTGGTGCGCTCGTAATAGCGAGAGCCGGATAGAATCCAAGCCCTCAGGTGCGTATAAATTGCCGTATTCGAGCGAGGTTAGCTCTAGGCGACTGCAGTGAACAAACTGCAAGCGGGCGGTGTCGTAGAATATGACGAGCAGCCACTCGCCACCGAGCTTCTTCAGGCCTATCCTCTCGTCGGGCCAGATATACGGCTCTGACAGATACGTACGAAGCAGGTCGATGTCATCGTAGTCGCGCATGATCTCGTATATGAGATGGCAGAATGATGATCCCAGATCGCCCAGCTGACGTACGGACGCCTCTAGGTCGAGACCCCACCTTGCCTTGAGGAGTTTCGTCAATCGCCATATAGCGAGGACAAATGTGCTTGCGGCGCTCGCCGCTCGGTTGTGCCTGCGTCCTCACGGCTACCTGGACGAGATGGCCGATGGACGCGGGCCTGGCGCGGGGCTCAGCGACGAGCCTCTCTGTTAACGCGCCGAGGAGGTAGAGAGACTGATTGCTACGCGGTCGCGTTATCATGTCTCCGTAGAGGCGGGTGACGAGGATCGACATGTCTAAGGTCTCGGGTACCGAGACGGCGGCCGGCTCGTCTACTGGGAACCAGATCTACGAGATCATCCACGAGGGTTCGTCGGCCTGCTCATTCCGCTCTACTACGACTGATTGTCGTTGGACTTCGGCGAACTCGAGCTAAGCCTCGTCGTCGACGGGTTGGACTCGGGATTCAGCGGCGAAGTATCGAGCTATCGCTAGCCGCTCCCGATGGAGGATGGCTTCTGCAGAGCTAAGGTTAGATTCGCTAGTCTCGGCCCTCGCTGTCACTCTATTGCAATCTTCTTGAGCCTGAGCTAATTGGTGCTCGAGGTCGTCGATTTTCGAGGACTGCTCCTGATTAGTAGCGTGGAGGGCCCTACCCACCTTAACCTCCCTCTCTAGCTTTTGCCTCTCTTCGGTAAGCTCGGAGGCTGTTTCCTGACAAATTCGCCGAGAGTCGTCGCGCTCAGTTCTCAGTCTCTGCGCGTGGCTTTGAGACTCCATAAGCTGCTGCTTTTGGCTCTCAAGGTATGACTCTAGCTGTTGCACTTTGCCTTCCAGCTGTTGCTTTTGGCTCTGTAGCTCAGCTTCCAGCTGCTGCTTCTGGTTCTGCAGGTCTGCATCCAGTTGTTTTATTTGGCTATTCAGCTGGACGTTAGCATTCGCGTGTTCGCGAACCTCGTCATCGTACTTGCGCTGGAGAAGCCTATTATCGGTATGCAGTTGATTGAACTGATTTTCGCTTTCCTCGCTGTCGACATGGGCTCTATTTCGTTGTCCTTCCGTGAAGTGCAATCGCACCTTGAGCTCGTCGTATTCTGATCGGAGTTCCGTGAGCTGAGACATATACGTCATGGCGAAACCAGCCTTGGCCGTGTTATCCTTTCTCAGATCTTCGTTAGCGCTTTCGAGTACCGATACCCTCTCTTCGAGGGCCGAGTTCTTATCGCCTATGACGATTATCGTATTCAGATGTTCGGTGATGATCTCGTCACGCGACTTGACATTCTGCTTCTCCCCTTTGATGCTTTCTTTCAGCTCATCGATCTGCTCGCGGAGCGTCTGGGAGGCCGCGGCAGCAGCGATCAACCCATTATTAGGGGATACGGCTGCTTGTTGCGAAACCATGGAGATAGATTCAGTAGGAGCCGAGCGAGCCGCGTTCATCCCATCGTTGGGGATTGCGGCTACTTGCTGCGAGGCTATGGAGGGAGTCGGGGACGGCGAAGAATGGGCCATATTTGGCATAGGTTGAGAAGTCGGGAGTGGATTTGTGTCTTCATTCATCGTGGTAGATAGTAGAGGCTCGTCCATGAAATGATGAATGTTGTAGAAAAGGGGAAGGAAAAAAGGAAGAAAGGAAAAAAAAAGGTTTTGGAAGAGTGCGCAGCAACGCGTCTTGATAAATACATATGGGTGGGTGCCGACACGTGAACCCGCGTTTTCTAGAGGAGTAGTAAGTACCTACGTACCTAGGTAGTATCAAGTCCCGATGTACTTAAGTAACTAATGGTACGTATCTAGAGTACAAAGAACTACGTTTATAATAGGCAGAAAAATAAAAATGAAGGATTACGTATATGTACGATCAGCGGCATGAGCAAAGGGGATATATCGACAGCGAGTAAAGAGGAGACTACGCTTACAATAGGCGGAGGGACTGTGGCTAAGTAGGTATACGAATAGAAAGGAATATTACGTCTAAGGAACTACACATGTCACGATAGCTAAGAGAGATCACAGGTCACGTAAAAGCTAAATCATACTGAATGAAACAAGTTATGTATTAGTCCTATCTAGGTAATACTCCGCGAAAGTACGAGAGTGATAACAAGAGAGGCAGAGGCAGAGGCATAAGCAGAAGCATAGGCAGAGAGGGAGCGAGAGCGAGATATTGCGACAATGATGGCGCTTATTTAGCAGCCTGCGTGTAGCACTTATTGTCCTCCTTCTCGATCTGATCGCTCCCCTCGTCGAGAGCTCGCATCATCTCAACTTGCCTGCCGGTGAGCTCCTGATCGAACCGCAATTTCGGCGCGAGAAAATCGTCGAACCACTCCGAGAAGACGTAATCCAGTCTATTGTTGACGAGATCCTTGGAAAATGCCAACAAGATATCGAATGCTGCATTGAGCTGGCACCGGAACTGAATGCTATTCCAGTCACCTCCAGGTTGTGTCCCGAGCACGAGCTCGTAATGTCTACGCTTTTCGTGGAGGTAGACAAGAGGATAATACGCTGAAATTACTTCTACCTAGCGCACCCTTGGGGCCGGTGACGAGTTTATTCCAGGAGAACTGCCTGTGTGGTAGCCGCCAAGTAAAAGGCTCCATGCCTCGTAGAGTTGGATAGGAGTTACCGCGAGTCGCTTCCCAGACAACTTTACGATCGTTGTCAGGACTTAGGTCTTGTTACACAGACCTTAGCCCTTACTATCCAGGAGGTATCGTGACCCCTGGAATAGCGATATCGGGTGTTTACACTACTAGGGATATCGGAGGCGGAGCTCTCTGGCCTGATGGGCTTCTTTGTCCGCTGTTCCTGTATATACCAAGACGCTTGTAGCTGTTAGGTTTGTAGCTCCTCGTGGAACAACGTCTTAGTTACCCTTATCGCTTGGACGGTCTCGTGACAATCGTCAAGCGATTGCACTCTGGGGGCAGGATTCCGGGTGGTCTGCGGGGCAGTCTTTGTAGCAGTTCGTGGCTCACCTAGAGGAAGAGTAATCTTCGGAGGAGGAGGAGCCTGCGCAGGGACTTCCGGTGCGACTTGCGAGGGGGCAGGACAAATGGGAAGCTGCTGAGAATTACTCGTAGGAGCACCGCTGACGCGCTGAGTGGAGACTGTCCATTGTTGGCCTTGGCCATCACCTCTGCCACGAGAACCACGTTGTCTCTTTCGGGGCTCAGGGGAGGCTCCCTGAGGACGCTTTCGGGACTCATAGGAAGCTGCCTGAGGAATGGAAGCATGCTCTATAGGCTGCATCATCGGAGTCTGCACTGGCTGTCGAGGGGCGAGAGCTAACGGACGGGACGGTGGCGCCAACGGATGGGTCGTTAGGGTCGACGCTTGGGGATGGCCTGGATGAGCCAGCGAAGGAGGCGCTAGTAGGGCCGGCGGGCGGCGTTGTTCAGCTGCGTGGCGCGGTTGAATTGCACTGGGTAGTAGAATCATGTTGTCTAGCTGAAAGGCGCGGTGTGATGGAGCGTCACGGATTAGTTGGGCGGCGCGACGGTCCTCGAACTCGGTAACGAAGACCCTTGGGCGTGGACTTGGACCCATCGTGTACCGACTCGAGAAGTCTCGGGGGTCTTGGGGGACTATAACATAGGTATCTTGGTTAGTAATCCATGACTAGAAATTAAAAGGAAGATAAGGAAATTGAAAGACTTACGGTAGATGTGGTACATCATCCGATCACCTTCGTAATAAAGATGATGGCGCTCGAGACGTCTACCTGGATGGGTGTCGACCAATGCGTTTAGAGCATCGTCATCTACACGCAAGTAATCGTTGAGCACTTCCTCATAGTTCGAGAGCAGATAGGTTCCCATGATCATGTCCACGATCTCGGTACGTCTCGTGAGGCATTCATCACAACAATACTCCATGACACCATCTACCTTATTCTGGGTGGTGTAGTCGTAGTCGTCGTAGTCGTAATAGTAAGACTCCTCGTCGTCTTGAGTCGTCCTCGACGAATCCTACGCGATTTCTCAAAGCATCATCCATCCATCCATCACGCGCAGAGCGATCCATGATTTGATGATTTTTGATAAACAAAACTCGTGGAGGAGGCTGTTGATTATGTGGATGATGAATGTAGAAGATGGAATCGCAAAGGTGTGGAGGTAGAGAAGATGTATGTTCTGAAGCTGGGCGGTGGGAACTGATGGCAGAAAAAAAAGAACTAAGCGACGCGTCTCCAGGCCAGTTTGAGACGCTGAAAACTGAAGGGGCGAGTGGTAGTGGGCTGTGTATGTTCGTCTAAGATGTCTAGGTATCCCTGGAAACATCACTGAGGCATGCAAGTACCTGTCTATCTTGTATTGGGTAGCGTACATGAGTCGGCCTACAAGTGCACCTATCCAAGTTTAAATCGGCTGCCCAATGAATTGAACCTTAACCAGCCGGTATATATGTATGTACTCACAAATATAGAAGATTGCTCGAAAGCTGTCACAGTGTACCGGTACCTACGTACAGTGCATGACCAACAACCTTACCTATGGGATAAGCTACAGCTGCATTACTGGATATTATGAGTACCTAGGTATGGTATATATAGCAAGCGATCCTTTTCAGTCGTGCCCCTCAAGCCTGCACCTCTGACTCCTTACACCTAGCACCAATTCATTGATTAAAAGGAACTCTTTCACGGTTCGAGTCCAAAGTTTAGGTCAGGATAGGTACCTAGTTCTCTCTTCATATTTCTCGCCCCGCCTCGTGAGGCTTCGAGGCCTGTTACATAGCAACAATTGCCACATTTGCAATCGATTTACAAAATGGAGAATATATAAAATCTCGTAAGAATATTTGAGCCTGATCGAGTGACTACATAAAGGTATTTTAGACTGACGATAGTGCGAACTTCGAAGTCATGCTGATCACGTGACACTTCCACCCTACTCTTTGGCAGCGCTGGTAAAAGAGCCGCACTATTGTAGGCAGCCCGTCTGAAACCTCCCCCTATGTATACCGCACATCGTGAATCGAACATACAGAGGGAGAGAGCTGGTTCCGAACTCGCCTTCCTTATCTGGGCCAAAAACTTCTCGCCATCAAGGTCAACAGCGCAAACTGCCGTCTAAGTGGTTGAAGAGAGGATATAGCGCTGGCTTGTAAAGTCTAATCTAGGTATATGGGATGGGACAAACCCAGGCAGGAGCAAGGCTCCAGTGAGCTGGTACAAATTTGATATCGGATGATATTTTTACTGGGTACCTTGGTACGTAGCTGCCATATTAAAGTTTCTGAGAGGTTCGAAGTCTTCCACTTATTGGTGATTTTTGCGTGTAACATGCCTGGCAACTGGGGTAACCACGGTTTATTATCTACCGCCTAGGTACCCCTACCTAACCACCCACGTCCCATCACCTGGATGTCCATACCGGAGATATATACGTAAGGGACCCATGCTCTACAGAGTCCCGTGAACTCACAGTGGAAAACTATATAAGACCTCCCTCCTCCCCCCAACTTAGAATCTTAGCTTTTCCCGTCGACAACATTTTCACTTACCAATCCCAACCGTAGCAGTCAACGCCATGTCTCGCACCCAAGGGCCAATTCCTATTCTCGAGATTGTCAATAATGACGAGGACGAAACGGTCGAGCTTTTACGGAACGAAATGCAGTATTGTTGCCACAAATGCATCGAGCGGCGGGCCAATATATTCGACTGGATGCTGGAGAAAACTCCCCTTGCGAGTGACGACGGCTTGCTGAATATCCTCAGAAGAGCCGACGAGTATGTTGGATCGAAATGGGTTGCCCTCCATCCGGGAACTAACCTCGAACTCCACCGGTTGTATTACGATGCTGATGAGATGGTATACTCGATGAACTGTAAGTCTTCAAAATCCACTACGCCCATTTTGATCCATATTGTTCTGTGGTTCTAATTCGCTAACCGGGTCTCTTTCATAGTTCCCGACTCGGAAGCCTTTGACCGTGTATACGAAATGGGCTCAATTCCGACAATCACGTCGTTTTCCCCAGAATACCCACATGTCACCGAACTCGGCCCAACATTGGCTCAGCTTCCGCATAGTTCAATGATACAGCACGCTGCGCATCCTACCATTCCGCAGACAACTTCCACTCAACAAGAACGAGATCGAACACGTAGCGGCTTTAACCGTGGTGGCCGCGGTGGCCGCGGTGGCCGTGGTGGTCGTGGTGGTCGTGGTGGTCGTGGTGGTCGTGGTGGTCGTGGTGGTCGTGGTGGTCGTGGTGGCCGTGATGGCCGTGGTGGCCGTGGCTCATAAGAACATTGTGCGAACTGCAGCGGTGCCGAGAACGACTTAGCCATAGCCGCGTTTGAGGCTGATTAAAAGGGAATTAGTTGCGATGATTTCAACAAGAAAGGGTATTAGCTGCAATGATTTCAACGAGGAAAGGTATCGGTTGCGCTGATTTCATCGACGAAGGATAGATGACAAATTCATATCTATCAATCCATATGAAACTTGCTTCATTTGATTATGACCATACCTGTGATTATATCCGCCAACCTAATATTTAGTAATCTTGACTTTTATCCCTAAGTGTTTACCTATAGCCACCCAACTTAGAGAAACGCTCGAACGTTGTCCAAATTGCCCCGGAGGCGCACAGTAAGACTCTTCCTCTTACGACTACAAAAAGGTCCAAAATACGCTTTGCACCAATTGATGTTCGGCTAGATCCCAATCAAACGTTAGACAGCCTACAGTCATCACCAAGACAGGTTCTCACGATAACAAATGCACCAAGACGATACCCCTTGATTAAAGGGGATATCCCGCAACCCACGAGGTTAATTCTACAATCTTTTCAACAAACGTATATATTACATTAAACGTAAAACTATAATATACATCTTACTCCTGGATCCTTCAGCTGTAGCGTAATAGCAGCAGCACCCGGGCTATATCTTGAAACGATTACGGTCTTGCGGCGACTTCGCTTCCGGGTGTTAGTGATACGGGAAGGGGGTGGACCAGCTTGGGGAATCGACGAAACGCGTTCGAATCAGTTGAGTCCTTCCGGGTCATACGGGTACACTCTGGTAAGGCCGTCCCACGGCACTTCAGGCAGCTGTGCTAAAAAGTCGTTCCGGATCACTCTCCTGAGAGCGCGGTTTAATGTCTGATTGTCATTGATTTGATATTTCGCTTGACACGCCTCTTGTGTTGCAAAAGTTTGTTGGAGGGATTGCCTGCGATTCCGGTGGAAATAAAGGACCTTATATATGAGAATGATCAGGGTGGGCATCGTCTCCATGGTTAGACCTGTCGCCAGCAGAAACGGGGAAACTTCTAGATTAGGCCTTTGGCTTCGGTCAGGTGAATCCGCCACCGTGCTAGAATAATCTCGCGTTAGTCGATTTGTGTTATGCTCTAAGAGGGCATCCAAGGATGAAAAGCGGAGAGGGGTGGTAGGTACTTACTGTACGCCGAGCCACATAATCCAAGACATGACTGCGGTAACGAAGCGAGTTAGCGATTACCTGGTTAGACGAGGAGTTGGAAGGGTTATAACATGGGGTAATCGCATACCTGGATATATAGACATGGACCAATACGCTTGGCCTCGTTTGGTTCCGGGGTTAGTGTGGGCGCCGTCTAATACTTGTAGAAATTCATGGTGGGTCTGTAACGATGTGGTTTAGTAGTTAATTCTCACGAGATGGTTTAGGGTTTAAACTTGCGTAACTTGGAAGGCGTACGTTAGCAGTTGCTCTTTTGAGGATTTTGGGGGGGGGGGGGGGGGGGGGGGCTTGAAACATCGGGAGTCGTTATGATGTGCTTGACCACGAAATCTCGACTCCCGGGCATCCCGAGAAGGGGTAGACTCACTGAAATTCTGGTGTTCCCGGAAAGCGGCTATAGGAACGGGTCCAAGCTGGACGTCCGAATCCGACGGCTCTGCCACTACAAGCAAGAGTGGTTAGCACGGGAACGTTGTTAAGAGGGCGGTTCAGATAGAAGGAGAATGTGGAAGGATGTAAATGGTATATCTCTCCCCGAGGTGCTTAGTTTGCCACCGTACATCTCGAGGAAGGCCGAGAAGGAATCGATGTTTATGATTGTGGATGTCACGTACAATAGTTCCAGCCTAGGGCCCTGGCCGGGCTGCATGTCGTTGAAATGTACACCGCGCCACCATTTCAGAATATTACGCCAGCGTTCTTCTTGCTCGAGCAGGTTGACGCCCCTAGAAAAAGCCGAGGTTAGCAACTACAACTAGATATTTTCTCGTCCTACGCGTCGGGCCGTTGACGGGAATGGTTTCTGCGACGGAGAGGCTAGGATTCGGACAGGACCGTACGCCTCTCGAGCGTGCACAGACCGCTGGGGTGACGACGGGTACTATACTCACGTATCGTGCCAGATCAATTCGTCGAGTTCTCTATCCCAATACACTAGGGAAAAGACCATTCGCTTCCTTTCCGTCACGGAGTTTTGCCCCCGCTTATCCTTGTGTTGAAAGATAAATGCTACGAAACGGTAACGAGGAAGTGGCACGTCATAGGTTCGATTGGGATTGGTTTTTATACTAGTCCACGGTGCTGTCAGATCTGTGGCAACGCCCAGCGGAAAACTTATCTGTTCATTTTCCCTCAAGGGATCGATTAGTTTGTCGTACGTATATACCCACTAGAGGCACGTTAGCGGCTTGATGATTTTACTCTCGACGTGAGAGAGGAAGCGGGACTACGTACGGTTCCAAAGTTACGAATCTGTTCGGTGCGGTTATTAAAGAGGTTTAAAATCAAAGGAACGGTTGTATACTGGGTGAATGATTGTGCACTATGCGTTAGTTGGAGAAAGATTTGTTCTAATAGCAGTAATTGCGAGTCGTCGGGGTGCGGCATGTTTTCAGGCGAACCCCGATTATTTTGCCCATCAGAATTGAATGGATAAGGCCTCCACCATTTATATCCGAGTTCATCTGGAGATCCAGAATCGGATTCAGATTCAGGAGCTGGAACTATAGGTGACGAATCCATAGTGAAGCTGTATCTGTCGTGTTATTTAAGTAGCTCGTAGTAACGTATCAGAGTAGTAGCTGCTGCTGTTTTTCACCCTTTTTCCCCTTACCGAGTAGTCAAGACGTTAGGTATGGAACCAAATACCCGAACAGGTTCGTAGCCGCCTGGCCAGTTATATAAACACGGGATCGTCCTTTGAGACGTTATCATTGTCCTTCTCTCGCACCCGGCGTCAAAGGGGTAGTTAAAAAACGACCACGTTTAATACAATTCGATATTCAAAAGTTGGGTTTCCATTGACATTGAAAACACTGATGCATCTTCAAAGAGAACGACATCTAAGAGGAGGTGGCTGGGTAAGAGCTTTGTTATAGAGATAGTTGGGTAGGGAATGGTAGATGCGAGTCTATGCACAAAAAGCGCTGGCCTACTGGATGCGACACTACGCGCGTAGTGCGCTTTGCAAATCAAAGTCGGGTTTGGTGTCGTGATACACCGGAGGTAGTGGTGAGCAGCTCGACGAAAGGGGATAAAGAGGAAGCAAGATAGAAATGCGGTCGTTCTCGCTCACGAAAAGATGTCGTTCTGCGCACCCGGTATCCAACCCATATTTTTATTATATCCCGGGGAGACGCCATCCGGCACTTCGACATTACTGCCGTCGGCTTCTAGTTTAGTTATTAGAGCGATGAGTCGAGAATGGAGAAGAGGCTTATACGTACGGTTCCAGGCGATCATCTGCTTTGCTCCGGCAACGCATGGCGTCGTCCCGTCTCCGCAATAGACGGGTGCTTTTGCGGGAGCGACGGTTTTCGTAGAAGTAGATCCGGTAACGTGACATCGCAAGTTCTGCATATACATGTTTGGTTCGCCACCTACGGGACGCGGTGAAGTTAGGTACAGAAGCTTCGGACGGGAAGTCGTGATGGAGGAGCGGTGGAGCGGTCGACTTACATCCGTCCGGAACCCAGAGCCAGGCGCAGTAGCAGCCACCTTCGGGGCAGCTAGGTAAGTCGGCCGGAACCTGATACGTGGCTCGACGTTTCCAGGGCGTGCTATCACGGTGACGGTCAGCTTGGGCATCTAGGCGCGGATCGCGCTACGGGGAGGGTATGCCTACTGCTCCAATACGGTGAAGACGGCTAGGTTCTCCATCGTAACCTGAGTGATGTCGGAGTTATACGAGATGGCAAAAGCGCTGCCCGCGGCGGTGGATTGGTTATGAGTATGCATTGCTCCTCCAAGCCCGTCGGGATTCGCATCGAGACACTTGTCGGGAGACGGGCTATGCCACTGCAACAATGGGATTCAGTACATGTTTCTTTATGCAAGATATCGGAGTCTTGAAACGCGTCTAGGGCGTAATGACTCCCCGTCGTGTTCATTTGGGAGTGTTTACTCCCGACGCTGGCTGAAAGGGGGAAAGGAGAATTCCTGATGCTACCTACGTCTTCTGGATGCTGTTTTCCGTCAGGCCAATCCGATGTGAATTGTCCGCCGAAGGAGAGCGTAGTCTGCGCTCGGTTATGCGCCAGCTCGACGGTGAATGACCCACCGGCAGGAAGTTCAAGAGAGTCCCCGTCGTCGGGAGGGAACTGGTCGCACCCGCGGTCGTGTTGCATCCACCATTCGCTCTTGGGAAGCTTCCACAAGGGATTCACGGCGGTATTCGTATTTTGATCGTCCACCCCGGGCGTTGTACCGTTCTATATTTGGTTACTAGCTGGAGGCCAAGACAAAGAGGCAAACATGACTTACTAGACAGTACATGCCCTTGACCCACGCGGCTACGTGAGCTTGGACGGAGCCGGCTGAGGCCAGCGTGGCGACGATAACTGTTGTTGTCTTCATTGGTAATTTATACTGGTGCGGAACGATCCGAGAATAGAATGCGACAATACCGACGTAATCCTGTTCGGCTTAAACGTAGCAACAAATAGTAAAAAGATGCAATGTTGTAAGGAGTAAGATACTAGATACTGGAGAGGAGTGTGCTTCCGAAACCAAATCTTCATGACACGATCACATATTTAAATCATATTTTGAATCCCGCAACCCAATCCTACCGCTTCCCAAGGCTTTGCCTTGGCCGTCGGGAAGCGTCAGCAAGTCGCGAGACTTCCAAAACGGTGGACGAATTGGGTAGCTCAGGTCATAAGAAAGGTAAATATAGCTGACGTTACCGGTAATCTCAGCTCAGCTGCTGATCTATTGTTTGTCTGGAGGCCCATTACGTATAAGCATATAAGCGTGAACTGTGGCGAGCAGGGTGTTCGTATCGCAGTCAGCTCGATAGTAGTGGCTTACGTGCGGTTGTTTGAAACGCCATTAAGAATTACCATAGGTCTTGGGATATACCAGAACTTCCAATGGATCGACGCCATCGATAAATGGAGCAAGTAGTCCACGACATAATTTCTCTAATGTTTTGGACAGCTCCGGGGATATCAAATTGCGAGTGGATGACAACCAATCCGAGAATGAGGCTCGCTGTATTCCCTATACCTAGGTAGTAGGTTCATTACTCGCGCTCAAGATAAGCAACTGACTTTGGTTGACTATTAGCTGATTCCATTATTGGGTATTATTGATCACATGTGGGGACTGGGGATGACACGAAACGAGGAGATACTTACCAGCGTGCTATCGTCCTTCGCTTGGTAAGGTAAGAATATCGCAGCGAACAGAGCAAAATATAGACGAGCTGACTGGCAGTAATGATTGGCAGTACGTAATTCCCCTAAGTTATCATGCGCCTTACGTATATCAAGTCCAACGGTGGCGGCTCTGTCAGTCCGAGGACGTTGATGTGAAAATCGAATTCCTCTCGGGATTTATTGGCAGTAGTGTGTGATGTGTGATGGGGCAGATTGTTCAACAAGGAATGGAGCACTCGGGGATTGGTGTCGCCGTCGAGTATTTTTGTTCTAGGAGGTAAACCTCAAGCATCACCCGGTTCCAAAGCCGTAAGAAACTTGAGACTTGGTAGATTGCGTACCTAGGACTTCAGTCAGGATACATGGTCAGACATATGACTTGATAAGTATTTATTGACTTGTTTTGTAATTTTGTCAGGAGATATCTTTATTACCAAGCTGGCCATGGGCTTCAACGTTGTAACTTCTCTTAACTAGGCCTGCCTTGGCTAGAATTGAAAACGAAAATATCATTTTTTTTTGTAAAGCCGAGACAAAGGTTCGTTGTCCGTGGCTGCGAAGCGCATACAGTTGTTGAAAGAAGCTTTGAAGTAGATACACAGGTACATAACCCTAGATAGGAGGTAACTCAGGTAACTTCAATGGTGCTTGGGTGTAGGGTGGCTGAGATGGGGCTGAGAGCGGGGGGCTGAGGGCTGAGAGCTGAGATGAGGCGATAGGGCTATTAACGGCTCTAACGGCTGCTACCGAAAGCTTGCCAAGAGCTATCTTATCGATAACAACAAGTGTATTTCGGAAATGCAAAGTGTCATTGTTTCCAGTCGTCAAGTCGGATCGTCATCTGTTACGGTCAGTATAATATAAACATATAAACAAACACGACATTCCATGGAAGCTCACCTTTAATGTAGCACGGTCATGGCAAAGCAAGGCTCCGCCGTCCGCGGCGCGTCCCTACTTATCGCCCTCCAGATCTCGTCCCGCGCCGTCACCTTCGTTGCCAACCAGCTGTTGCTACGCTTCCTCACCGCCCAGCTTCTAGGCGTCTCGGCCCAGCTGGAAGTCTATTATCTATCTATCCTATTCTTCGCCCGCGAGAGCTTGCGAGTAGCCATCCAGCGACAGGAAAGCCCGTCGTCGACCAAGAGCGCCCCGACCTCCGATCGAGACACCGACCAGCAATCCGTAAGCAGAAATGCGAGAGAAGCCCAGTCCGTTGTCAATATTGCCTATCTTGCGCTGGTGCTAGGCTTGGGGGCTGCCGTTGGATTGGGCTGGGCCTATCTTCGTTACGTAGACACCGCCACGGCTACGACACCGTATCTAGGCCTTTCTCTCCGCGTCTATGCCTTGGCGGCCGTTGTCGAATTGCTATCCGAACCGGCGTTTGCCATCTTGCAGTACCGGCTGCGTTTCGGTCCACGCGCGGCGGCCGAATCCCTCGCAACCTTCTTGCGATGCCTTGCGACCCTCGGTACCGCCAGCTGGGCTTGGAGGGAGGATGTAGACCTCGGCGTCCTACCTTTCGCTCTCGGACAGCTGGCCTACGGTCTAGGCCTCCTTGCCGTATATGCGTGGTACGGAACTCGGCTGGCATCCTCCGAGGGCTTCTCTCTCTTGCCGCAGACGAGTGCCCCGTCGCAACGAGAAAAACGCCAGACCGGTGGAAATACCGACTACGTGCTCGGATACTTCTTTAAGCCTACCCTTCGTCTTGCCTCTAGCCTGACGGCGCAGTCGTTTGTGAAGCACATCCTCACCCAGGGCGACACCTTTCTAGTTTCTATCCTCTCCGACCCGAAATCCCAAGGTGTCTACGCCCTTGCCAACAACTACGGTAGCCTGGTTGCGCGTCTCGTCTTCCAGCCTGTCGAGGAGAGCAGCCGAAACTACTTTAGCAAACTACTATCGTCGTCTTCTGCGCGAGGCTTCCCGGACCGGGCAGCGGTCGTCAAGGCGCGCTCCGACCTCCAGGCCCTCCTCAAGTTCTACGTTCTGCTCAGTATCGCAGTGGTGACGCTGGGACCCTTCGGGGCACCCCTGCTGGTCCAGATTGTCGCGGGAGCTAGATGGTCCGCGAGCGGGGCGGGTGCTGTGCTGGCACGATATTGCATGTACATTCCTCTTCTGGCCCTGAACGGCGTCGCCGAAGCCTTTGTCTCCTCTGTTGCCACCGAATCCGAGGTTCACCGACAGAGTCTATGGATGGGTGCGTTTAGCCTGGCCTTTGGCGTCGCCGGTTTCGTATCTCTCCGGGTCCTGGATCTAGGCGCCGCCGGCCTCGTCTACGCTAATGGAATCAACATGCTATGCCGTATCATTTGGAGCGGTGCTTTTATCGCGCGATTTTTCAAGAAGAACGGAGCGAGTATCAGCTGGAGCGGAATACTCCCGAATGGTTCGGCGCTCGTGGTTCTCACCACTGCAGCTGTCTGGACATCCCTTGCAAGTGCGGGCGTTGGCGTCGGGGACGTCTCGCCACACGTGTTCCAAGATATAGTTACGGTAGGGGTGAGAGCTGTGCCCTTCGTACTCATCCTGTAGGTTTCTTTTGGTTTCCCTTGATCCTTTCTTTCTATTCGTCTATGTTTTAACCTATCAACTAGCGCCTACAACGAACGCGAGTATCTACTAGGTTGCTATCGCTCCCTTCGCGGCCGTGGTTGAATAGCACATTTGCCGTAATGTTCCACCATGCCCTGATATAAACTCGGTTCACGCAAACCTACCCTAGTTCGTCCGGCCTTGTCTTAATCGTCGAACGTAATCTTGGTTCCCTTCTTCGTCATATCAACATCCTTGAAGAAGGCACCGTATGTGCTGTGTGCCTTCTTCTTCACCGTGGTCCCGAATTTCATAAGCTCTTCCGGTACGGGCTGCCCGGCCGCCTTGAGGATATTGATCAGCCTAGATTTAGAAGGGTTAGCGATGACTAGTGCTCTCGAGCTGTTGGACACCCAAACTTACTCTCCCGAGTGGGCCTTGTCGTGCTCGGTAAAGAACGTAATGGCCTCGCCCGTCTTCCCCGCTCGCCCCGTGCGGCCTATACGATGGACATAATCTTCGATAGTGAGTGGGAACTACGAATAGATAATCAGCATAACGCAGGTACACGTCTAGCCGTGGCAGGTCAATAAAAAGAAATGCAAGAGTTGAGTACTTACCGTGACGTTGACGACTAGCTTTACCTCGGGGATGTCTAGACCTCGTGCCGCCACGTCCGTCGCGACGAGAACGGGGGTTTGCCCAGTCTTGAAAGCTTCCAGGCTTCGAGTCCTCTGCTCCTGTCGGAGGTCGCCATGTATGCCGACGACCTTGATGCCTCGCTGCTGCAGGAATCCTTCCACCCGCGTGGCTTCCTTTTTATACAGGCAGAAGACCAGGACACGCTCGTTCTTGGGCTGGGCCTTCAGCAGCTGTAGCAGTCGGGTTTCCTTGCCACGGGGATCGACAACCTCGACGCGCTGCTCGATTCTCATGTTCGCTTGTAAGTCGCCGCTCTCGTTGCCGCCTATCTGAATCTTGACTGGTGATACCATAAACGTGGATGCGAGGGCCTGCACGCTCTGCGGCCACGTTGCCGTGAACATGAGCGTCTGGCGGTCACCCTTTTTCGGCGTGCATCCGAGGATTCTCTTGATATCGTCTTCGAACCCCTTATCCAGCATGCGGTCAGCCTCGTCTAGCACGACGAACTTGGCCCCGTCGAGCTTGATAGAACCCTCGTCCAAGAAATCCTTCAGCCGGCCGGGTGTCGCGACTATGATGTCTGCCTTTCGCAGCAGGACTCTCTGGTCGTCCTTGGACGCACCGCCATACACGCACACAGTTTTCAAGCCGACGAGGTCGCCGAGCTTGGTAAGCTGCTCGTTGGTTTGCATCGCGAGTTCTCTAGTAGGCGACACGACAACCGCGCGTATCCTACCGCTGCTACCCTTGGGCTTGTGCATACCGAGCACGGCGGAGATGAGCGGGAGGCCGAAGGCGATGGTCTTGCCCGATCCCGTCTCCGCCACACCGACGATGTCGCGACCCGAAAGGCCAAAAGGCCAGGAAGCTGCTTGAATGGGTGTCGGTGCCTTGAAAGAGGCGAATGGCTTTTTGGATACGATGACCGAGGATGGCAGGTGGGCGAACTCCATGATAGGTCGGAGAGGTTCGGCGGAAAGAGGATCGGCAATGACAATCTGATGAGTGCTTAGGAAGGTCTTGACGTCGGCCTGAGACATGGAAGATAGGGCCGCGGTTTGCTCGTACATATGCGGCATGTGAGAAGTTTTCGAGTTGTCGGAAGTGCCGTTGGAAATCTCCGGCTCGTGGCCGTTAGGAGTAAGGTCACTAACATCTGCGTCTTCCACCTTGCGCTTCTTCTTCTTGTCTTTCTTGTCCTTCTTATCCTTCTTGTCCTTTTTCGACTTGCGATCCGAACCTACACCTTGAGCAAGAGTCTCGCTCTTTTCGTCTGTCACATCTCGCTCGTTCGTCTCATCCTGAGCCTCATTTTCTGGCTCTATTTCCTCGGTAGGCTCAGCCGGCGTTTCTGTCTCCTTTTCCGCTCTCTTCTTCTCTTTCTTCTTTTTCTTGTCCTTCGGCTTCAACTCGACTTCCCCATCTACGGCTGTTACTTCGACGGCTGGCTCTTTTTCCTGCAGCTTTTCTCCATGGTTCTTCTTATCCTTCTTGTCTTTCTTCTCCTTCTTAGACTTCTTGCGCGGGACAGTCGCCGCTTCGACTTCGGTGTCTTCGAGGCGATGCTTCGACATGTTTGCGAATGGTCTATAAGATTTGCTAGAAGGCAATCGTAAAAGGAAGTCGAACTGGAAAAAATAACTGTAAGATCGCACTTCTATTTCGCAAACAAGCCCTTCGAATTGGCGCAGTCTTTGGGAGGTGTCAAGTACAAAAATACTTGCGAGCCAATCCTTAAAAAAAAAAATCAATCAAGGTCCCTGATTTCGATAAGGATAAGGATACAAAATTCCACTGATAAGGGATGCATGTAAGCAGCGGGGCGGTATTACTCAAATTCGTTACACGCATATCTGATATAAGGTAGGTAAATCTTCAACCCTCGCTTGCTTACAGGTTACAGGTACTCTGCGCAACGAGATATAAATCAAATCATTATATCGTATTGTAATATACCTAGGTATCAATAGGTTGAAGCTCATTAAAGTAGAAGTATAAGCCTATACAAACTACGACTTCATGCATAGACACGATGTCAGGCCACCTTTACAATTTTTATTCCTCTCGAATTCAATGCCTATTTAGAGACTATTATACATAGCGAGTGGTTGAAGAAGACAAAGTTCAGGTCCCAAATTCATTCTATGCGACGTAGTTCAACGGAGTAGAATGCACGTCGAGTGAAGAATTCTCCCAATAAACCGTTACTGACAAGAAGATTAGGAACGATTCACCGCCGCTCAACTCCGGTTGTGTACGAGGACATCGAGGGGAGAGAAACCCTTCGTGTGGCAGGTAATCTCATAAACATATCCTGGATGCCCTTCCTTGTCATCCTCTCGCAAATCCCTCGACCTTATTGGCAACTTTTGTCCGTCCTATTCAATAGATCCCATCCATACTCCGTGTCCCATGAAAGTGATGAATGACCCCGTCGAAACGCGGCCTCGTAGAAACTCATGCAGTTGCTGTCGCAGCCTCGCTGACACTGGACAGCGTGGCCGCCGTGCCGGCAAGGTTTGTCGGCTTGGCGTGGGGGTTCTTGCTGTAGTAGTTGGATATGGCCGACTTGATAGCATCTTCGGCCAGCATGGAGCAGTGCACTAGCGAAGTGTTAGTATCGTCGGTATCGTCAACGTGGGAGGACAGCGGGAAGGGTCTCACGTTTGACGGGAGGCAGGCATAATTCCTGGGCGATCTCGGTGTTCTTAATGCTCCCGGCCTGCTCCAAGGTCATGCCTCTGACAAGTTCGGTCAGGTAGCTCGAGCTGGCGATGGCGCTGCCGCACCCGAAAGTCTTGAACTTGACGTCGGAGATGGTGTTGTTGTTAGGGTCGACTCGAATCTGTAGCTTCATCACGTCGCCGCACGCGGGAGCGCCAACTAGGCCGGTACCGACGTCGGCATCCGTCTTGAGCATGGAACCGACGTTGCGTGGCTTGCTATAGTGATCGAGGACCTTCTCGTGGTATGACCGACGCGTGATACTCGCTGCCGGGCTGAGCATCTGGCGGGTGGCGACACGAGGAGCCGACGACGCAATCGCTCGTCGAGCCGTATTTGCGAGTGTTCTTGAAAACATCTTGATTGATGAGAAACGTCTGCCGAATGTATTTGACGAAGCGGGTGCTGTGACTGGTTATCGAATATTGGACTGTCTGGTAGGGTGAAGGCAGTTAGCGTGCGTGGGAAAAAAGATGTCGGAAGAGATGGATAGAGAAGTTTTGTAGGTTTGGGGATTCTTCGGAGATGATGAGGTCAAATGTAGGACAACGTAGAAAAAGTAGAGCGGTCTTTGTCGGCGATCTCGGTAGTATAAAATAGCCTCTGGGGCTGTGGCGAATCAAGAAGCTTTAAATCTGCGATGAAATCATACGCCTCGGAGATGGTAGTAGGCACTGTGTAGGGGCATCTGATAAGGAAGTGGAGAGAGGAGTAAGACAGTGTAAATTCGAGATAATCTTCTGTATCTTACCAGCTTAACTCCTAGCGTAGACACATACCCCACTTTAGCTTGGGGCTTGGCTTGTTTGGGGGTTCTTATCAGATCCGTCCCTACGGTTTTCTACGTACAGTACAGTAAGAACCGAGCCCGATACCAAATTCCGGTAACCGAACTTTCTCGCCCGATCTACCGCTTACATAAGGAGAGATACGATAAAGCATAGATACGTAGGTACATAAGAGATAGGTAACGTGGGGCAACATTACGGCTCGTACCCCGCCATTCCACCTGGAGCCTTGTGCTAGCTACCCTCTAGCTGCTAGTTGCCAGTTGCCAGTGAAGCTCCTAATGCTGTACCTGAGCTGTCAGTTATTCGTTGCATTAGGTACCTAATCGTAGCTTCTATCCTACATCCGTTACGCTATCGTTGCTCTTCCTCACATCTTCCCCTTTCTCAATAATCTCTTTTCTACTGTACCGTGTCTTATACCCCTTCATCTTTCTCTCTCTCAAGTAATTCGACCCGCTCCATTCCTCTAGTTGCCAAATATGGCTTGCGTACATCTGGATTCGATCTGTAAGTTTGCAAATAACAGAAAGCTTCGGTCTCTACTCGTTTAGTATAGAGCTGACGGTGCTGTAACACCTTGCAGCCTTGAACCCCCCTACACCAGCCCAGTCCGTCTACCGTGAAGACTGTACCCAGTGTTTCGACTCTATCGTAAGTCCCATCCTCCTCCCTTAGTTTTCGTCTCTTCCTATCCTAACAGCTCCCAGGACGAGCCTGAAGGACTCGATGTCTGCCTACAATGCTTCAACGGCGGCTGTGTAGGCTTGAGGGCACATTCGCATCTCCACCACGTCACCCGTAGCCATCCGCTTTCCCTCAACATCCGTCGAACTCGAAAGCAGGTCGTCAAGGATGAACCACCCGCCAAGATGACCAAGCTAGCCATCGCGGCTGAGACCGAAGCCGATCGTTACGACATCACCACCGTAGTCAAGTGTCACGAGTGCGCCACCGAGCTCGACAAGACCGGTCCGAAACTTGCCCCCATCGTGGACGGTATCCTCAAGGCGAATACTTTCTCGCGGCAGGAGGAGGTCAAGGCTTGGGAGCAAGAACTGACGTCATGCGAGCACATCCTGCTCCTGCAGCAGCACGAGAGCCGGAAGCTTCAAAGCGACCTAGGCCACTGTTCGAAGTGCGAGCTCAGAGAAAATCTGTGGTTGTGCCTGGAATGTGGCAACCTGGGCTGCGGCCGCGCCCAATTCGGCGGTGTAGGCGGGAATTCTCACGGGTTGGCGCACGCCACCGAGACGACGCACGCGATAGCTGTCAAGCTGGGATCCATCAGCCCGGAGGGTACTGCGGATGTGTACTGCTATCAGTGTGACGAAGAGCGGGTTGATAGTGATCTTGCTGCTCACCTAGCACACTGGGGCATCATACTGTCGGACCAGATCAAGACGGAGAAGAGCCTGACGGAGATGCAGATCGAGCAGAATCTTCGATGGGAATTCTCCATGACCACGGAAGACGGAAAGGAACTCAAGCCGCTATTCGGGCCTGACCTGACCGGTTTAAAGAATCTCGGCAACAGCTGCTACCTCGCAAGTATCCTACAGTGCCTGTTCGATCTCCCCGCCTTCCAAGCCCGGTACAACATTCCCGAAATCGATCTTCCGATGGTTCCCGATCCCGCCCAAGATTTAGAGACGCAGCTGCGCAAGTTGGGTGACGGTCTACTTTCGGGTCGCTACTCGAAGCCGGACTCTGATGTCGTTGCGTCGAAGGACTCCCCTGAGATCCCGTACCAGAAAGGCCTGGCGCCTAGCATGCTGAAGCACCTCATCGGCCGGGGACACGCCGAATTCTCAACAATGCGTCAACAAGACGCCTTCGAGCTCCTCCAGCATCTCGTCAAACTCATAACGAGATCGCCACATCCCGCTCCTCTCACGGACCCCACGCAGCCGTTCAGATTCGTACTGGAGCAACGATTACAGTGCCTAAGCTGCAAGAAGGTTCGCTATACGGGCACCGAGCAGGATAGCATATTTATAGACGTGCCCATCGAAAAGCTACCAGCCGTAGAGGGCGAAGGCGACCGTTACAAGCCGGTCACGCTGAAGCAGTGTCTCGATAACTTCACTACCCAAGAGGTTGTCGAATTGACTTGCTCGTCGTGCGGGAGCAAAGATGGGTTTACCAAGCGATCTCTATTCAAGACGTTCCCAACGACTCTCGTCGTCAACGCGAGAAAGATGACGGTCGAAAACTGGGTCCCCCGCAAGGTCGACGTTCCTGTCATAGTAGGAGATGAGCCGTTCCTTTTAGACGAATTCCTTTCGTCTGGGCTTCAACCATCCGAAGAGCTGCTGCCAGAGGAGGCTGCTGCTGCTCCCGCCTTTGTTCCCGACGAAGGTGCGTTGGACGGACTGATGGCGATGGGATTTCCTCGCAACCGCTGCGAGAAGGCACTACACGCGACAGGAAACTCGGACGCGAACGCAGCGATGGAATGGTTGTTCGGCCACATGGAGGACCCCGATATCGACGAACCCCTGGTGATCGCGTCCGCCGCTACGGGAGATAATGCCGCAGCGGATCCCGAGAAGATCGAGATGCTAGGTGCCATGGGTTTCGGCGCGCCGCAAGCTCGCAAAGCCCTCAAGGAGACGAGCGGAGATGTCGAGCGCGCAGTGGAATGGCTATTTAGCCATCCGGACGACCAGGGTGACTTTGGCGACGAAGCGGCATCCTCCGCGGAGACGAAGGAGGCGGCTCCGGCCGGTAGTGGAGAGTTGCCGGCCAAGTTTCAATTGCAGAGTATCGTTTGCCACAAGGGCACCAGTATTCACAGCGGGTAAGTTACACGGGCCGTATTTGGCAGCTGGACATAGGACACGACGCTAACACTAGAGCAGACACTACGTAGCATTCATCCGCAAGTTACTAGATACCACGGTGCCGAAGTGGGTTCTCTTCAACGACGAGAAGGTGGTGGAAGCAGGCGACGTAGAGGAGATGAAGAAGACGGCATATGTCTATTTCTTCAACCGTGTAGCATGATGTAAACGATTTGTCAGGCAGGCAGATGAGACGAGAGTATGGCGTTGGTGTGAATGGCTCCCGGAAGGCCGTACTACGTCACGGATTCAGCTTGTGTGCTGTGGCCAACTTCTACTGTTATGGAGTCGTATGTATGTGCATGAGAGAATGAGGGACGAAGCATTATGATTTCTGGGCATGGGCACCGAAAAGCACACCACGGCATAGATAGACGAGGGCTACCTGATGGTCACTTGTGATAGATCGCTCGTCGTAACGACAATACATTATTCATTCGACAGAATATTCCGTAGCTTGCTTGCTGATTGTCACCCAGAACTCCATAATTACTATTGCGTCGCCAATCTCTTACCAATCGACACGTAGCAATGAACATACATATACAGCAAGATATCGCGGCGCTACCGCTCTATACCTCCATAGCAGAAGCCAGACCAAGTCCCAAAACGCCCAGATTATCCCTTTTTACAACCCGAATTTGTTAAATCATATAGTCTCAATCCCAGTGCCCAGTCCCCAGCATTCGACCCCGACCCCGGGCATCACGAGTCAGATCGATAGACGGACGGAACGAACGCCTCACTCACTCCCCCAGCCGGTAGCTCACGAGCGTCTCGACGCGGTGGCTGGTGGTGCTGAAGCCCCGCAGCTGGACCCGCTCGCCGTTGACGATCTCCTTGGCGTCGCTGTCGCCCCACTCGACGGGCACCTCGCTGTCGGCGTCGGCGTAGACGAGGACGTTGAAGGTGCAGTCGCCGGCGAGCTGGGGCAGGAAGGTGACGGAGGCGGTGATCTGGCGGAAGAGGGCGGCGATCTCGGCCTGGATCTCGGCCTCGGTCTTGGAGGGGTCGGGGGAGGCCGTGTTGGAGGCCGAGGAGGGCGGGGGCGGCACGCTGTTCTCGTTTGCCTGGTTGGTAGCGGCGGCGGTAGACTTGGACTTCTTGGGCCTGGAGGTGTTGAAGATTTGGACGTCGAATTGCCACCGCTCGACGTGCTCGCCCGTGTCCTTGTCGGTGATGACGATGACGAGCTTGCTGATCTTGCCGTGCTGCATCCACCTGTCGAGCTGAGACATGATCTTCTTGATGTATGCCTTGACCTGGTCGTCGGCCGAGACTAGCATGTTTAGGCCATACTTCTTGACGCTGTATTCGGTTCGGTCGCTTGTTAGCCGGTCCGCGAGTACTAGATCGGATGGGGAGAGGACGAGATGGTACGTACGCTGTAAAGTCTTCGGCGGGATAGACGCCTCTTTGGAATAGGATGGTGTGGATGGAATATTGGAACTACTTCTGATCAGCTCGGCTCGGCTCAGACTCGTAGAATATTTATGAATTAAACATACGAATTCAGCCACGAGTTTTGCACTTCCTTTGAGCGATAACTTATGGACCTTGGATTTGTCCTTTTCCGGTGCTGAGGACGACATTGTGGTAGAGTTTTCTAGGATGATCGTGAGAAGTTCGGCAATGCAGGAATTGCAGATGTAGATGTAGGCGTTGTCAACGTCAATGCTGGCATCAAATAGGGATGTCCGAGATTTGTTTACTTTGCGACTCAAGTTTGGCGGGGTGATGAACTGAAAGGGGGTTAGCTAAAAGATGGAGCAAGATCGCTTATCGATAGACTATCGATAAGTATTTGTTGTAAACCTCACATTCGCGACAGAGACGAATTGAAATTTCAGGCTGGGAATAGCTTCATGTACATTTGCTCTATTCGCAAAATTGACTGGAGAAAAGTCAAGAAATTCTAAATCGCATGGATGGGTGGTAGATTTGGCCATAGACTGGCATCTGTTCTCATGCGATCATGTCTACGTCCATCCCCCCTTCTTGCGGCTTATAGCAGGACCTGTACTTATCCCTCTTCACCATGGCCTAGTCTTGCCTTACGAGCCGTCTCGCGACGATATAGTACCTCAAAGGCGGGAGTGGTAAGCGACTTAGAGCGCCGCATCGCCGCCATACCCATCGAGCGCTTCCGGAACTTTTGCATCGTCGCACACATCGACCATGGCAAGTCCACATTGTCTGACCGCCTGCTCGAGATCACCGGCACCATCTCTTCGTCCAACACGAACCGCCAGATCCTAGACACTCTAGAGGTCGAACGGGAGCGCGGCATCACCGTCAAGGCTCAGACTTGTACCATGATATACAACCACCACGGCCAGGATTACCTACTACATCTCGTCGACACCCCCGGCCACGTCGACTTCCGCGCCGAAGTCACCCGGTCCTACGCCAGCTGCGGCGGCGCTCTACTACTTGTAGACGCCAGCCAGGGCATCCAGGCCCAGACCGTCGCCAACTTCTACCTCGCCTTCGCCGAGGGCCTGAAGATCCTGCCCGTCGTCAACAAGATCGACATGGTCGCCGCCGACGTGCCCAGGGTCCTCGAGCAGCTCGAGTCCACCTTCGAGCTCGACTCCAGCAAGGCCATCGGTGTGAGCGCCAAGACAGGCCTCAACGTCAAGGAGATCCTGCCCGCCGTCGTGGAGAACGTGCCGGCGCCGACGGGCGACGAGTCGAAGCCGCTGAGGATGCTGCTGGTAGACTCCTGGTACGACAGCTTCCGGGGCGTCATCTGTCTGGTCCGTCTGTTTGACGGGACCGTGAGGGCCGGCGACAGCCTCGTAAGTTTCGCCACCCGTAATAAGTATACCGTCGGGGAGGTGGGTATCCGGTACCCGACCCAGGTCCCGCAGACGGTGCTGCGCGCCGGCCAGGTCGGATACATCTTCTTCAATCCCGGGATGAAAAAGATCCAGGACGCCAAGATCGGCGACACCTTCACCACGGCCGGCTCCGAAGACGTCGTCGACCCCTACCCGGGCTTCGAAGAGCCCAAGCCCATGGTCTTCGTCGCCGCCTTCCCCACCGACCCCGCCGACTACAGCCGCCTGGCCGACAGCATCGGGCAGCTCGTCCTCAACGACCGCAGCGTCACCCTGTTCAAGGACCACTCGGAAGCCCTGGGCGCGGGCTGGCGCCTGGGCTTCCTCGGCAGCCTCCACTGCTCCGTGTTCCAGGACCGCCTGCGCCAGGAGCACGGCGCCAGCATCATCATCACGGAGCCCGCGGTCCAGACCAAGGTGCGGTGGCGCGACGGCAGCGAGACCGTGCTGCAGAGCCCGGCCGACTTCCCGGACCCGGAGGACGGCCGGACCCGGGGCGCGACGACCTTCTACGAGCCGTACGTGCTTGCCACCATGACGCTGCCCGAGGAGTACCTGGGCCGGGCCATCGAGCTCTGCGAGGCCGGCCGCGGCGAGCAGGAGAGCATCGAGTTCTTCCACGGCCGCCAGGTCATCCTCAAGTACCGCGTCCCCACGGCCCAGCTCGTCGACGACCTGTTCGGCAAGCTCAAGGGCGCCACCAAGGGCTACGCCACGCTCGACTACGAGGACGCCGGCTGGCGCGAGAGCAAGCTGGTCAAGCTGCAGCTGCTCGTCAACAAGCAGCCCGTCGACGCCATCTCCCGGGTCGTCCACCTGTCGCAGGTGGAGCGCCTGGGCCGGCAGTGGGTGACCAAGTTCAAGGAGCACGTGCAGCGGCAGATGTTCGAGGTGGTGATCCAAGCGGCGGTGGGCAAGAAGATCATCGCCCGAGAAACCCTGAAGCCGTTCCGCAAGGACGTGCTAGCTAAGCTACACGCCAGCGATATCACCAGACGCAAGAAGCTGCTCGAGAAGCAGAAGGAAGGGCGCAAGAGGCTAAGGGCCGTCGGCAACGTGATAATCGAGCAGGAGGCCTTTCAGAGATTCTTATCCAAGTAGATCAACGTCTATCGACGAGCGTGTACGTTATTTCGTTGGTGTAGACTCGTGTGTACCTAGTATCGATACCCATTGTACCATTACTCTACCAGCTTGGGTATTGCTTTCTACCTTACTGCCTACGTGAACCAGCTTCATGTCGAGGAAGCACAGATTGAAGAGTGTGTCGTCCACGAAACATTTAAAATCATGTTAGACTTACACGTCTTTCCTGTGCCTAAATCACAAAGCGGAAGCACTCGTCCAAGGGAAATTCGCAAGGGTCAATTGCAGGGTATCAAAAGAATTTTCATTCCGACGTTACTCATCTGTTCGAGATGTAAATAGTCATAACGTCATCTCTCGTGTTCCTATCTCATACACGCGCTCGCGCTCGTTTCTTAGCCACATAAATGACTCGTCAATATCCATCCTGCCGGTCCTGCCGCATCGCTTTTGGGGTATCAACCAAGAATCATGTTATGTCCCTCCAAGTATGGTGGTCCCCCGACGCAGAATCCGTAACACACGCCTCCATTTATTCCAGTTCGCAAGAAAATGTTCGCTTGGTAAATGAAGATCAGGGTGTGATACGGTTTCGTCATCCAGTTAATGAGAATCGGTGCGGGAATTAATAGTCTGCTCAGTCATTCCTGTCTTCTTGGACAGACTGTTCACGCAGCGTCTCTTGTTGCCGGCCGTCTCGCCTAGCACTTCGACTGTCATGTTCGTCTTCGCGGTTACCGGCTTCTTCGCTCGTATGATGAACCACGGGAGGCTTGGTCGATGCTCCGGATCACGCTGCTTGAAGGGGACGTAACGCTTCCTCTTGAGTGATTCGTGGGACAAGATTGGGAATTCGTGGCTCACTAGGTTGTCCGCCGTTACAGCACTCTTCATTCGAACAACTCGGTCAGGGTTCTTGGACCAAGGAGCTTCGGGTTCGACGAAGTTATCGGGAAGCGGCACGTCGAGATCACCTATCCAGATATCAAGAATTAGCAAACTCGTCGAGTAATTCGAGCGGAGGGATTGGAAATGGCGTCTCCGTAGTCTATCAAGACAGTACTCATTGAGTTGAAGCTACTTACCAAAGAACCAGTGCTTGTAAACAGCATCAGTGGGGTCTGCGCCGAGGCCTCTTCCTCTGGCACGGAATCTAGGCGGTACCCAGCCGATATGAGTAGTTCGATTCTCCTTGTTGTTCGGATCGGGACCGAGAGGTTGACCGGGCATCCACTCTTGACCACCACGTTTCGACTCCTTGGCTAGCAGCTGGTGGCCTTTCGGGTAGATCTTACTAAGGGGAACGCCCAGGAAATTTCGGAGAGGTCGTAGTTTGCATCGCTCGTCGTCTCGCTGGTTAAAGTCGTAATTGTTCAACAGCGACTCGACAGTCCAGTAGTTGCGAAGGAGGTAATCGTAATCCTCCTTAGGAGCTTCGACGAGCTTCCATCGAGCGTAGTTGACCTCCTTACGCGGTTTACCCGGAGCAGTCGTGTCTGTGCCATCAACGTTAGCAATTTGGGGAATGGGAAAGGGATGGGAAAGGGGCATGGAACGCACAGGTCGGGCGGTTGAAGTATCCAACCTGGTTGACGACCTCGTCATCGTCCCAACCGTCATCTACTTTGTTGGCCATGGAGATGTCGAACTGGCGATGAAAGAGCTTTCCGTCGCTACGGTAGAAATGGACAGGGCGTGCGGGGAATCCTCCAATAAACTCTTCGTTGGCGAGTTTACCAGCATTGTCGGTGTCGCCAATGCGGTTAGTGGTGTCGAAGGTGCCGGCGACGGCGTGGGTGGGATCGCACTCGACAGCAACTTCGCAAATGGTGAGCTTTTCGAACTGACCTGCGAAGGCCTTCCACTTGCTGACAGATTCCTCCATCTTGGCTGGGGAATCCTTCGCCTTGCTCAAAGGAACCATCATCTTGCCTGGGGAATCTGTCACCTTGCTCGGGGAACCTGCCACCGCGCTTGAAGGATCTGCCATCGCAAGATTGTAGTATGTGTAGGTTGGTTGGAATGTTAGGTATGTACAGACGCAAGAACCAATCGTCAACGTAAAGATGGGTAAGATACAGGAATGCCCATAACGGGAATGAGTATGATGGTGGGCGAGAGTGCAAGCTTGAAAGTGAACTTGAGAGGTGGAAAGATGAAAATTGTTGGTGGGAAAAGACGAAAAGTCGAAAAGTCGAGCTGAACGACTGGAATTTGACAAGTGTGTAAAAGACGGAATTTGGTGGGAAGCGGGGAGTGAGGGCAAGAAGGAAGAGGGCAAGAAAGCAGAGGGTAGAAGGTGGAAGGTGGAAGGTAGAAGGTGGAAGGTAGAATGTAGAAGGTAGAATGGTAACTACCAGGTAGTTGCCAATAGGGTTACGGGATTGCATCACCAACCATCTCCTCGGTACTTGTACCTTGTGGGTAGGTACATCCGCACGTGAAAAGAGGTTGAGTTAAGCTCATAGATTATGTACATATACGATGTATATATCAATAGGTCCATATGAGGTAGGCACAAGAAGTAGGTACCTAGAGACTCAAGGCAGAAGATATCAATATAGCGAAGGAAGGGTTTAATTTCTCAACGACTCTAAGCAACTCTCGCCTTTGTCATTTCTAGCAAAAGTGTTAATGGAACTTTCCATATGGAACTGTTTCTTCTTATCAATCGTCATCTAGTATCTACCTAGGTACCTACTGTACATTTCAAGGCATGAAAGCGTACCATGAACTGAACCAAGTCCCTTCAGCTACGAGTCAAGCTAATACGCCAACCTCGGCAACATTTCTCATCATCAAATTTCCATCAGGGTCCTAGCCATTGGTCACCCAGGTAGGACCGTAGGTCTCATAGAAGATGGAAGATAAGATGGGCTTCTTTGTCCTCGACTTTAGGTGTCATGGCTCCCCGTGCAACAACACAGCTGTTTTCTCCATCTCATGGTTGGTCTCGTGACAGTGCCAAAGCCTCTCAGACTGCAACACTTTTGTAGCGCCGAACCAACAAAGCGTAGTTATCTCGAGATGGCTGCATGCCATTAGTGAGTTCAGCCTCAGGGGCCTACATGAACGTGTAAGCAACTTATCGCGACTCTGGCGACATGAGGCTCTGTAGGGTACCAAGCCGTGAATGTGACGCCAGGTGTGTACCGACGTTCTAGGAAGACATCCTATTCGGGGCTCGAGAACACATTCCTGTAAACCCTCAGATATGGAAATAAGTGTTGCTTTCCCTTCGCCTGCTGGCATCCGCCACGATATGGCTAGTAGAGGAAATGTGCGACGTTATTTCTTGGGTTCACCTTGTACCCGCGACACAGTACGTCACGGTACAAGTACAATGACGCTCTCTCGGCTCTCATGGTAGTATGTGCGACCTTAGCAATCCTCGAACGAAAATATTTGGTGAATCGCAAACGAGATAGCTACGAGATGAATAGGATGATGCTGTTGCTCGGCTACTCCGCGTCGTATCGTGACCGGAGGCATACGTCCTTCGCACCATGATCCCCAATTCGGGAATAACCCAGTACCCGCTGTTGGACATGTAATCTGCCGGCGCAGCACGAGCCATAGTTTGTCCAAGAGAAGCAATACAGAGCACCAGGAAACTCGTATTTCGGTTGCTAATTTGGACGACCATCTTGTTACCACGCCTAAGATCATGTTAGAGATAGAAGGTATATAAGACAGGCGTGCATGTTCATACCCATCGTTTCCCGTCCTCCAACTTCAAACAGGATTCATCGAGACGAATTTTACACCAACGTTTATTACCAACAAGGGGAAAGTAAACCTCAAATCATCGCCATGTTCGCCCACCTTCCGTGGCAATTTGCCCTGCTCGCCCTCTCGACACCGCTCTCATCAGCAAACCCCATCCTAACCCGTCAAGAAGCCCTTTATCCCCCTTCCACTTTCTCCAAGGGCTTCAAACTCATCGCCAACGTCACCGACAGAGCTCACGATCTTTCACCTCCGGTCCACGGCTGGGCGTTGCAAGGAGTTCACACCGGTGCGGGACTTAACTCGGCCATCTTGAACAACACGACACCCGGCATGATCTTTTACCAGAACGGTACCCTTACCGACGTCTATCGCCAGCAGTCCAACATGCTTACCGATGTCGGAAGACCACTGACCCCCTATGGCATCATAATGCGTTACCCGAGCGACGCCGACAAGGTTGTAGCTCTCGGCATCGACGCGGGCAGCGGCACAGCGGGCATTACCCTGACGGATCCCCCGTATCCGATGACGGAGCTTTCGGCTTACGCGAGCCAGTTCGTAGCTTGCAAGGAGAACATCCCATACTACCCACCGGATCACGAGTTCGTCGTGGTCAAGGTGTTCCGAAACCAGTATCAGGTCCCGTCTAATTGCGTCGTCGTCGAGTTCTTACCGCAATGCGCCACGCTTCCGGACCTTCCCGAGGGAAGTTATTCGTCGCACGAGTTTGCGAATGGGGCTCGGTGCTTCGAGGATCCCGCCAACATCGACTGGTCCAAGTACAGTGAAGTGAGGTAGGAGCACAGCTAGGATCTCTCTGCTCTACATGGTGGGGTAACGAGCGGAGGAATTATGTCTGGACTCTTTCAGAATCATTGCAGCTGTATGCTTGTTTTGGGGGTTTTGGGTGACTTTGATGTAGACATGAACATAGAATCTAGCCGCTAGGCTGCTTTAATGGATGTTACTCCTTTCTGCTTCTAGCTTCGACGTTAGAAACAGAGCTCTCCCTATCTGCCTTAAGCTCTTGAATCTTACAGCCACGACATGTGCTAACGCAACTACTAGATCAAGTATTGTGCATATCATGAGCCTCCAATAGGACGACGGGAATTACTCAACTTCGGGCCATCATCTCCACTAGCCATCAAGGTTCGATCAAGCCCCTGCATTAATCTCGCCATCAAGGTCCTCGGCCAGAGCCTCATGGTACAGCTTCTATACAATAGCGACATGAGGGCTATTTCCTTCCATGAGATGAACACTGCCATTACAGAGGCTTCCTCGAGAATAGGTAGGTATACGGGGTAGCACGGATGTACTCATCGAGCGGAACATCTCGCGGCGAACGTACCGCACGAAGCCAACAAGGTGTTCGCGTAGATCGTGTCATTGGCCTCTCCGAAGATGGGACCCTGGTCCTCCCTCCTGTGACATAGGTCTAGGCTGACCTACGATATAAAGGCCACAGGAAATATGTCCAAGACCTCCTTGTAAGAGTTCTGAGAATTTTTTCAAATTAATTTGATCCTTCTACCTCATTGTTCCCCTGAAAACGTGTCAAGCACAAGTCCAGATTGTTGAAAACCGAGCTGTAATGTCTCCTGCAATCCTTCTCGAAACTCCCAACAGGACCGATGGACGGCTCCCGGTCACCCTCCTGAGCGGTTTCTTAGGGTCGGGCAAGACGACCCTCCTTGAAAACATCCTGACGTCCCCCGATCATGGCCTCCGGATTGGTGTCATCGTCAACGACGTAGGCGCGCTAAATATCGACGCCGCCTTGTTAACCTCGCACGACGTTACCCGTAAGGAGGAACAAGTCGTGGCTATGCAGAATGGCTGTATCTGCTGCACCTTGCGGGGTGACTTGCTTGAAGAGGTTGCGAGACTGGCGGAAGAGAAACAGGTCGAATATCTTGTGATCGAGAGTTCGGGTGTCAGCGAACCGATGCAAGTGGCCGAGACCTTCTCCGAAGAGTAAGTGTCAAAGAAGACCTAGTCTAGCCTTCGAGCCCCTTTTATCACGACACTGACTAGTGAGTTTAGGTTTGCCGATATGCACGTTGCCGCGGGATATGACCTCGAAGCGGAGGAGCAGGGCGACCAGAAGACGAACAAGAAACTTGCAGAGATCTTAAAAGCCGGCGGGCTGTCAAAAGTCGCGCGCCTCGATACCTGCGTTACTCTGGTGGACGCTGTCAACTTCATGCAGGACTTCGCGACGGCCGACTTCTTGGTCGATCGCCAAACCGACGTCCCGCAGGAGGATGATCGAAACATCTCCGACTTACAGGTCGATCAAGTAGAATTCGCAGACGTCGTTGTCGTAAACAAGTGTGACCTAGTGTCCAAGGACGAGGTGAATCGGATCAAGGGTGTCGTCAAAAAGCTCAATCCTAGCGCCAAGGTCGTTGGAACCGTCAAATCTCGGCTAGACTTGGCCGAAATCCTCGATACTCGGTTATTCTCATATGAGAAGGCTGCTCTTAGCGCCGGTTGGCTGAAGAGTCTGAATGAAGAGATCAGCCCCGAGACGGAAGAGTACGGGATAGGTACGTTCGTCTATCGAGCTCGTCGCCCTTTTCATCCTGCGCGGCTCTGGGATATGATAAAATCCGTATTCGTCGTGATTCAGACGGAATATCAGATTGAGGAAGAGGATATGGACATGGACCAAGATGGGGAAGATGACGACGACGACGACGACGACGAAGACGACGAAGACGAAGATGATACCGACGAAGCTGACAGTGACATCGACATGGAGGATCAACCTCAACTTGACCCCAAAGCTCGACTGGCATCCAAGATGGTAGATGAAACCTTCGGGCCGCTGTTGCGTTCCAAGGGATTCTTATGGTTGGCGACTAGACCAAAGATGGTAAGCAGTCAGGCGGCACTTCAAATTCCAATTGCTAACACTGCCAGTACGGCGAATGGTCCCAAGCCGGCGTGATGCTGACCATTTCCGGGCAAGATCTGTGGCGCTGCGAGATCCCGGAAGACGAATGGCCAGCAGATCCGGAGACGAGAAAGGCCATAACCCGCGACTTCGATGGCAAGTGGGGAGATCGTCGCCAGGAGCTCGTCTTCATCGGCCAGCAGATGCGAAAGGGGGGCGAGGAGCGACTTCGAAAGGCCCTCGATGCTTGTCTCCTCCACGACGAGGAATTCCGTGATTGGGAGGCGGCGATGGGATCTGATAATGTGCAAGAGAAGCTAGACGACTTGTTTGAAGATGGGTTCGAGGATTGGATCGAGACTGGCCACGAGGGCCATGATCATGCTAATGGCTATAGCCATGGAGACCACAAGCATTAAGTAGCTTATCTTGAGCTGGAGGAGGGGGACAAGTTCCCTGAATGTCAGCCCTGAGTTAGCGGCTTAGTCTACTTATGTCCGTCAAAGAAGATTAAAAGGGGGTTTGAGATGGGTTGGACTTGGAACTGGGCAAGACGAATATCAGCTATCCATCCGGGGAGGCATTGCATACACGTCGCCGTACTCTCATAAATCTCCATGGTGTAGAGTGAAAGATAATTGACAATGGCTTAAAGAAGTTATAAACACGTGTCCGTCAATTATTTGCGGTTTCAACGTAAGTTGAGTACCTAGGTACCTATCGCGATATCGCAAGGACTACTGATATCACATATAGGACAGGATTCTCTACCTCTATCACGGATGCTTAGTAAGTTTCACAAAGGCAGAATGCATTCATTGTTGACGTGAGCTCTTGTACACACCTAGGCCATGTCTATCCCCGAGCAATTTAAATAGGACATAGGTCCCAAATATCCTGTCCCAGCATTTCCTCGACTCCGATGGGTCATCTGACATGCTGCACGGCGTGAAGCTTCCAGAGACTAAAACAGAAGAGCTTGAGGGACAAGCTTTTCAGCCACCATATCTTCAAGCTGCTGAGCAGTCCATTCTTGATCACGAGGACTCGCGTTGAATATGAGGCTCAAGTCACCCTGTCCCTGAGAGTAAGTCTCCAAATATTGGGCGACCGCCGACTTTATCGAGGAAATATCCTTCTCTTCCTGATCTTGGCTCAGCCGGCTAGCGTTACGGTAGTACACGGCGGCATTCTTGGCATTCTGCGCCGTAGTATCTTTGGCAGTCTGGTGCGAGGTCGGCGGAAAGGCCATAGCGCAGAGGTACAAGGACGCATCGCCGCGAAGTAGATGCGTGGTCGCCAAGTCTTCTTGAGAAACTCCTTGAATGGCTGATGCGGATTTCAGATTGGCTATGCTAGCTGTGAGCACATTCCATCGCAGCGTCGAATGCGACTGAGCATCACCGTTCTCGGCATCTGCCAGCGCCGAGTTGAAGGCCAAGAGGGAGCGAGCGTTAGCGATAAGGCCATCAGAAGACGACTCGAGCTGAAGCTCAGCCACAGCAAAAGCAACGTCTCTTTCTCGCTTGTAGGTCTCAGCATCAATCTTGCCTGACCTGTAGGCTGCTTCTAGCATCATCGATACGAGGTTTCCCTTGGCGAGAGCGATCTCTTGAAGCCTCTCTGGATGGTCGCCCGAGAATGCCTGGGCCTTTTGCAGAAGATTTGCTGAAAGTTCTTCGACCCATGATAGAGTATGCGCAGGTGCAGCCTCTGGCGAGGAGCTCAGAATGCTGCAAAATGTGGTTAGAGTCCCTAGCTGAGCGATTACCGTGTCTATGAGGGTATCGTGTGTAACTGGTTCGACGACGTTAAACCATTCGTCTTCCTCTTCAGCATCCCCTTGCTGTGTGTCGTTTGTTGGGTTGGTAGTAGATGTCGATTGACTATCCATAACCTCTTCTCGCTCATTTACAATGCGCTCCTGCTCGAGGAATTCTTGATACTTATGTTCCTGTACGGAGAGACATCTGCTCTGGAGGTCAAGTGCTTCGTGAAGAATCTTCAGAGCTTGAGCCTCGTTATCTTCATCGTCTTCGCTAGAAGCCAGGTCCTCGGCGATTGCCGTAATGACTTGAGACGTGTTGAAAAGCGCGTCTGCATTGTCGGGATCTAGCTGCAACACATATTGATGCGATGCTAGTGCCTCCTCTAACACATCTTTTAATGGCCGCTGCAGCTGGTCCGCGAGGATAGGATGCGTAGCTATCTCCAGTTGTACTCGAGCTCTACGAGTGGTATTAGTTAGAGACCTTTTTGACTCTAGCTGACAATAAGCCAGTCTCGATAAAATGCTTACTTGTTATAGGCAAGGTCGATGCTTTGAGGGAACTTGGCTAATCCTTGGGCATAGACGTCGACGGCTCGCTGGAAGAATCTCATGGACTTGGCAGCATCTCCGGCACGCCATTTTCCAGCTGCTTCCTCAAAGTCGACACCAGCGGCTTGAAAGTCATCCGCGGTATCGAGTTTTTGCTCCTTTTTCGGCTTAGGCTTTGCCTGCTTAAGAAACGCCTTGGATTTGGGCATCTTGATGAACTTGGCCTCGCTGCCTCGGTGACTTGGCTTTCGGTGTGTGGTTCCGTCGATTCAACCCCTGCAGAATTTTTTATTAGGTACCGGGGAGCCAGAGAGCTAAGAGCGGCGTAGATGTCGGTGCACGTTATCACCGACCATCCCCGATCTCACCGAGTATTCCGTAGGAGCGTACCTGTTGGAAGGACCTAAGCACCTAAGTAAGCCGGGGAAGTTATCCGGAGGCTAAGGGTCATAGGCCTTGTTTCTACCTCCCTAACCTAAGGTGTGCAGTTGGACTACCTCGTAAGATGCAACATTTCGGGATTTACCGAGTCTACGGGTACCTACATATCTAGATAGGCAGTATAGTAGGTGGGGGACCCGATATCAGCATGTTTTGGTACCTCCTAAGGAAGTACAAAGTACCTACAGTCTACACGTGCACCTTCTGAAATGAATACAGCTTCACCTTCATTCCTTCATGAGACGCTGAGAGCCAACAAGCCATTTTCTATCCATCATCTATTATTTGATACACAATGCAGCTTTGAATTGATGCCTGAAAAGAAACGTAGAACAACCATCACGCCCAACTCACAAAAGAAACACTTTCCCAAGTCGAAGCCCACGACGAGACGAGACTTGCGACAAGCAAACAAGTATACTCATCGGACAAGATGACCTTTTTCATCATGGCTCGCGCGGTTGGCATAAGCCAAGACAAGATTCTAAGGAGTCGAATCAATTCTTTTTAGTCAAAACTTCCAGGTTGCGAAACTCAGCCGCCGATAACGATGCCGAATGATATAATAGTCGAACCCGCTTTGGTCCCATTATATCGGTCCGATGCCTTTGCAAAATTGTCATCGGAGCTCAGCTACTCGACAAAACTTACCACTTTGCTGCTAGTATACCCCAATATAACTACAGCCCGGCCCGAAATCATAGCACGCTTATCTGCTTTGCAACTGGTTGCCCCTGGGGAGCCCCTGGGAGCTCCAGACAGACTCCAGTCGGCGCGACGTCGCCTTCGTCATTTAACCCGCGTTCATTCTGGAGCGTCGAGAGATTTCGCGGGGCGCTTGGAGGAGAACTTGGAGGAGAACTTGGGGAGGCCCACGATAACCCCAGCGACACGACACGCACAATATCCACATACGTTTTTTTGATCCACGACGGCGTGCCACAGCTGAAAAGAAAAAATATCGCAACCAATCATGACCTCTGACGTCACGAATGGTATGCCCCGGCTAGCCGTCCGATTTCAGAAACCAGAAATCGCATCGTTCTTTGACCGTGCTTACTATTCGGAAGGATGCCGCTTAACAGTTAAGGCCCATAGGCGGTGATAAGCCTCAGCCTATCACGGAAGCTATCAGGTATGTATGCTTTTGAAGATCCCCAAAAAGTGACATCTCAAAAATTGATGCTCGGCGATATTCCACCTGTCCACCTTTCTCTGAGATGGCTGGGTCTCGCTGGCCTTGGGTATCGGCCAGATTGCTTGCATTAGACCATGCAAGTTAAGCCCGACAGCGTGGAGAAGATAGCTGCCCGTGCCCGTGACAGTTCATCTTTTTTACCTCTACCTCCTTTTCCGTCGGGGCTGTGTGTACATACATTAGGTACACAATAATGCTCCATGTTCTAGACTCTTGATCTAGTAGTTCGGTAGCGGCTCTCTGTTTCCCACGCGTGCTAGACGGGAGGCGTTCAGCATCCCTTACCTGTTACACAAGTCCGACCGTTCCTAATGGCTGCAGAATGTCGCCGGTGCTTTATTAGTGTACGGCACTTGTGCGCCCCCTGCAATAACATCCAGGACCGGGTTTGTGGGGGTAGAGGGTGCTAGTACGGAGAAGACGACTTTACATTTTCTACCACTGCCTACCAGGTTTCTAACTGCTAACCTACCTGGTAGGCTAGTAGGTAGTTGAAATTACCAGGCTTCTGAATATGAACCCGTGACGAAGAGCCACTAATGCAGTGAAGCCTTGTTCCCGCATCCATCCCGCTTAGGCTCATCTTAGCCGTCTGCGGTATATGACATACGACATACATGTTTGAGCCAAGATCATTCGCAGCTACGTACAAGCTTTGTGCTTCTACCTGTGACAAAGTATGTAGAGGCAGATAAGATGGTTTCTACTGCTTTTTTACCTATCCGGATACCTAAAGAGCTCTTGAAACACCGTTTCGTACACGTCATTTCGTTTCTCCTCTCAAGAAGCTCTAGTATAGACGCCCTCAACCACACATTGTCTCACTACGTATCGACGCTCGCTATGTATTGACGACCGAGATGTTTTCTATAGTATTTGATGTTTGCTGCAATCGGTCCCGGATCGATTAATTTGTGATATTACATGCTACATGCCGCATGCTGCATGCTGCATGCTGCATCTGCATAGAGCTACATACATACATGTACATGTTCGAAGCTCCCCTAAAGTATTTTTTTTCTCTCCCCCTTCTCCCGTTTCTCCTCTCTTTTCTATATCTTCAAACCTAAACATTAAACATTGGCGATGGAGAATCGAAACATCCCAAGCTGCCCACCTCTGCGTGACAATCGGACCGGCCGTAACTGTACTTAGCCTCATGATGTACCACATCGCCCCAGACGTCTTGCCTAGATAGGACAGAAGCTCCTCAGAGGAACGCTATTTACATACGTACATTGATAATAGTATAGTATCACGAAGGACCGGGGGGTCATCCTGTATCTGATAGGTTGGGTACCCCTCCTTGGGAGGTTCCATCTAATAATTCTCCCGTACGGACTTTTCCCATACCCAATCTGCCAATCTTATTTCTCGACTGATAGCTCATTGGAATCGGTAGGCTAAGAACAAGGATGGGGACGAAGAACCGACAAGGATCTTGACTCTTGTTACCTACTACTGTAACTGGTCTTCAGCACCCCGGCTACCTCGTGCCCTCATTTTCGAGAAGCTAAGTTTCCCCAAGCCCAAAGCCCCAGACCCCATGGCTCTTGGTAGACAAGCTAAGGCGAGCTACCTGGAGATATATGGGTTATAGGTACTCCATACTTCGTCATCATCTCCGAGGACCAGATCGACGTTGAATGTTACATAAAAAGTGCACTCGCGCGTTTTCCAGGAATTTTAAAAGGCCTAGATCCTATTCCTATTATTTTCGTCTTCGAATCCTCTTCACTCGAAAAAGGTGTCCAGCGTAGGAGTTTATAGGTCCTTGGTCCTTGGTACTTTGTTCTTTGTTCTTTGTCAAGCTATTCGCATCCGTCTAATACGCGGCGAGCATTCCTCTCTACCTCTTCCTCTACCCCCATACTTCGGCCTCTGTAACCCTTTGTACTTCTCAAAGTCGACGTGACAGGAACCCCCTAGTTGTGACGACAGTTTTCACTATGGGTCGCTTTGCAATCCGCAAGCCTGAAGAAGAGGCCGGAAAGGCATGGCCTGCCATAGTGATTGGCCTATTCGTGGCTTTTGGCGGTGTTTTATTTGGGTACGTCTTAAACACACGCGCAGTGTGTAGTCTAAGCGCAATAGCTAGACCCGTGGTGCTAACCCGGAGCGCGCAGATATGATACCGGCACCATCAGCGGTATCCTGGCCATGGATTACTGGCAAACCCTCTTTTCGACTGGCTATGTTAACACACAAGGACATCTAGACGTATCTCCGTCTCAGTCCTCTGCCATTGTGTCCATCCTATCCGCTGGCACGTTTTTCGGCGCCCTGTCCTCGCCTGTCCTCGCCGACACTATGGGCCGCCGTCTTGGACTCATCACCTCATCTTTCGTCTTCATCCTCGGCGTCATACTCCAAACCGCTGCCACAGCCCTTCCTCTATTCCTGGCCGGTCGGTTCTTCGCCGGATTCGGCGTCGGTTTGATCTCCGCTCTTAGTATGTATTCCTGAATCTCCTCATAGCTCTTCAGATCGATTAACGTAGCAAAGTCCCCCTGTACCAGAGCGAGACGGCTCCGCGATGGATTCGAGGCGCCATCGTAGGCGCGTATCAGTTCGCCATCACGATTGGTCTACTCCTAGCTGCCATCGTGGACTACTCGACGAAGGACCGCCAAGATACCGGCTCCTACCGGATTCCTATCGCGGTTCAGTTCGCGTGGGCTATCATCCTCATCGGCGGGATGCTCATCCTCCCGGAGACGCCCCGTTTCCTGATCAAGAAGGGCCAGCACGACAAGGCCGCCCATGCTCTCAGCAAGCTTCGGCGGATCGCGCCTAGCCACGTGGCTATCCAGGCCGAGCTGAGCGAGATCCAGGCGAACCACGACTACGAGATGAGCATCGGCTCGGCTACTTACCTCGACTGCTTCCGAGGCCCGATGCTCAAACGCCAGCTGACCGGAATGGGTATCCAAGCGCTGCAGCAGCTGACAGGTAAGTTATCTTCCGTGAGATATACGAAGGAACCCCTTTTCTAACGCCCCCGCGTACTAGGTATCAACTTCATCTTCTACTACGGAACCCAGTACTTCAAGAACTCGGGCATCCAGGACTCCTTCACGATCCAGGTGATCACGTCCTGCATCAACGTCGTCTCCACCCTCCCCGGCCTATACGCCGTCGACAAGCTGGGCCGACGCCCCTTGCTGCTTTGGGGCGCCGTCGGCATGTGCCTGAGCCAGTTTTTGGTGGCCATGCTCGGCACCTTGACGACGGGCCAGGACGCGGCGGGCAACATCATCGTGTACAACGTCGCGGCCCAGAAAGCCGGCATCGCCTTCGTCTGCTTCTACATATTCTTCTTTGCTAGCACCTGGGGTCCCCTCGCCTGGGTCGTCACGGGCGAGATCTTCCCCTTGAAGATGCGCGCCAAGAGTTTGAGCATGACGACTGCGACCAACGTAAGCGAGGCCCTTTCCTCCTCCCCCCCTTTGCATATTGATTTCTTTCTTTCTTCCCTACCGCCCCGAGAGAAATAAACACTGCTAACGGCCCACATCAATAGTGGCTCCTCAACTGGGCCATCGCCTACATGACGCCCTACCTCGTCAACTACGGCGAGGGCTACGCGAACCTGCAGTCCAAGATCTTCTTCGTCTGGTTCGGCGCCTGCTTCCTCTGCATCGCCTTCGTCTACTTCTTCATCTACGAGACCAAGGGCCTCTCGCTCGAGGACGTCGACGAGCTCTACAGCGAGGTCAGCAGCGCGAGGAAGAGCCCCGGGTGGAAGCCGAGCACCACGTTCGCGCAGCGGCGGGGCGTTGCTGCCGAGGTGGACGAGGTGGGCAAAGGCTTGCCGGTCGAGAAGCCGGGGCAGCACAGCGACGGGATCTCGCATCACGACGAGAATATCGCGGTTTGAGAAGTCAGTGATGGTTGTTTAATCTGGGATATTATATCCGATAATCTATGAGATTAGTACCACAAGCATTGCATCTTACGCAGGATAGAGAAATTTATCGGTAGCAACTTATCTAGGTAGCACCTATACTAATGATAACGATATATCAAATAGCCTTTGTAGTAAGTAGCAAGTCGATATGTATTAATTACTAACTACCTGGATGCCTAACCTATGTAATCCAGCTCGCAGATCATATTCAAACTACCTGCTCCGCGTAGCAAAGGCGGTAGCGACATGGCCTCGATGATGAAGACGACGTATTGAAAGACATCGCAATCTAGCTACCAAATAGCCTCGCATCCCATCGAAGGCTACCTAAATACGACGCATTAAAGACCTCGCGGCTCCTACTGCAACATTACAACAGGGGCGCGGCAGAAACCCTGTCGGGTGGAGAGGGCCAATGTAGACCGTGGAAGCCGAAAGCGATAGCAAAATCGCATTCGGCCCGTCCTAGTTCCTCCATCGTCCGAGCATCCAAGCACAGAAGGTAGCTCGACTTATTCACGCCGTCGAGAATGACGCTCAACAGTACGCCGTCGTCTTCTTCCAAGTCCTCCCCTCCCTCTGGCTTTGGACGTGGCACGAAGATGGCCTCGCTCGGAGAATGCCCTTTTGGATTGTTCCAGAACACCGTGTCGCGTGTCTTCAAGTCCGTCTTCAAGAGAGAATCGAGGAGGCTGCTGTAACCGCGGTTCGCCAGGCTATATGCGTAGCGGTAATTCTTCGTGGCGTACGCCGGGTTGATGGTAGGAAGCTCGCCGGCATGTGGCGCTTTGATCTCAAACACCTTCTCCGTCGCCAATCTCGTATTAGACTTGTATATCCCGTGTGCGCCCAAATCCGGGACTCGGAATTTGTGTCTGGTCAGTCTAGCATGACAACTACGGTTTCGGTCCTCGTCTCCCCAAAACTTCTTGGCCGCCCCGTCGCTTTGGAGTATAACGTCTAGCTCAAAGGCTCGTACCACGTCAGTTGAGGGGTACTCGATGGCATCGCAGTACACGATGGTATCCCCAGTCGCCTCATCACGCTCCTCGAAGGAGTTGACGCTGTGGAAGAAGAAGCCGGCGGGGCTCTCGAATTCGGCAACGACGCCACGATCACCGAGTCGGTCGACGACGAACCATCTACATAGTTTCGATTTGTTGAAAGGCTCTATGGCGTCGACCATGTTGCCATACCACGGCACCGCGATGCCCCTCATTCCCAAGTGAGTCGACGGCACGCAAAGGATGACGAAAGAGGGCGAAAGAAAAAAGGAGTGTATATACGCCGGTTTTAAATCGACAGAGGATATCGTGGCTAGGATGTCAGTCTTTCCGGTAGAGGCGCTGGCACGGAAGATGCGGTATGTTGAACGATATCCCATGTCGAGATTGTAGTTGAACATGTCGCCCGTATTCGGATCTCGCTGGGCATGAGCGCAGCTAAGGGGGCCTTTAAGGAGCGGATGGAGCTTTTCTTGTCTGGCAGCACCGACCGGCTCCAGAGTATGTTGATCGATTTCTTTCATAACACCAGCGTCCGTGGTCAGCCACATGGTCTTCATACCGCCTCTGTGACCGGACTCGGCAGCTCCTTTTGCCTTGGAAGGCAGACAAGGGACGTTTGTCAGGATGTCAACACATACGTTGTCGAAATCGGGGCCCCGGCTGGTAGGCGGTGGTCGCCATACGCTCATGATCTTGCTAAACAGACCGATGCAGGGATCTGCACGCTGCCCGAAAGTGATGTCGGATCGTTTTCCATCTTTGCGGACGGCGTCTATTAACTCTTCGGAATGCCGCTTGGACGAATACCGGACTCGTACGGGGTTTTCTACGTCGTCGCTCGAGTTGTCGATGATGTCGAATCGATGCGAGTGGCCAAAGCCGTCGAACCAATGCGTGGTGCGGAAAGTACCCTTAGGGGTATCATCAACCATGAAGAGACCGGGACCGGTGCGGTACAGTGTGCCGGCGGCCCATGTAGGGATGGAGCCTTTCACCGTGAGATCCACAGGGCCACGTATCTCGTCTAAGCCCTCAAACTTGAAATAGTCGTCAGCACCGACTCGGGAATGAAATCAGGGAGATGAAGACTTACTCCAGCTTCGTTAGGCCAGTCCTCAAAGTCGGCATCCAGCATGCGCTGTACCATATTCTCAAAGTCGATATCCTCGTTCTCTAGTCCTCCGAGGACCTGCCTCGTCGGCTTAGTTGAGTTCTCTGTGGTTCCAGCCATCGTGTTCCCGAGACGGATAGTCCTACGTTGTAGTAGCAATTGGAAAATGGAGAAATTGGTTGGCCACTATTCCGTAGCTGTGTCGAATTACTAACTATGAAATATGTTGAGATATGTTGAGATGTGTTGAGATGTGCTGCGTATATGTACCTAAGGCGACAACTGACGGCGACGACTGATAACAGGAAGGAGGCAAGGATATACTCTGCTATTGCACACCTAGTACCTACCTAGGACCTAGGTATATATATCAACGGAAAGATGCAAACTCGTTAGAATGGACAGTATAACCCCTCTGAAAAGCAAATAACGTGTCTAAGAGGAACAATTTATATTTAGCGGCTTGATAGCGTTACACAAACATCAAATAGATATCCGAGTGCGAGGACGTGGAATCAGGAAGTAGCTAATGGGCAAGCAAATGGTCAGCAGGTCTTATCTTGAGATGGATGGGTGACTTTATTTAAGATACTAGGTAGCGAACACCTAAGCGATACCCAAGGTTAGGATGCTTTAGATAGCATGCACATTCGCTTGTGAGAACCTCTTTCAGGCACGATCTCAAGGTGAGAGTGGCTGAACTGAAGGCGGGGTGGAAGCTAAACATGGCAAGACGGACCAATTGCAGGTAAGCATAATGTCATGTTTTATTAATCGTGTGTGTGATAAGTATGGACTAGCTCGCTTAAAGAGAGTAGAGTTAGGTTCTGAGCTGACATGAATGGACATCTTTGTTCAGGATGGATTGTGTATAAAGTGTTGGTGACGGGTGTTGGTGAGGACGTTCCAACAATGACAGTTGGCTGTTTACTAAAACTGTTTGTAACAGCTTGATGCCGGCTCTGTACCCCCCCTCCCCAGGTGCCCGCCAAGTGCTCAGTTTCTCACATACCTTGTACCTTCAAAATGTTAGTGAACATTACTTTAATTTCTATAACTGCCGACCTTCTTATTTGGTTTAAAGTTGAACTTGAAATCATGATTCATGACGGATTTCACAAGGTACGCAACTTACCAACTTACCATATCGAGATCATGGAACCAATCAGCGGCAATCAGGTTCGGCTATCGGGTAGGTTTCAGCAGGGATAAGGGAACATGGACCGCTAAATACAGTTGTCTATTGGTTGCGTTCCTCGCTAAATTCCTGCATAAATTCCTCGCATTCGCCTGTAGATGCGAGCTTAAAGGAAGCCAAGCCCATTCGATCCGCCAACAATCCTACTGTAATAGAAAAGAAATGTTGGTATTATCCAAGACTTCAAGGCGCATACTAGAGAGACAGTTCCTCGCCTGGCGATCTGATGGTCTCCTGGTCATGCTAGATGAAGGCTCGAAATATCTGCTGCGAACATGGACATAGAGACATAGATGATAGATGACAGGAAGAAGCGTCTCGGAGATAACGTACTCAATCTCCATATCTCCGCTTCCCCGTCCCTCTCCTTGAAATCTTCAAATAACAAATTCAGTGCTTAATCGCAAGGAAAACAACCCATGTTTGAGGTTGGAGATTTGATAAATCAATGAGTTGTAGTACACGGTACTAGATTCAGTAGAACGACAACATGGTCTTTCCTAGCCGTGGTTGTATTACGTGCAAGACACGTCGCATCAAAGTAAGCAGCTGTGAGATGAGATATCGCCGAGAAGATTCTATGACGAGCTAAGAAATATTCAGTGTGATTCAGTCCACCCTGTCTGCGGCCGATGCCAGAAAGCAGACAGGGGCTGTGTCTGGGACGAGAATGAAGAAGCTGGCCTGCTCTTCCGAAGCGAAAATGCCTTCGCCCAGGGCAAACCCCGACGTCCTTGGAAACCGAGAGAGCACGAAGATGCGATAGTATCAATTCCGTCCGAGGCCATTCCGGCGAACCCCTCGTCATCTTCCTCGACGGAGGACGAGGCATCTCACTTCTGGCTCGAGAATTACGTGTTCCAAGACGACGAGATCCCCGAGTTTGTACGCGAGTACAGCCATTACCTCGTAATCTACAGGGATAAAGCCCAGCCTAGCTCAAGTCTACGCCTAGCCATGTCAGCCTTTTCTCACGCTGTGTTAGGCCGCTCGATGCAGGATGACAAGGCAATGGAAAACGCCAGTGGTCTATTTACCCAGAGTATTGCGAAAATGCAAGTAGAATTCCGCGAGTTATCGCAGGACAATATCGACGAACTTATCGTCACGACCATGCTGATGGCTTCCTACGAGGTTAGCATGCCCAGATACTCTCTAGAAGACATGTCCTAACTCCTTGGATCCAAGAACGTCATGTATAAAGATGCAGGGCATCGCATTAAGGAAGAAGATGCACTGCCACCTTCGATTCCCGACGTGACTGGATCTCAGTTCTGGAAAGACGTCTGCCATCACGAAGGTGCTGCTGGCCTTCTGAAGCTACGACAACAACGTGGATGGACGCCAAACCTTGCTCTTGATAGGGCTGTTCGCCGGCAATTGGTAAGAATATTTATTTTCTGAAAGAGACAGAGGAAGGGGAGACATACGCAGCTATTCTTACCGCTAACCTAACTTAGATCAGGACTAGCATACTCCGGGGCGTACCTGTAGCTGAGTGGCTTCATGACGGGGCATACTTTGGCGAAGAAGGCCCCGTGTTGAGTCTAGATTCCATCCTCGTCCGCGTGGCTACCCTTCGTTCAAATTCATTGCCTCTTTTTCTTCCAAAGAGTAGAAGGTTCGTATCTGAACTGCGTCCAGACGATATCGTGACCGAAGCTCGGAATTTGGATGCCGACCTAGAATCATGGTGGCGTACCATCCCCACCGATTGGGAATTCTCTATCGAGCGCTCGCATGAATCCGATCCCACCTTTGATGGACCAAACCATGTTTACCCTACTCACGGTCATGGTACCATCTGGAACCGTTACCGCGCTACTCACCTAATCGTTAGCAGCATTCGAAGACGGGCTCTCGCTGTCATGGCGAAGTGCTCTTCCATGGGTACATCGACAAATGCAGAGCAAGATATTTGCCTCGAGAAAATGGCGTCTTTATCAAGAGACCTATGTCGCAGTGTTCCGTTTTCCCTTACCTCTCTTGCTAACCCGGCGCATGATACCGAGTTCTCGAGGGTGATCAAGATTGGCGGCAAAGAGGTTTACACCAACGACGAGATCTTACCCAAGCTGGCAATACTACTCGCATGGCCCCTGACGTTGGCGATTAGCACGGACGGCGTACCCGAACCTGAAAAATTGTGGCTGAAGCAGCAACTGAAATCTATTGCTGGTTCCCTAGGAGATGCTGTGCTCGACACTCTCGCAGAGGAAAGCGAATTCAAATTCTAGATACAAGACGCAGCCCTCCTATTCCTTAGGCAAAGCTCGTAGCAGGTTCAAGCACCCTAATCCCCGAATCCGAAGACGGGCTTAGGAATGTATAGCTCTTCAAGGAATTTAACCTCTTCGGCCGTCAGCGTCTCTCCTTTAGCACCGCAAGCCTCGTCGAGCCTGGCCACCGAGTTGAACCCAACGATCGGCACGGTACCCTTGGTTCGATGCCACGCGAGGTTGACCTGGCTCATCTTCCATCCCTTATCTCCGGCCAGCTTCTCGACGCGACGGATAATCTCTTTCTCGTTGGGCGCAAGATCCAAGTTGACGGGACTCGGAGTCTTAGCGCGGACCGAGTCATCCTTTCCTAGCGGGCGGACCAGCTTGCCGCCGAAGTTGGGCGAATAGGGCAGGAGGCCTACGCCCGTGGCGTTGCAGAACCGGTTCATCTCCCGCTCCTCCTCGCGGTAGAGCAGGTTGTACAGGTTCTGCATGCTGACGAACTTGGTCCACCCGTTCTTCTCGGCCGCGAACTGCATCTGGGCGAACTGCGTCGCCCACATGCTGCTGGCGCCGATGTAGCGCACCTTGCCCGCTTGCACCAAGTCGTGCAGCGCTTTCATGGTCTCGTCGATGGGCGTTTCCGGGTCGAAGCGGTGGATCTGGAATAGGTCGATGTAGCTCGTACCCAGACGAGCAAGCGATGCGTCCACAGCGTTGAAAATAGCCGTACGAGAAAGACCTACGTTTCTATTGTGAGCTTAATCCTAACGTATCTAGATATGCTATCTATTCAGGGAAGAAACATCAAGAAAATGTACGATAGGGAAAACTTCTCACCTCCTTGGTTCACATAATCCTTGCTTTGGTTGTACAATCCCCCGAACATGGCCGAGAACACGGTAGGGTCCTCCGAAACATGTAGCCAGGCCTTAGTCAGGATCACGACCTTCTCACGAGGGATGGAGTGCTTCTTAAGGGCCTTGCCGATGATCTCCTCGCTGGTACCGTTCGAGTAGGCGTTGGCGGTGTCCCAAGTGTTGATACCCCTATCGTATGCGGCCTTGAGAACCTCGATAGCTTCGTCTTCCTCCAGTACCCATGGCATCCACTGCTTGGAACCCAAGGACATGGCTCCCAGGATAGGGGTTGACACGCGGAGACCCGAAGAACCTACTCGGATGTATTCGACCTTGGTGTCGTCGATACTCTTCTGGAGAGAAGCTGGGACCTCCATGATTTCGACGTTGATCACTTTCAGGAGACGTTTTTAACTTGAAAGTAGAAGGGGAGAGATGTCAATGTGCTGTGATATTCAATGATACTGTAGAGGACTGGAGACTTATGAAATTCAACGGTCAGGTAGTAGAAGGCGAGAGCCCTGACTTATATATGCCATTTTTCTCCTTTGTATTCCATCCCATCCCATCCCCAAGAATACATCTGATGAACCTTGGAACCCTGTGGAGAGGTTACACATACAGTTCAGCAGCGTATTTCGCAGGAGATAACTTTGCCTAAAATCCGTGTCCACCACCACACAGCTATTAAGGGGTACCAATGGACACAGGCGATGCATACATGCACCTTTATTCAGCAGCTCGTGAGTTTTTCCAAATGGGGACTTCGCGCGAAATGCTCGCGGGTTTTTCTAGAAAGGGAATAGCTTCCGTGACAGTGAGGGCCCGGCCAATCGGCGGGGACGGACATAAGAGTCTCGTTCCTTTTCCGTAGTCCGGCTGTCCAGCCATAACACTTGGGCACTTGGTTGAATATTAGGTACCTAAGTCCAGACATGTTGGACATGTTGGATTTAGGCAAGGTATCATTCTCGTAAAACCGCCAGCCGTTAATCGCACTTGGTTGCGGATATTTCCATTTGTCTCCTATGCAGGTGGGAAAATGAATTACATCAATGACCATCAAGGTACTCCATCGGCCTGAACCCGTATTTATACATTCGTCTTCCCAACACCCTTCCTAAATACTTCAATCTCAACCATGCCTCATATTAAAATACATTTTTCAATACCGAGTGAGTTCAGGACTGCCCGCGCAGGCCGGTAACGAAAACTTGGTCTCGACAAATACCTTCTGCATGCCATCCTCTCGCTTCTCGAACTTCTCATACACTTTGTCTATGTCCTCGATGTGAACACGGTGGGAGACCATCTGGAGCGGGTCAAGCTCGCCGTCCTGAATCATTTTGAGCAATTCATCCCAGTACTTGTGGACGGGCGCCTGGCCGTTGCCGATGAGGCGGATTCCTCGCTCCATAAGGGATCCGATGTTGAAATGGTTGGTCTGAGGTATGTTAGTTTGGCTGAACGGCAAGACACGCTTCAAGGAGGGACAGGAAGACTCACATAACCGACGTATACACCTGTAACACCGCAGCGTCCAAAGTTCCGTACACCCTCAATCATCTCGTTGATGATTTCACTCGTGTCTGTCTCCGCACCAATCGCCATCTCTAGCCAGTGCATCCAGCCCTTGGCATATTCTCCCGCGGCGCACTACACAGAGCGGCATGTCAGCATCTTCATAATGGTAACATGCCGTTTGACAACTTCAGACATGAAAGACATAGAAGATAGATATAGGCTTACCTCAATAGCCGCGTCGGGTCCCCTGCCACCGCACAGCTCCTTCAGCTTCGACACGACGGTAGGTTTATTCGTCACGCCAAACGACAGCTTCTTATAGTCGACCAGCTCCAACTTGTCGGCGTGTTTAGCGGGCCAGTGATCCTTAATAAAAGTCAAGCGGGGCTCCGTGTCGACGAAGATAACCTTGGTAGCCTCGGCCTTGAGGGCGAAGATGCCGGCCATCTGTCCGATGGGGCCGGCCCCGAATATGGCCACCTGGTCGCCCGGGTACACGGCCGTGTCGTGGACGGCGTTGTAGCTCGTGGCCAGCACGTCGCTCAGGTACAGCGCCTTCTCGTCGGGCACGTCCGCGGGGATCTCGAGGAGGTTGACGTCTCCCAGCGGCACGCGGACGTACTCGGCCTGCCCGCCGGCGTAGCCGCCCGTGAAGTGCGAGTAGCCGAACATGCCCGCCGTCTGCCCGCCGTACATGGCGCGCTCGGTGGTGTTCGAGTTGGTCTTCTCGCACTGCGACGACAGCTTCTGCTTGCAGAAGAAGCAATCGCCACATGCGATCTGGAACGATGCTACGTATCGCTTGCCCTTTTTTACTTTCTTCACTGCCGATCCGACCTCGTCGACGATACCGCAGAACTCGTGGCCTAGGATGTCGCCCTTGTTCATCTGGATGACGGTGCCTGTGGGGATTCCGGGTTAGTTTAAAGCCTGCATATTCATATCTCTTTGATGAAAACGGCTTACCATGGTATAAATGAAGGTCACTTCCGCAGACAGTGCTGCCTGTGACTTTGAGGATCACGTCGTTGGGCTCGATAATCTTAGGCCTCGGAACGTCAAGAACTTCGACAGTATTCTTACCCATCCAACATAGCGCCTTCATGGTCTCCTCTTTTCCTGCTTCCCCGCCATAGCTGGAAACATCTTGAGCGGTAATCGAACTCCCGTCGTGGCCAATGGCCTTCTCGGCCGCATAAGCTGCTTGCGACGCTGCCATGTTGATTACTTTTGATTTAGTTTAGTCTCTCGGGTTCGTCTAGATATTGGGGTATATTATTTCGACTCGGGCATCTGAGACATTCGGTCAATCGGGTTCTACATTAAAAGGAGTGCTCCTTATAAGACGCACACAGTCGGCAGTGTACTCAAGATATCGCGGTAACGACATCAAAGCATCATCACGTAGGCGAATCGACCAGGATTCAGTCGGAGAATTCTCCAACCCCCACTACCTGATATCGAATAGAGAGGCTCTGCTCACTTTGATGTATGGGTATCGATTCCAGTGTATGACGTTGAGATTAGATACTGGGTCAAGGCGGCCTACGTCATGACTCTTGGACGAGGACACAGCGCGGATACTGTCGTTGATCGCCACCGTTCAACATAGCCTCCACATGTCTTTGAGAGGAGCTATTGCTGCAGAATAGCTTGTCAGCAGGTCTCGAAATCTAAAAGAAGACTACTAATTCTACTAGAAAATGAATACCTGTTGGAAGTGTTTGAAATTAAACCCGTGTGGGCTGGGATGCTGAGAGCTAGCTATCATGTTGCCAGTTGCGAACAGCTGGTAAGCATAGGTACACTATAGAGATGTGAGAGAAGTCTTGGTCAGTCGAAACGGAATACTTGACTCTTTTGGTTCAGGTACATTTTCATACATTATATATAAGCTAGGTGTATATCTTCGCAGTTCAGTCTATAAACATCCGTCCAGCTTTTCTATGCATGCCTCTATGTATATCGCCCCCTTTTATTGCCGGCTGATTAGGTACCTAGTTCTTCTACAGCCTCTCCGCTTCATTTTGTTAGGATATAATGGACAGCCAACTTAAATATCCCGCTACCAGGTAAACATTAAGTAAGTCCCCCGAGGTAAACGACTTAAGCCGACGGAGCCCCGATCGGCACCTCGAAGCTAGCCGGCCCCGTGTACCGCTGGTCGACGACGGCGCCGTTCTGCTCGATGATGAGCTGGTCGGACGTGATGGCGTACGAGCCCGTGTAGTTGCCGTGCGAGTCCTGGGGCGTCGTAACACTAAGCTGCAGGCCGCCGTCCTGCAGGGCGACGGACCACGAGTACGCGCCGCCGTTCGCGCACCCCGTGGGGTCGACGGCGGGGAGCAGGTCCGGGCCTTGCAGCATCAGCTGGCACACGGCCGGGGACTCGTTGCCCGAGGGCGACGCCGACGCCGGGATTGTGATGACGTTGAACCCGTATCTGTTTTTCGTCTCGTTAACTATTTGAAAGTTGAAATTGGGAAAAAAAGGGGGAGGCGACATACACACACAGGACGCTGTGGGGGATGCACGAAGCGGAGAAGCCCGTCACGTTGAACGAAGTAGCTTCTCTCTTCAGAACGGCTCCTGAGGCAGTAGCCGCGGCGAAGAGGGCCGCGATGATGGCGTTGGTCTGCATGATCTCAAGATAGGATTATGTGTAAGTCCGTACTTGACTCTGAATAGTGCTGTGGAATTTTCGAAAAAGAGGCTTGGATTCAGTTGGCACGTATAGCGAATATCACGATGTTCTTCTCTACGCAAATCTTCAATAAATCCAGCGACGCTGTCCATGCTATATAAATACCTTTTACCGGCTGACTCCTATATTCAAACAAAAATCCCGGCTACGAGGTTTCCAACGCATCCGGAAAAGGTCGAGCAGATACGACGTTGCATGCAAGCACGGTAGTAGATTCGATGCCACACACACCCCATTTGGGCAGGCGATCATCTCGTATTGCCCGCCCCCCAAGCAGCCCCCAGGTAGCCCCAGGTCCCCTTACGCGCCGAATGAACGGAAAGATGACGCCATCGCATGAATACCGCGACCCTTCATCTTAGACCAAGACGAAGTGCCGTACATGTTATTTGTCCATTGCGCGACGAATTAGATGAGAAGCAGAGATTGAGTTGGACACGCAGACACGTTAACCTAGATCTTTTCCCTTAGGCACCCAAGGTACTGTACCGGAGCGGATTTCGCCCAACCCGTAGAAATAAAAAAAAACTCTTACAATACGAAGAGCAAGTTATTATTAGTCTTTTTACTATATAGAACATCCGACTTTTCCTACCGCGATCCCGACAACTCCGCAGGTCAGAGTGGTTGAAGTGAGACAAAGACATGGCTTAGAAGAACAAACGAGAATAGAATCATTCAATCAACATCACGAACCGAGCCATAAGAAAAAAAAATCATCCCCCTGGCATACGTCAGATCATGGAATCCCTGTCCTATATAAACAGCTCATTATCACTCAAATCTACAATCTCCACTCGTAGATCCTAGACCGCAATAACCAAATCCTCCGAAGAGGCCTTGAAACACCTTTATCTCATCGTGGTAAGCCTCCGTACCCGCGCAAGTACCGAGGCTACGAGGTTGTACGTGACAAGCACGCAAGACTTTTGACCTTTGAAGCCCCAAAATCTCAAGACGACGCAAAAAGAGCAAAGAGTATCATGGCGCCAAATTTCGGATCATACATGGAATCAACATGTACAAGAATCCCAACTACAATTCAAAAACCTCGTACTTTGGCTTCCTGGATAAAGCCGAGGAACCCCCCCTGCCCCTCCCCCTTTTTCCTAACCACAATCTACCAGACGTCTGCATTCCCGTCCGGTTTGCCTCTTGGATATCACAAAAAGATAGATAGATAGATACAGTACTAGTTACGAGCACCTTCGCTAATGCCCGCGGGTTATACCAACTAGTTTGGCTGCTTATAGAGCCAGTCGCTATTCGCGTCGACCATGAAATTCGTAATATTAAATTCGTTGGTGGCACCGTTCGTATTGGGCATGGCGCCATTCTCGTTGTTTGCGCCGGAATTATCCGAATTCATCTCGTTCCCGTTCGGTGGGCCCGAAGAAGCCTCGTGGCTGAACGGCAACCTGGGAACGTTGAAAAAGTCAAAGACGTCTAGATATTCGAGCTCGTTCGGTGCCGGAGTACGGGCTGGTGTCACGCTTGGTCGGCGGCTTGGCGCCCCGGCGAGATGGCGTGGTTGCCGACTGATCAAGAAATCCAGATCGAACGCCGTCCTCCTCATGTCTGCCAGGATCTTCACCGACGACGGCGTGATACGTTCTCCCGTCTGGCCCGAGGCTCGCTCGCTGTCGCTGTGCTCGTCGAGAACTCTCTGGAGCAGCTGGCAATATCTCCCCGCTACGGGCCAATACCTACCCATCTCGCGGAGGGTATCGACCAGGAATGCGATCTGCGGTGCTAGTTTATGCTCTACGGACGAGCCGTGAACGAGCAGGAGACGAGCGGCCACCCATAGCGTAAAGGCAAACGGGGGACCGAGCTTATTCAACATACCATTCTGCACCACAAACTCGCCGAGAGCAGCGATAGTCTCCACCGCTCCGAGACAGCGCTGGCTTGCGCTATACGATGGCGTGAAGATAGGCGACCGGGTTGTCGGATATGCGGCCGACGAATGTAAGCGGATTATGGCGGTGTGAAAGGTAGCGTGCAGCATGACCCACCCGCAGTTCAGGGTCTTGCTACCGCCCGGTTGGAACAGTTTGGCCATGTTCCCATATTCGCCGGGAAGGCCGAACTTCCAGGACGCAAGGAGGTTGTCGAGCTCCTTGTACCGCAGCTGCCACTGCTCGACGTCGCCTAGCGCGCCGATGTCGACCGGCTGCTTTAGAAACTCGTGGATCTTGGAGAGGATGCCGAGGATCTCGATATAGTAGGAGAACGCGCCCAAGTTCTCGGGCTTATTCACGTCGTGATCCGGCAGGTCCGGAGGGCGGTCCTGCGTGTGGAACCATCTCGTCTCCACCTTCTGATTCTTTATCCACAGATCGTCCCGACAGGGCAATGTCCGGTCCATCTCCTTATCGTTCAGAGCAAAGTCGAAAGCAGTAGCGATCGTCGCGTACCGATCTAGGAGGTATATCATCCAGAAGAGTCTCCGCCGCGACTCTTCCTCGATGAAATCCTTGGGTTCCGGTAACACCATGGCCCGCAGGGTGTATATCGAGGCGTAGTTGGGCGATACGGAGAGCGAGTTGCTCTCGACGGCCAAGCCCAGCTGGACGACCGAGCGAGTAATTAACGCCATGATGTTCCAACCCGGAGGACCGTTGCTGCTTCCGCACAGGTCCAGCGCTAGGATGACCAAGGCCTGTAGCGCCTTGACGGACGAGTTCTCCATGCCATAGAGCAAGACCCGCTGCTTCGAGATATCGTGGTAGTGCCGCCTCTTATCTTCTGTAAGTCGAGCATCTGCCGAGTATCTGAGAGTGGTGGCTACTATGGCATGCAGCAGTACCTTGTCGGTGTCGTCCAATGTGGAAGGTCCAAATAACGAATCCAGGGTCGATTTCCTATGCAGTATAGGACACCACGTATTGATGTGTTTAAAGTACAAATCTACCAGGGCATACAAGAGGTCGTAAGGAGGGAGGTCTTGGTCCGACGATATCTGGGTCTGTCCCTGAGAAACGCCCATACCCGGCGATCGTGTTGTTTGCTGTTGGGGCTGGGATTGGCCATAGTACTCCTGAGCGGCGGAGCTCGGTTGAAGTCCAGGCCCTAGCTGATGAGGAGGGGAGATGCCGGCCATGGACATCTGGGTTTGAAAACCGTCGTGCATGGAATGCATCGACGGGGTAGGCGGAGGCAGGCCAAAGTCGACATGTTGCGAGGCGGGAAACGTGGAGGGCTTCTGCAAGAACAAGGCGGTCTCGGCCTGGGGAGTTCTGATAGACTCGGTTGACCGAAACAGCGGCGCTGGTTCACGCGGAGTGCCATTGTCGCTCGGTATGCTACCTGGGTTGCTATTGCGCACGCTCGGAGCGATGTTGTGATGTGGATGACTACTGATGAAGGAGGTCTGAAGAATCTCGGAGTGAGACCTTAATATCTCCTCGAGCTTATCGAGCCTCTGTTCCAACTCTCGGCCGTAACCAGCTCTTAGGCCGGGCTTCTTACGTTCACGGTATTCGCAAAAGACCGAATTGCGCCTGCACCAACCACACGATGGCTGCCCACGATCGCATTTTACCTTGGCGATAAGTCAGTCTACTGCGACAACGTCTACCACCAGACACTCTTTAATTGAAGAGTAAGACGTGCACGAACCTTTCGCTGCTTACATGTCTCGCAACTTGAAAAATAGCAGTTAGTATTTATTTCTGACCAAACTAAGAGGATAGATACATCAGAGTGTACATGAGATGACCATACTAAGACTCGATGGAGTTGACGAGATGATAAGAGGATGGCACGGCGAGATGTTGAAATAAAGGTATGACACTAGATAATAGAAGCGATGCTATAGTCGAGATTATTGGAGGATAATATCAGATGTCCAGGCTCCGTCCAGTAAGGATAGAAAGGGTGAAGAGAAAGCAACGTAATATTTCCTTTTTAAATCGCATCGAATATAAAACGACCAAAGTAAACAGACTTACGAGACAGAAATGGGCCTTTTGCGTTTTCCGTTACGCACGGGGCCGAGATCGTCGTTGTCGTTGTCGTCGTCTTGATCATTTTCATCCCCACTCTGCAGTGCAATATTACCGTCGTCGCTGTCGGGTTCCTGTTTGCTGTGTAGCGACGACACGTGGTTCTGGGGACCGGACCCAGTTCCGGGACCGTTCTGAGACTGAGCAGTAGCCTGCATCATGTCTCGGTATCAATTGTAAGTCGTACTATAAGACCTAGGGCTCTGCAACCTGCAACTCGGGGTTTGTACGCGGCGGCATCGCGAGCTGGGCCCTTCGACTTCGGGGTAATGTTGAGCAGAGAGGGAAGAGTGTGTGTGTTAGGTCCAGCGTTTGTAGAAGGGGAATGCCTCGGTTTGGGGGCTGGACCTTGAACCTATTTTTTATTAGTTTTCGGGGAATTTGTGGATATTGGATATTTGGGGGGAAGGGGAAAAGGGAAACGGGAAATAGATGCCAAGGTAGAAAAAGTCTAGCTTCAGAGGCTCGTATGCTAGAAACGACTAATGTAAGAATCCTTTTTCCTTCCGTAGAGAAGTAAAACCAAAGCTATCGTTGTACCTGACTAGGTGGCAGCGTGGTCATGTAGGGAACCTATATCGGATGATTCTTCCATCAGCCACGGGAAGCCGTCAAGAACCTTGGAAGCAGAAGCAGAAGCAGAAGCAGTCGCCAGTCCCAAGATGAGCGACGAGCAACCGAAGACAACCGGAAGGGCGTTTGCGTTACTATAGGTACAGTACCAGACTTTACCTACCAGCACATCCGTCTAGATCTAGACCTTGTATAATACCTCAGGTATCGTACCTATACTGCACAGTGGATAATATGGATGGTAAGGATACCAAGGACTAGGCTGGTAGACCATGATCGTAACCACCAAAAGTCATCAACCGAGACGGGTCGGAATTAGAACGGACCATCACGTAAGGACGGCTGGGCACCTGGACCGCGATTGATATTCTTAAAGATCCTTTCCCGGTATTAACCTAGACCTGCTCACTTGTCACTTTTTGTCACCTTTTTTCTCTCTTCCAATACGGACAGGAACGCGTTTGCTACTGGCTGAGAGGAAATATCATGTAGGTTATCATTTGCGGGGGAATCGGCGAACTTGACCAAAAGTGTGGCTCGTGTGGTATGGGCGGAGAGCGGATGTAAAAAGTTGGGGGAGTAGGGAAGACGGATGGGGGGTTCAGGGGTGGAGATGTGTCCAATGCGGAGACCAATGATATACCTTGGTCGGGGGTTTGCTACTTTAGTTCTCTACCTAGGCTGCTAATACGGTGGACGAGGGCGCCATACGCAGGTAGGCGAGGTAAGGATGCTCCCATGATTATACCCTGGCCAAGAAAGTACTTACATAGTCCCCTGAATCAAGTCGGAATACCGTCAGCCAAGATCGCGACAATCACTTGAATCTTGCGAATTGCTTCAAATTCTCACTCAATCCTAGTGTACATAGAGGATAGAGGATAGTGTTAATACACTGCTTGGGCCTCTTGTATTCTCTTTACTACCTAGGTACCTAGTCCCCAGACAGGTAGGTGTCATAACTTAATCTCCCAATACGGCAGAGCCCATCTTCTGCATGCAGAACGGCTACTACATTAGGCGGGCTACTATGCGAAGGATTCCGTTCCAATCTTGGCAATAGGTTCCGAACTTTTCGACTTTCTATCGAATTGCCGACGATTCACGTCATTTTCCTCCCTGACCCCAACCATAACACCCTTAGCTAACGCCTATTGCATTTGGTAATTACCTGGGGGGTATTCTTGATTGTCTGATCATTCCAATTCGGACGTCTCTTTAAGCAGTCGTAGCCATATTCTTTACTCCCTCGGTCAGGTGATCTACAAGACTGGTCTTTTCTTCGGCCGGCTTCGTCTCCGCATCCTTGGCCGGCTCGGGCAGGCCTGTTGCTGTTTGCAAGACATTCGCCGGCGGTGGACTCAGCAGATAATCAGACGAAATAAGCTTCGACCTTACGGCCGGGTTCAGGGTAAGGCCGAATCCGGGCTTATCGAGGTCGGCAGAGCTCAAGTATCCCTTGGTTGGGATAGGTTCGTCAAGGAAGAGATCGCCAAACACCGGAAGGACACTCTTGCCATCCGGGGAGTTGGCCAGGTACTCTTGGAAAGGGGTATTGGGCTGCGAGATGACAAAGTGGTAACTGTAAGGACCGCTCGCGTGAGGCACCACGGGAATATCGTACGCGGCGGCCATGGCAGAGACCTTGAGAAGTTCTGTCAAGCCTCCCAGCCACATGACGTCGGGCTGAATGATGTCGAGGTTTCGTCCCTCGATTAGCTTGCGGAATCCGTACCTGGAATATTCGTGTTCTCCCGTCGTGAACTTGAGGGTAGGATGGGCCCGCTTGATCTGCTCAAAGCCGTCCGTGTCGTCGGGCGACAAGCACTCCTCCCACCAGTTGATGTTGAGGTCTTTGCACTTCTCGGCAATCTCGATGGTATACGACACGTTCAAGCTCATGTAGCAATCGACCATAATAGGAAAGTCTGGACCCACGCTCTCGCGGTGCTTGCGGAGGAACTCGATATTCTTCCTCAGTCCTTCGTGGCCGTCGGCAGGACAGAACGGGAGAGGAACCTTGGCGCCCCAGAAACCCATCGCCTTGGCCGCCGTCGGCTCGGGTCCGGTGCAGTAGAAGTCTATGCGCTCCCTCGCGGCGCCGCCGATGAGTCTATATACAGGCTCGTTCCTCAGCTTGCCCACCAAATCCCAAAGAGCTAGGTCGATGACGGAGATGATGGCTATCGGTAAACCCTTGCGGCCGTAGAACATGGAGGCGCGGTACATCTGCTCAAACAACAAGTTGGTGTTCCTAGGGTCGGCTCCGATCAAGAACCGTTCAAAGTGCTTGTGGACAATCCAGCAAGCCGGCGGGCCTGCAAATGCGGTTGTTCATCAGTATGCCCTTATTTTGCAATGTGAAAAATAGGAGACAGAGAGGGGGGAGGTATCGCATACCGCCAAAGCCCGTCGCGAAGCCTATGGTGCCATCGGTAGCTTCGATCTCGATCAGGAATGATCCAAGGACGTTGATACCCCAGCTAGTTCGCGACTTCTTATACTGGTCCCAGATAGAGCATGGGGTCGAGATGTCAGAATCGATCAGCCTGCGATGGTGGTGCTGTTAGTCTCCTGATTCGGATTCGCTCTTGCGAGAGGCGCCTAGGGTCTAGAAATCTCACCAATGGCCGCCCTTGACATTGTGATAGTCGCCACCTGTACGAGAGAGAAACAGTCAACCCCACGCATTCTCTACCCAATCTGCGTAGACGGGACCTACATACCGGAACCGACACCCCCGATTATGTACGACCTGATGGCCTTGATGGTGGGAAACTGTCTCACCGAAGCCATTGCGACTATATGAGCTTCTACCGAAATGAATGGGTTCTTTCGTGATGTCGCGTTTAGATACGGGTAGTCGCAGTTTGCCACAAAGCTATTGCAGTGGGAGGGCCGGGAGGGATGAGAGGTGAAGTGTGAAAGGTGAGCAGTGAGAAGTGGGAGGTTGGAGGTCGGAGGTTGGAGGTGAGAGGTGAGAGGTGAAAAGTAGAAAGTGCGGTAGGGACGGAGTAAGAGACGAGAAGCAGGAAAGAGAGGTAGAGTAATAGACTAGATACCAAAAGCCAAAGACCACAGACTAGAGACAAGGGAGCTCGCGACTAGAAATACATGTAGGTCGCGGGCCGGTAGCGTCAAGCTCGGCTTCCCGGACAGCGGGACAGCGATGTGCCCTCATGTTATGGGAACAAAAAAAGGAGCCATCCAAAGACCGAGGAGGTCCGTTAGGATATTAAGGGTAGTGGGGGTGAGGCGTTCCCCCTAGCTGATAGTATTACATACCTTCTAGGTCCTAGGAGGTAGGTAGTAGGATAGCATCTTGTTCTAGCTCCTTGCATCTTGCATTCGTCCCAGATCATGACATGGGTTTTTCTAACCCGGTCCAACATGATCCAACACGGACCAATATGGTCCATCTTACATCTACATGTGTCTACACTACATGGTCTACATGGTCTACATGGTCTACATGGTCTACACGGCATGGTATAACCATTCCCGTATACCGAGCTTGCATTACGTTCCATGAAACAGAATTGGCCATTGCTAGTTTCTACACTGATCGGCCTCCAATCGCCCGACCTGACTAAGGTCCCCCCCGTCACCTGTCGCCGTACTAATCGTAGCCTATCGTGGACTTTAGCGCATATGTGTCTATAGCTTCTACTTGCGAATATATCGTACCAGAAAGTCACGAGGACAATATTATGCTGCAAGTCGATATTGTGCCTACATTACATGATGCATAGCTGCCGGTCTTATAGGGTTATAGCCAAGCCAAGCGCGTGTACGCCGTATGGTAGTATACCGCGGGGACGGAATTATGCACCAATCTCTATGAAACCCTTACCAAACCGCACATGTGTATACGTGGGAGTGGGAGGAAATATTGAAACATATTCAACCTATGACGTTTCTTTGACTGGGCGGCTGGGCTAGAAACAACACCACTTACACATGTACGAGGAGAAACGAAACGCTTTCTTTACCTACCCAAGGTAAGCTAGAGAAGCATCAGGACAGATATTGAAAAGTGTACGATCAGGAGAACGATGCCCACCGGCCATCCATATCTCCGACCAGGGGCCCTGGCATGTTGCCGAGGCGGATACCCCGTAAAAATTAGATCCAAGACCAGAGTAAAAATTCGCTGATTATTATACCGAGATCGTGGGGTTTTGAGGGTCTCGACGGTCTAGCCTAGTTTTGACGAACGCGATTAATACTTACCCCTAACCGACCAGGGGCCAGCCAGGGGGTGGTGTTTAGCAGGTAGCTGGCAAAAGAGACATGACCATCATCGCGACAATTCTAGCTAGACGTGTTTATAGAAATAAGAAAGATGGTGATGTGAGAGTCTAGGAGTATGCAATAGTCTACTACCCAACTCACAACTCATGATTGCAATCGAGACTTGCAACTTTATACGCGTATTCACGATATTTTTATAGTGCCATTCTACCATTCACATGCAAGGTCACCTCGAATTACCCCGCCATAGAGAACCCCTTAAGCCCCTCAGACCCCTCCATTGCCACTATATCCAAGAACCGCCCATCACCGAAAGCTTTGTCTTGTCCGAGGGCGTGACGAGTCGATCAATCGCAGCTCAAGGAAAAGGCATCGCAATCACAATCGTAATCGTAATCGCAAGCCTAGCTCGGGAGAGGTGGAACGACATTTTCTCACCTTCCCCATTCCTCCATACCAACCTCCTAGGTACCTACCCCTAGGTACCAATAGAGGAGAGTCAAGAAGCAGAGAGAGAAAGAGAGAGACGAAAGAAGAAGAAAAGGAAGAAAAGGAAGAAAAGGAAAAAAATAATGCCGGCGACAAACCTCCTACAAGGCAAGACGGCCATCATAACGGGTGGCACGACGGGCATCGGCCGGGCCATCGCCCTCGAATACCTGCGTCAGGGTTGCAACGTCGTGGTCAACCACCTTGGCCTGGCGCGCGACCAGCAACACCTCGACACCCTCGTCGCCGAGGCGGAGGCCCTAAAATCCTCCAATCCCGAGACAGCAGCAGCTACAACAATAGGCGAGCTAGACCACCTAGCCGGCGACGTATCGGACCCGTCGACCGGCCCCGCGCTCGTAGCCCGCGCCGTCGAACGGTTCGGCCGCCTCGACGTCTGCGTCAGCAACGCCGGCATCTGCCAGTTCGCCGAGTTCCTGACCATGCCGGGGGACCTGTGGACCAAGACGGCGCGGACCAACCTCGACGGCGCGTTCTACGTGGTGCAAGCCGCGGCGAGACAGATGGCGTCGCAAGAACCCCTCCCCTCCGCACAACCAGCCTGGGGAGGAGCAGGGGGACGAAGACCGCACCGCGGGTCCATCATAGGCGTGAGCTCCATCTCGGCCCTGGTAGGCGGCGGCCGGCAGACGCACTACACGCCGACCAAAGCCGGCGTGCTATCGCTGATGCAGAGCTGCGCGGTAGCGCTAGGCGAGCACGGGATCCGGTGCAACGCGCTGCTCCCGGGCACCATCCGGACCCAGCTCAACGACGAGGACCTGGCCGACGACGGCAAGCGCGCCTACATGGAGGGCCGGATCCCGCTGGGCCGGACGGGCGACCCGCGCGACATGGCGGGGCCGGCCGTGTTCCTCGCGTCCGACGAGCTGAGCGGGTACGTGACGGGCGCGCAGCTGCTGGTCGACGGGGGGTTGTTTGTTAATCTGCAGTGATATTTGGTTGACCCCTAAGGCTCGTCCTATATGTTGCGTCTACTGCGTCCATCCCATTCATCCATCTGTCCCCATATCTACATCCATTCGTCTCCCCATCCATCCACCCATACACCTATCCGTCGGAATCTCGGCCCCCTTATTCCCCTCCTCTCGCTTCTCTCCTTCCACTTCAACTCCCGAGCCCGACTCGTTGCATACCCACACCACCGCCCACCTGCACCCCGCCCGAGTTCGGTGTCTATTGTATGGGGGGCAGATGCGTGCGGAGAAGTGGGCGAGCCGATGAAACATAGTAATAGAACAAAGTGGAGGGACGAGAAATATTAATGTGGGAATGCCATGTCGATCGGTAGCAAGCCCGGGGAGAAGAGGGGTGTGGCGACTTACGAAACGTGGTTGGCTCGGTTGGCTACACGCGAGATATGTAGAGACAAAGGGCAAAACGTAGATTAAGAATAATGAGCCGATCGGGAAGCTGAAGATTAATTAAGGAAATCGGTGGCTTGCTGTGAGGCTGAAAAGATTAAGTAGGTAAGGTCGCGAGGGAGGGCTTTGTCTGCATAGCCGGATGCTACTCGTGTCAAAAATAGGTGGCGAATATTTACATCCATGTTTGTTCGGTAGGTAAAGAAAAAGCAGGGTAGTCTTTGTATATGTACTGAATATTTGAGAGCCTGCTGGATCGGTTTTGTCGATCGATCTCTCACAAAGTTCCGGCTGTGTCAACATTCATCAATAGGTACTCTCCGAGTGAGGGTAAGTCGCCGCTGTACCGGAGGATACAGTAGATGACTTTCGTCAACACAGCAGCAGGTAGATAGCGAGTTAGGACACTTGCGAAACATCAAATGGAAGTATGCAAAGTAACAGGATGAAAAGAGCTTCAATTATCCTTGAATATCTTGTTTTGTGTCAAAAACGCCACCATATGCATACAGAATATCCGACAAAGTCTTCTAAATGAGACAAAATATCCTATCTGTTTCCCCAATACACTTAATATCAATAATAGTTTCCCTGGCAATGCTCCAAACGAATGCTCTTTCTACTGCATGATCCCATGCGTAAAGAGGAGTCGTAGTGAAAAAGTAATAAGAAAATGGTCATAATGTGAACGGTAGTGGTATCATAAAAAGTGTTCCTTCTAAAAAAGTTTCAGTCGTGATAATCGTAATTAAACGGTAAGCTCGACTGTGCGCTCCTCAGCAGGGCTGAAGACAGCGCAGTCCTGAGCTTCTTCCAAGGTCAACTTGGGTAGGTCGACGAGGCGGGGCTTCTGAGGTTGTCTGTTCCTCCTCCGCTCCATCTCGCGCTCGATGCCGTGGTTAACGGCGTCCAGCACCGTGTTAACGGTAACGCGGGGCTTGTAGGCAGGCTCGGTACCGTCCTGGTAAACACCAGTCTTGACCAGGATACTGTACCAGTCGTTCTCAGCCTTCTCGTTGTATTGGTTGGTACCCCGGATGTCACTTTCAGGTGTATCACCAACAAAGTAGACAGTATCGGGGGCTGCGTTGAGTCGGTGCTCGTTCTTACGCCATCGCTTAAGCAGACGAGTAGCGAACTCAAAGGTTCCGATCTGAGGCTTGCCAAAGGCATGAGTCTCTAGGGTCTTGCCCTTAGTGACCTCCTTAAAGGTGTACTCGACAATACCTCGCAGGGCACCCATGCCGAGACGCACGTTGTCGTGAGCAGCTGACCAGACGACGTCGTTGTGGGAGAAGTAGATCGGCGGGCCCTCGTCGAAAGTCTCGGAGAGGGTGTTGATCCGACCACCCTTGGACATGGCTAGGTCGAGGATGATCTGCAAGTCTCCAGCCCAGTCGCGGGAGTCGGCGAAGACAAAGATTGCCTCAATGGTAACCTGGCTAAAGTCCCGCGCCTTCGAGTTCTGAAGCTCCTCCGGAGTCAGCTTGCGGAACGGCGTAGTAGCAGCGTCGGCCTTGATGATGTCGCCGGGAGTGACGACATCCTTAAAGCCGTAGCCTTGAGCGACGGTACGGCACTTCTCACCCTCGCCACCGACGACCAAGACAGTGTTATACTTGTTGGCCATCTCAGACATGGGGGTGTGGCCGCAGATGAACTGTGCCGGTGAGATGGCAATGTCTAGCTGGCTGGAGAGGTCGTTGCAACGTTCGGCTTCCGTCTTGCCGCCGCCGTTGGTCAAAAAGATATACGGACTAGTTCGAGTTAGAACTGTAACGCCATACTGGATATCCAAGGGAACACTTACACCTTGATTCCGTATTGGTTGTCCCCGTTGAGGACCTTCATGGCCTTGACAGCCTCCGGAATGGGGCGTCCACCTCGGACCAGAACGCCATCGATATCAAAAGCGAAGGCGAAGCTGTCCGCGACGAGATCGTCGTCGACGGGCGGGGAGATGGGAGAGATAGCACCATCCGACCCGGGACTCGAAGGTGTGGCGCTAGCAGTCGGGCTAAGAGACGGGGCAGTCTCCGAGTCGGACGGGCTCGTGGCCGGAGATTCGCTACTGACGAGCAGTCTCCGGGCGAGATCGGTTCGAGCCGTCTCGATCTCGTCGGCAAAGCTGCCGCGGTGGAAGGTGGGTTGCTGGGGTTCCAAAGACATGATTGGTGAAGTGAAAATGTAATGATCGAACTCTACACGCGAGGTAAAAACAAATAGATAGTGGTGAAAAGTTGATGAGGCCCAGCCAAGTAGTTTGCTGTTGTCGTGCTAAAACGTCTCGAAGTGGTTTATCTTCAAGACTTGTCGAATACTCTCAAACTCCTGATGAGCTGCTGAGGTGCGGTTTGATAAAGAAAAGTTGAGTTCCGTCTTGAAGAGACGAGGGAAAGGGGATATTATATACATCTTTACATAAACAAAGAGAGAGAGGGAAAAGAGTGGTTCTTGTACGTCTAGCAGCAGCAAAAACGTGAATACACGGCGTCATTCGACAGCATCGACAATAGAAAACAAAGTGTAATCTCATCGAGGGAGTCAGGAATAAGTGGATAATACTTGGTACCTTGGTATGTACAATGATGTGTGGCTACGCGCTAGCTGGTTGTACCATGGCAATGTGTGGATGGGAGTGTGCGTGCTGTGTGGATCCGGATCCGGGCTTATACTACCTACTACCCTACTACCCTGCTACCTTGCATGGCTAGTATAGAGTAGAATATACCCAACTTAGGCATGTGTAATGGCTGTATACAATATGTAGGTATGTAGGTAAGTAGGTAAGTTGGAAAGGCAAACGAGCCGTTCGGGTATCGCTTACCACTTAGCATGTTATTACTTTACGCAGCGTTGGATTTCGAGTCGCCGAGCGCGCGAAGCCAATGAAAATCAGGTACCTGTCGACCTGATATATCTCGATGCGAGGTTATGTATTATCTCACCGTCGGTTAACGCTGTTAACGTCAGCCTCGTGTGTTCTTTCTTCTATAGCGTTACTGACCTGTAACATTCGAGACGACTCTGTCAGTCTGTGTCTCGGCCGTCGGCCTATCTGATGCCTCGACGTATATCACCGCCTATCAGTTAGCTGATCCAGGGGTCCACCGACTGGCAGGCTGGGAACGAGTATCCGAACGAGCATCTGTCTGTGACTTTCCCAGGGTTCTTTTACAGGGACCTCATACACTCATACGCTCATACGCAAGGAGGCAATGGGCAAAGGTTGCTGCTGATGTACATACAGACATATCGCACTACCAAAGTACGTATATACGTATATACCTATGTAGGTAGTATATCGTATCGAGATGATTCGCGAATGAGGTGACAGACCCCGGTAACGACGAGTATCGAAAAAAACACAGATCAAGGGGTCTTAGGGTATCGAGGGACCCGGCAAGTATTCGTGGCGTGCAGGACCAGTAGGTTAGCCTCGCCAGGTATGGATGACGCCGTTGCCTAAAGGGGAGATGATCTGTGACGTAGGAACGCCGCGTTTAGTAGCGTTATCTATCTAGCTTATGCGCCGACATCTGGTTCCTAGGCTGTACGAAGATGTAATCATGCTTCTGTCATGTTTCCTAGAGGGTGCGTCGTCGCTGTTAGAGGTTCCGATCTTTTTCTAATTCGACATGTTCACAGATTGTTGCCAACCATCTCCGCCCCTTCAGCCCGCCTCGTCGGGTTGTCATCGGGATAATTTCCGGCAGTGCATATTGTCAGTATGCATGTAGCGCCGAGCAGACTGGCGGAGATCAAGCTGGATATCAACAGGGTGACATAAGGCCAGCGAAAATTATACGGCCGGGTTAAGCTTTTGGGTGCTTAGTAGGGGGACCTTGGGGACCTGAGTAGGAAGGCGACCAAGGCGACCAACCTGGTTTGGCGTTCGAGACACGTGCAAGCTAATTCCTTGACTCGATGCCTGGGTGAAGCCTGGGGGTTGAGGATGTTGGTATGCACATAGGCAGTAAGAAATGAGACGATGTTGCTAATGACTCGGGCCGTAATATCGAAACTCCTTCTTCAAGGCTGAAGGGACATGCACGATATCCACATCTATCTCGATGCTGCGATGTTTAGATGCGGCCTATACGTCCGTAGATATGGCTGAACGTAGAAGACGACATATCAATCCACTTGGACATGTCGTTTTCTGACTTGTTTCTCTCCATCTTCTGTTACACAGCCTGATAAGCGTCAAGCAGAACATGTTGGATGCAAGGATGTCTGATAGATCGGACCGAGAAGCCAGGGCTTCTGGACGTCTGGATGGTCTACTGTTGCAGCGCTTGTCTAGGCGAATGATGGATTTCTGAGGGCCTTTTCTTCTCGAGTACCTCGCCCGGCTAAGTTGGCAGAACCGGGTACAAACGAGCGCGGTTAGAGAAGGGTAAGGTAAGGGTACCTAGGTACATGTCTACAAGTTGGTACAGTGGCCGAGTACACTGTCCAGACGGGGACGGGTAAGATGGGTGACGGAGTTGATTGGATGTTAGGTCAAGAGAAGTTGTTGAAAGCGTTTAGCGAAAGCAGCGAAAGACAGGCGAAGGGTAGAAGTCGGGACAGCCGCAGAGGCTCTGACGTCAAGCGTTGTTATAAGTGTGGATACTCAGGTGGGGCTTCTTTTTAACATTCTTTTTTTATTTAATTTTTTCTATTTTACGTTGTGCCTGTTCGGCGTTTTTCACCTCTTCGGCAGCATAAATCACCTTTAGGCCGATACACCTATCAACCCCTCCCCCTCCTTCTGCCCCATAAGATAGGTACGTATCCTTTTCCTTCTCATACCCCTAACACTTTAACACTATACCCCTCCAAGAAGGACCCTTTTCGACAGCCCCTCACCCCTCTCACCCCTCTCACCCCTCAATTTAATACGTAGCAATATTGGGTCTGTGCCCCCCAACGTGGGCTGTGCAGCCCCCCACTCCAATTCCAGAACACAGCAGCACAGATGCCCCTGGAGATCCATCCATACACCCTCGCAGAACCTCGACAACTTCGACAACCCACCTGGCACTATAGTCGATATACGCACACGGCTCTCCTGATTACGGGTATCCGTATGGGGGAACAGACGGGACAATCAGCCTGTTGAACGGTGCTACGACGGCGGTTATAACGGAAAGGAACATCCCTCCTTTCCGAGTAAGACTTATCAAGTCACCTCAGCCCGTCCCCGTTATGTTACCTTGGCTGCTTGGTTAGAACTTAGGGTATCCATATATCCATCTACAGATGTATCTATCTATGGATACAGATAGACTGTGTTTAATCTTAAACGGGTAGCCCATGTATATCGTTTACACGCCATAAGTTCTACGTAGTCGTTCGGCCAGAGACCCCCCCTCTTCCCATTTTTCTCATCGAGATCACCTACGTGTAAGTAAGGGAACGTCGGTGAGAGTTGGTTCTTGCGTTCATATATCGAGTATACCTGACCTGCTCTCATGACTTCCTGACTAAGGGACGTGCTGTTGCTGTTGCTGAACCGCGGCGGCATGTGAGATGATGGTAACTTACTGGGTGAGAATCGCTTGCTGTTTACCTCCCTTGCCTTACTTGCACACACTTACACTTACATCACTTACTTGCCTGCTTGCCTGCTTGCCTACCCAGGTATTATGTTTGTATAGTATAGCAGCGAAAGGAACACGGCTAGTATACAAGGGAGTTGGATCATCGAGGCGCGTATATACCAGTACTAGACAGTACACCGAACCCGTTTGCCGCTATCCATTCTTTTTGCTCCTCCCCCGGACCCGTCTCTGCCTTATATCCCCAGCTTCCCCATGTCTCCGAATCCTGAACCAGCCGGCCGCCGGGCTCGAGGTAGGTATTTGATAGGCGGCGCCGTCTCTCTCGCCTGCAGTCCTCAGCCCACTCTCGGCATGCGACAGGTGTAGATCTCGCTGGAGAAATCCGGATGGCATTGTCTGAAACAGGGAAGCCATAGGAGTCGTAAAGAAAAAAAAAAAGCACATGATAATACTATCAACTGTACCTACCTGGGTAGGTATTAATACTAGTAGACTAGTACCCCTACTCTAACGTTCCAAGTGTACATGTTAGACAGGCCTGGATTTTACGGGTTACTATATGAGGCTAAGATGTGACGGCTCTAGGTCTAAAAATTCTACGAACCCATGGGGCTCCTTGTTTAGCTCAGCATTGGCACGGTCACTCGGCTGAAGATCCCACGTACAAACGTACAAATCGGTTCAGGAGAGGGGGTTATGGAGGGGAAAGGGGTAAGGGAACATTGCGAGTCAAAAAGCACTTGGGTTTCTTACCTGACAGGCCGAGCCCAGTAGTCTGGATGACCCTGCCAGGCGACCTTGAGTTACAATGTGCATATGGGGTACAGTCCAAGGTTTTCTCTTAGCTGTCAATCACATGAAGGCATTAAAGATTAATATGGAAATTTCCATTTAGCGTGGCATCCCACCTTTGAAATGCATGTAAGATCAAAGTCATCACAGCGAAATTGAGAGAACGGAAAGTTGCCTATGCTTTAGCTGTTCTAGGGCGATGATGAGCCAACGATGCAAATCTAACATCTGCTAGATCTATATCTTCCTATACTATGTTCAGATCATGTTCATACCCTTCACATCGTAGCTCTGCAGCACTGCCGTCCTGCCACAGACCCTACCTGAGGCGCGGAATGCCACCATACCATGCACGGTGACGTCCGCAGGGGGAAGACTACATCCTAAGGGGACCTAGCGAAAGATAGGAATGAAGCGGTCACAAATATTCCTAGTGGTACATGGTTAGGTGAGAGGAACGCGCATAATGGAACCGTTGGAACTTCGTAAGTGACCCGTCATATGCATCACACTGTCATACGACGCGCTTCATTTCAAATAGATGACTTGGGGATTCGAAACAGGATCGACTTTATCATGCAATGGCGGGCGGTGATAGATCGTTAGGTTGGTAGTCTTCTATATCAGATGGATATATCGAACCCAATCGTTGGGGTCATCATTTCGTGTTCTGGTTGGCTGGTTTGATAGTGATAGGTAATTGGTGCTGGTGAAATAAGGGGAATTGGTGATGGTGTGTTGTGTGTATATCAGATCCTCCATTTCCTCATTTTCCAGTCTCCAGTCGTATTGATGCTGCTGCTGCTGCGGCATGTGAAGGTGACTTACATTACCCTAGATACCTGGTACTAAAGCCAAGGAAAGCCGGTTGTCAGCAAACCCTGTCCCGGTGTGGCTGCTGCTTGATGACGAATGTAGCCGTAGTATAACGCAGCGCAATAAGGGTTTCCGGGAGGCGAAAGATAATCCAGAGTATATTCGTACATGTTTCGTATATCGGAATTTATCGAATCTTCTATGGTCCTTTCTGTAACGAATACGTACCTGGGTAGTGTACTGGCTGGATGATAGAATCCTCGAAGCGTCTATACGTCCTGACATGCCGAAACAGATGGCCCTGTCTAAGAGGTAGCTAGCCAGATCTATCCAATCGTGAGGATCCAACTCGTACGAGAACCCAGAGTTGATCCCCTTGGCGAGATTTTCTACGTACTCCGTAAAAAGAAAACTAACCACCAATAGCTATCACCAAATAGCAAGATGGCGCATGAAAGGATTTGCAGTTATCAAGGTAGCAGACCGGTATTAGGGAAGCACTAAAAACACTACGATCAGTTGCGATGTATGATAGCGGGCTGATCGTTTCCTACTGGAAAGCCACATGGCGAGATCTGCAGTTCGTCCCCCCCAGCCGCCCTCCCAACATCGCGTCGATCTTTATCGTGGAGCTCTACATAGTAAGGAGGCCTGGCCGCGTACCGGTGTACGTACAGCTATGTACAAAGAGTTGAAGTTGTTTTTTGAGGTCGCATTTCGCTCCTCTCACAAATCTTTTTCCGCAGAGCCGCCACCAATCCTTTTGGAAGTAGGCATTATGTAGGCAGCCTACTTCGTACGGCACAGACATATAGATGAACGAATTTGGCAACAACACGATACTGATCTACCCTGATCTACCCGCACGGACGTTTGTTCTCTTTCTTTTTCCAGGTTATCCGTATTCCATATTTTCCTGACTCATCACCAACCGAGCCGGGGTCCCTCTATTCCAACGACTTCTCTTCTTCCCAACTCTGATAAAAGGGATGGGATGGTACCTAGGTAGCAAACGGATCGGGTAGTCTCGTTTGTTCCTAAAGGGGAACGATGAATGAGAGGCTGCCGATGACCGACCGACGTCACAGCGACTGCGACGACAATGGCTATGATAAGTGACAGCAGCAGCTACACCAGGAAGCCGAATGCGATGTCGTTAATTGCCCACTATAGCGCCAATAAGCAAATACTTCATCGTGTTGGTGGTAAGATGCTTACCGGTAAAATCACCACAGCTACGGGAAAACACGTTCTCGCTCACCTCGGGTAGTTTGTCTACGTTCTAATTGCAGACCGTGGAGCTTCCTATTCCATACCCCCTTCTAAGCAGGTCGGAGAATATTGCGAGTCTGACATTTGATTAAAGTTACACGCGTGCTCATTCTAGACCGCTGGCATCTGTGTAATCGTCGCGGTACCGTCGTGGTACTCTCCAACAGACTCTAACAAAATCCATGTATGCTTCCCAAATGTATGCCTCCAAATGTACGCCTCCAATTCGAGATATCTGATTAGAGGCTGGAATTCATCAATACGGCATCATTCGCCGAATATATGCTTGTATACTTCCTACCTCGAGTATCACAACTTGCTTCCCCTGACCTATTTAGGCATTTAGAAGTCTACCTACATATGAGGTAGGTATCTAGTCTCCAACATGAGAATCACAGACGCTCGGCTCCGTCCGATTTTTCTCAAATCTTTAAGCCGTTAGGTGAATGCTGAAAGTCTTCTCCTTCTCTCAGTGTTGGTTGGTATTGTAGTAACTGTAGTAACAGTAAGGTGATTTGATTCCCTCCCATCCCTTGCTTATCTACCTCCTGTCTACCTAAGCCGAATCAGGACACCAGCATCACGATAATCTGCAACGTGAGGTACCATGTTACCGTGTTCTACCATGTATGGATGGTCCCGCAGAGTGAAGCTTACCTGATTGCCCGAGTACCTCCTTTTACCATGTATATGTAGCACTCACCTGGCCAGTCAAAGCGGCTGTTACCGTGATGACCTCATTTCTCTCAACCCCCTTCCCTTCCCTTCCCTATCACAAGCAAATTGAACCACCACGGAACATTTCATCTTTTTAATTCGTTCTCATTTACGAAGAAACCCCTGAATTACCTCGGTGGCGTAGTAATTCCTTGTTGAACGTACCACCCAAATGGTCAAAATCCAAAAAAGAGGACCTCCTTGCTCCGCGTCCATCCCGTCTGCCGGCAGCTTGTGCGACATGCTGCATTACCCGTTGCGAATGAACAAGGGAGACAGGATCGGCAATGTTGAAATGATGTTGTTGAAACCGAATAGACGTGAGTGATGCAAATGAAGCCATCACGAAACCTAAAGTCTCCCCTCCCTCTTTATTTTTGTATACGGAAATCGTCCGAAACACGCCCCAATGCTACCTTATTGCATTCGCGCCCTCCAAATGTACTAGCAGCTCACGTCTCCCTTGTCATGCCGCCCTGCTCGATGACGGGGGTGTAAGAGCCCAACCGCTGCACGACTGCATCACCGCACCACAGGGGAGATATCAGATAGGGGATAGGGGTGTCGCATTACTTCCAGAACCCAATACCCTTACACCTCATGCCCTTACACCCTCATGCCGAAGCTGGACTCTGGATTTTTGACGCTTTTTGACAACTCTGCATGACGAAAATGTCGACCTGTTACGCCACACTCCAGCATCCCGTCGCGGCCGGAATACTTATATGATGCATGCACATCAACGTCATTGCCTCTCATCCCACGGCAGCGGGTAAGTGCCCACCCAATCCGAAACTTCGGCGCGCAGCTGTACGATTTCCGGATCTTCCTCTCCGGTGCCAAGGTAGTTGAAGAAGAACTTGAGCTTGTACTTCTCGCCCTTCTCCTCCGCAGCCTTGCGCGCCGCCTTGTCTACTCTGGCCGCGATCGTTACCGCGCGGTCGATGATGTCGGCCACTCTGACAAAGTCGCTTTCCCCGAAACCGCGCGTCGTCATCGCCGGCGTGCCTATGCGTAGACCGCCCGGAACCATGGCTGACTTATCTCCAGGAACCGTATTCTTGTTGCTAGCCACGCCAACCAGCTCGAGGACCCTTTCTACGCGAGCGCCGTCGACGCCCTGGGGCTTGAGGTCTACGAGCACGAGATGGTTGTCTGTGCCGCCGCTCACAAGCTTGTATCCGAGGCCACCGCTGCTCTTGGACTCGCCTAAACGGTTTGCGAGAGCCTGCGCATTCGTCAGGACTTGTTCCTGGTAGGTTCGGAATTCAGGTGCTTGGGCCTGCTTCAGTGCTACGGCCAATGCAGTAATTGTGTGGTTATGAGGGCCGCCTTGGTGACCCGGGAATACCGAGTTATTTATCGGGTTCTCTAGGTCGTACATTGTCTCTTGCTTGGTCTTGGGATGAACCTTTCTCACGCCCTTGCGGAAAAAGATCATGGCGCCTCGTGGACCACGTAGACTCTTGTGGCTTGTCGTAGTTACGATATCGGCGAAGCTAAAGGGGTTCGGGATGACCTTGGCTGCGACCATACCCGAAATGTGCGCGATATCAGCGAGTAAGTATGCGTTTACCTTCTCAGCCGTCTCTTTGATCGCCTTGTAATCGATGAATCTCCCATACGCGCTGGCACCGGCAACAATAATCTTCGGTCGGTAGATCTGAGCGAGCTCGTCCAATTTCTCGTAGTCGATTAGACCCGTTTCTTCGTTTAATCGGTAAGGAACGGTCTCGAAGTATTTGGAAACGGCCGAGATCTTCTTAGTGGGAGTTTGGTAGCCGTGGGAGAGGTGACCTCCATGAGGGAGATCCAATCCCATGAGTCGGTCGTGAGTATTCATCAGGGCGGAGTAGACATATAAGTTCGCTGGGGCGCCGGAGAGTGCTATTCATGAAGCCTTGGTTAGCTTTCGCAACTGCTTGGCTGTATAGCCGATGTCTTGTAACTGTAGACTCGGATTTGGATCCAGACTCACGTTGAACGTTGACACCCCATTCCTTCTCGTCCAAGCCAAAAGTCTCGAGGGCTCTCTGCTGGCATAGTCTCTCGGACTGATCGATGAACTCGTTGCCAGCATAATACCTTGCTCCGGGATATCCTTCTGAGTACTTATCTATGCCTCGGAGTTAGCTCCATCTGCCAAGGGTTTTCTCTTTCTCCATGGGTTCTCTTCGTACTTTGCATGACACTACCTAGCGCATCGAGGACGGCTTGCGAGGTAAAGTTCTCCGAGGGGATCAAGTTGATGAAGTGCTTCTGTCTGTTTTTCTCCTATATTTACTCGTCAGCAGCTGAATACTGCTTGCTGCAAATCTAATGCCCCTGCATGTAGTCTAGACGTTGTAGATGTCGGAGAGGTGGTCTACATACTTTCTCGATAATATCGAACACTGCTGGATCTGCTTCTTGTAGGTGGGCTGAGAGTAACTGCGCAGACAGATCTATGTCAGCAAAGGGTACCCAAATGAACTTCAATCGACTTAAGCCCACTTACTCGTTGCTGAACGTCCAGTGTGGTAGACGATTGCGCCCGTCGTGTAACATATCGCACTGTAGTTGGGGTTGACCATCTTGGCAAAGAGCGGAGCGCACGTGAGGTGCCTCGAAGGGCAGATAGAGACATGATCAATTGGATGACGGGTTATCCTCAATTGATGTGCGGTAGGCGTACGAAGGTGTATGTGAAAAGGGGATTTGCCCTCAGATATCGTCGTGTCTCGTGAGTGAGGAGATAGTAAATATGGCACCGTCTAACCAAAGGTCTCCCTCTATATCGCCATAGTGAGATGAATTGGTAAAATTCACGATAACTTCTTAGATGTTTCCCCCCTTTCGTAAGCGAAGTCGGCTCCTTTTTTCTAAACGGCGGAGTTTTTCAAAAAGGAACCTAGAGTCGATAGGATAGAGTCAGCCTATCGTGAGCTCACTATCGGAAAGCTTCAAAGATTTCTAACTAGGGGGTGCTTAGTTGCTCTTAGTTACTCCGTACAGGGAGCTCTACCACCACTAAGCCGCCGATAACGATCCTAATAAACGTACTGAAAGTACGCTGTCAGCTCCGAAGGCGGGGTCTTTTTGGGGTCCCTTGCGGGGAGTTCTTCTGACTAAACCACTCGTTATCGCCTATCGTTACTATCGTAACTATCGTGCACCTATGAAGGCTTTGGCCCCGAGTTAACTAGGGCAGGTCTAGCGTCCACGTGACACTCTAGCTCCCGTCAAATCGCGAATCTCTGAAAATTTCCTCCCCTTTTTCCTCCTTTCTTCTGTATCAACTAAATTGGATGTGACGAGCTCCGCTTCCAAGGCAGATTCATTTCCACTGTTTACTTAGTATTCAGTCGGGAGTATGCTAGACATGTCCCAGGCGGCACCTCACCACCTTAAATGGGACAATTTGAAGATATCTGATCCAATAACGTTGATCTCGATTTATTTCTTGTCATCTTGTTACTAGCATCAAGCATTGTTCCATCATTTCCCTATGCCTACCTAGGTAATGAATCAGAGCCTAGCATTACTAGCCTCAAAAAGAACAAGTCAACACATGGGATACCTTGCTAGCTACGATTTGAATGGGATGAGCAACGGTGGGAAGGACTTACACTATAGTACTATGTAGTGACTATGGAGCACATTGAATCTATGATTTGTGTCATGCCTTTCCCACACATTTACATTTAACCCTTTTTGACTACCATGAGAAAGGAGGGGGGGTACCAAATAGTGCTGATAGGAATCGAACCTATCCCCCCTTTCAAACTCCCCGAGTCCATCTGCCCTTTCATCCGAGTGACGACTCATGCCGACAACTCTACAGAAGTGATATAATCCCACGATAGCGTAGTAGTAGGAAGACTCATCCTCTCGAAGGCTTCTTACAGACGTGTCACGTTTCAAGGCGTCGAAAGGCACAGTAAAAAGAATTAGGCGTCGTGATCATTGATTCCGTTTTCAATGCCATACATGCAAAACCCGGCGGCGGAAGCATTACGACCGAAGGGCGCAAGGAAAAAGAGACCCAACCATATACTCCGAATGCAGCCGTCTGGAATTCCGGTAATTCATATGACGACACGCCTAGCTTTCCTACGTAGCTTGATCGTGCGCATACGTTGTCTTCCTTATCCCTTCTCCGTTTATGCCTCCTCATCCTCGCCGGCCAGCGCACTTCGCTTAGCCGCCTGTCTCTCCGCCTTGCGCTCACGGGCCGCCTTGTTCTTCTGTCTCTTGGCGTCCATCTCGTCCTGGAGCGCGCGCTCACGAGCCTTCTCGGCCTTGGCACGGTGGATCTATAGTAATGTACGTTAGATATACCATACAATAATTTTGGGAGGGCCGGCGGAGTAGAATGATAGAACATACGTGCTCAACTAGCGCTCGCTTGTGCTTGAAGGCGTTACCCTTGCTGGAGTGGTACAGCTCGTGGTACAGGTGCTTGTCGATCTTGCCGCTGGCACGGTACTTGACCAGGAGACGGCGGAGGACTCGGAGACGTCGCATCCATAGAACTTGTCTGTCCCTAAGTGTTAGCTGTCCGTTCGTTCCATCTCACGGACTATTCGCCGTGTCCGCTCGATTCCGTTCGCCTAGCGAATCCGGGTTCCAAAGGGATAAACATACTCAGGCATGCGAGCATCTGCGGTACCCTTTCGCTTACCGAATCCTCGGTGTCGGCCATCACGTCGGGCGAGGTTCAGCTCACGGGCGCGAGATCGGGAGTGCATGGTGACGGGCTTGCGGATGATGAGGCCATCGCTGACGAGTTTTCGGATAGTCTGGCGGGAGTTGGCGTTGGAGATCTCGTTAACCTCGTTGGGGTCGAGCCAAATCTTTCGCTTACCGCATCCGATGACGGACGCAGCGAGGCGCTTCTGGGTGCGAAGGTTGACCCTGGGAGAGGAGAGGAATTAGTATTTATTCATTGATAATTTCGTATTGGTGTGATATATGTGTTTGTGATTTGGCGATTATCGATGACGCTGTAGTTCGGAAAGGCGCGAAAACTGCCTCGCAGAATCGAATGCGATGTTGGAGAAGAATCCCTCATCATGATTGAGAGCTTCAGAAGCTTCTTCCCAATTGGATTCATCTACTTACATCTTGAAGTGCGGGCGTTGGCGATGGTCGAGGATGTGCTGTTAATGTTAGTAAGGTGGAAGGGTTGAAGTGAATTAAGAGGCCCCTCTCGAAGATTGCACACACAACGAGAATTTCTGAGACGGCAAGAAACTTTTGTGGACTAATCACCCGATTTGTCCGGGTAGGGTAAGCGAAGAGGGCAACCTGAGTCACATGACCTTACTAGTGTTAGTTGTATGGTCTGTGCTCACCACACCTTTGAAATATTCAAAAAGGTATTGCATTAGTGGGTATCTGGAAAACTATGCGTATGTGGGATAAATCAATATGCATCAATTGAGCATTTTCGAGCGTATCCGAGTTGACCCCTTTCCTTTGTTCCCTCATGATGGCATATCGTCTTTCCCGCGCAAGTAGCCACAGTATACGCAGTAAATATTCGGTCAATATCACATTACAAAATACAGGCAGAAATTGTCAAAAGTACCTGATTTGTTTTATCTACCTTAGATGCAGTAGGAATAACAACATGGCCGATCGTGAATGCATCTCCCATGTTCATGTCTTCATATTCAGGCTCCCTCTTCTCATCATACCGTTCGTCATCTTCAACCACATCCATCCCCATTCGTCACTGACCTGACCTAATCCTGCGAGAACACGCCACCGCCAATTTCCACAGAGCCCACGCTCCAGATCTCCTTTTCGTCTTCCAGCTCGTCATTGGCCAATCCTAGACCGCCCTGTCCACCCTCTGCCTCTCTTCGTTCCCTCGCCTGGCTGCCTAACCTGACAGCTACCCTCTTGAAGTAGTCCTGCATGCTCCGCTTCGTATTGGCCGGTAAGTCGGCCGCCGCGCTACCGCCCATGTACTTCTCAAAGACCTTGGTCTCTTCGTCCACAACGCTGAACAGCTCGATGAACGCTGACTCCGCTGCTAGCTTGACGGGGATGACCGGGTCTCGCACCGATGCGAACACCGGTGGTGCCAACAGCGGGAGGTGAGGTCGTACCATCTCTAGGTTGGCGCGCGACACGGTCCGCACTATGACTAGCGCAAGACGACGAGAGTCGGATGGATTCCCGGGCCCAATTATCGTCGCGAGCGTTGAGAAGACCGGCTTGGTAGATTCGAAGGATTTTGGTGAGTCTGTCAGGAGATATTTACCAGTTGCTAAAATACTATTATCTGCCACGAAAAGCTGTATGTCTAATATTAGCAAGGAACTAGTCAGGTCTGTCAGTGATATTAGGGGACGCTTACGTTCTTATTCGACATTCCCTGGCTGAGTAGGTCGGGCAGGTCTTCGGCTAGTGGGCTCTCTAATAACGTCTGCGGCGATTCCACCAAGACGGCATTGAGCGCAAGTACAGACGAGTTGGTAAAGTGAGGAGTTGCCACGCGATTCTTTAACAAACTGTGCGCAATCTCGGGCGGTACGTTCTTGATAAGGGCACCGAGTAGTTTGGCATTGGTTACCGTCATTGTCGTATCCGTCGTGTCCGTTTCGAGATCGATCAACCCCAAAACAGCCGTTCGCGAGCTCTCGCCCATGTTGGAACCTGCTTTGCTGATGACCTCGTATAAAGCCTTTAGCATGGCAGTCTTGACACCTGGATCTGATGTCTTGGAACCGGTAACAAGTTCCGCTATTAACGGATCCACACGCGGCGTGAACTTGATTAGCGTACCTAACGCCTTAGCAGCCCGGGATCGTAGAAGTTCGCTAGTGGTATCAGCAAGCGCTCGCGCGAAAGTTCGCTGAAGCTGGGGTAGGAAGGGCTTGAGAGCGGTTGGCATCTTCTCCAACAGATTGTTGAGAGTCAGGAGAATAGCCGCCTTGACATCAGTAGACCGCTCGGATACGACACGAATAAGGGGACCGGTGATCTGCGTGACGAAGGGCTTAAGCGACGCCTCGCTGGTCCTGTCGACAATATCGGATATGGCCAGCGCAGCGCTTGTTCGCTGCTCCGACGTCCCGTTCATGAGACCTTGCAGGAAGATGGGCAGTATAGCATTGATACCCTTGGGAAGCTCGAAGCCGGGGAGATACGAGCCGGCCACTCCAACTTGCAATAGTGTTTGTCTGGTAGATTGCACGAGGGCCTCCATCTCTTCCTTCTTAAGCTTCTTTGTAAACTCGCTGAGCGCCGTCCACGCAGCCTTGACAACGTCCTTGTCCCGGTCGTCAAACGAGATTAGCAGGGCACGGATGATATCTTGGTCGTAGCGGGAATAGTCCACGGTGGCATTAGCAAAGAAGATCGCCAGCCGCGACGCTGTTACAGCGCGCTTGCGGTGGTCGTCGTTCTTGACTAGCTGTAGTAGTACGTTCATAACAGTGTTGAGTCCGTCGTACTCGTCTATTGACTGTATGACGGTGTCAAACGCGCCTTCGAGGTCGGCACGGAGCTCATCATCCTTGGTATTCACGATATTGTCCATGAGAGAATTGATAATGTTCGGCAGGCGCCGGTTCATAGCAGGGCCCGCTACTTGGGATAGAGATGCCAAAGCTTTGGCGTTGAAAGCCGAGATCGGGGGTGTAATCAAGGTCGGGATGAGGTTCGGTAGGATAATGTTAGACCTTGTCGTCTCGGTAAGCAGCGTCAGGAGAGCAGACAGCGCGTTATCAGCTCCACCTTCGGAACGCAAAAGGCTGAGGAGGTACGGGAGCACCTGGTCAACCGCTCGCTTGCCGATAATCTGCTGGAGCGAGTCGAATGCCTCGGCGGCAGCCTCTCTAACCTCTTCGTCGGAGTCTGTGAGCGCTGTCCGCACGACGGAGATGAGTGTCTTTTCGTGATCCTCGAGGGCTTCGTCCGAGGCCGACGAGATAAGTTCCTTCAGCGCCAAGCAGATTCCTTGCCTAGCGTTGGTGTCCGTTGCGGTCTGAAGGCCCTCTTCGAGCGTCGGGAGGAGACTTGACAGGACACCGTCACCAGCCCTGCGGATCAACTCTCCTAGTGCGTTGCTGGCAATTACCTTATGCTCCATATTCGAACTTCCCAGACGGCGAATGATGAGTTGCGTGAGAGTAGGTGTAAGTTCCTTGAGGGTTCTCGGTGTAGCAACCAGTGCCTTCCATACGCTCACGGCGGCGGCACGTACAGCGGTAGCAGTATCGCAGCGGCAGATATACAAAGCAGAAAGAATCTTATTTCGCTTCTCTTCTCCGAGTACTTCGCGAAGGGATGCGCCAGCCTCCTTCGCGCTCTCCTCTTCGTCTTCCGCGTCAGCCTTTCCGCTGATACCAGTCAGGTTAAAGAGGAGATCGCCGACGAGCTCGACGGAACTCAACCGAATCCTATAGCTGTCATCTGCTAATCCTCTTTCTAGCTCTGGCAGCAAGAGGTCCACAGCCCTGGCGGCAAAGTTCTTCACCAATAGTCGACCAGCACGTAGGGCAGTCTCGCGGATCGACTCGATGTCGTCTGCAAGGCCGGCCAGAATAGGGGGGATGATCTTTCCGAGATAGTTGGCAAAGCTGTTGCCAAAGCAGACGGGCAAGAAGATGAAGAGAGACATGAAACCCTCCCTGATAGCAGGTTTTGACGATTCCACGTTCTGCAATATCGTAGGCAGGGTTTCTTCCAGTCTTGTGGTGCCCAGCCCAGCCAAAACCTCGCTGAGAGCCTGGGCGGAACCAAGACGGTCTCCGGCACCAGTATCCGACTTGAGAGTCTGCATGAGGCCGGGGATGAGGTCCGGTAGAGCATCCTCGCCCAGTTTCTCCATTAGCGAGCCCAACGCGCGAGAAGCGGTTGCTCGAGTCGTTGGCACAGGGTCGACTGCTGCTAATTTGAGTCCCGAGACAAGCACCGGCAGATGCGCGATGAGGTCTTTCCTTTCTGTCAGGTGAGCCAGACTTCCAATGACTTGAGAAGCCTTGCGCTTGGTATTTGATCTGTCTCCCAAGCCGCGCTGAAGGATCCTAGTAACGAGAGCCAACGAAGGTGCGTCGAGGTAGTGGACAAACTGCACCTTGATGAGCGAATCTAAGGCGTCGTCGGTATACTTGGTCGGGTCGCTTAGAGCCTTGAGCAGGATGTCGACCAGACCCTTTACCTCCGGATTCTCGATGACTTCGCCGAAACGTTTCAAGCTCTTATTAGCCGCCATACGCACTTCCTTGTGGCTGTCGTTTAGCACGCCAGTTAGCGGCGGTATAATGTCCGGCAAGCTTTGTGCGAGCTGCTGAGGGTCTAGATACGCCATGGCACCTAAAAGGTCGCAGGCACCGCGTTTGCTACGCCATTGATCATCATCGAGGCCGTTGAGAAGAGTTGGAAGGATCTGTTTGACACCGTACGAGCTGAGCTTTGCAAAGCACGCTTTGGCAGCAGCCAAACATGCATCTCTGACATCTCCGTTGCTATCGCCGAAACCAGTAAGGAGCTGAGGTACAATCTGGATCACGTACGGTTCGAATAGACGGCCGAGGATCGTGGCAAGCAGTTCAAACCCAAGGAACGCACCCTCGCGCTGTTGAGACTCCTTTCTGTTCTCGGTCGCGCTCTTTAGCGTGACGAGAATGCGGTAGTCGCGCAGAGACGAAATTCCTCTCCCCTGAACCAAACCGGCTAACCCGTAGGCGGCGCCTCGCTTTTCGGCGTACTTCTTGGAATTCAGGAGAGTATCGAGTAGCTGATCGAAATACTTGGATGACTTGTCGCTGCAGGTTCGCACCAAGGGCGGCAAGCATTCCGCGACCGCATATTGCACAGCTTCGGATGGGGTGCTTAAGGTGGTAAGTAGCCTTTCCAGGACGATTGGGATCTTGGCATCCCCAGGCTTCAGATGCCTAGCAAGAGCACCGTACATAACAATAACAGCCTCGTTAACGCGATCCGCAGCTTCTGATCCCTTGTCGGGGGCGCTTAGAGTACGCTCAAACGTCTTCATTAGCTTATCCACTAGGGCTCTGCCGTGAAGGTCTATAGCCACGAGCGCTGCTTCGAGCATCTCGCTGCGCACCGCAGCATTCTGGTCGCCCAGAGGACCACCTTCGATGAGGAAATTGAAGAAATCATCGATCTGAGATTTTTGTAGATGGATAGCCAGCTCTCTGAAGGCGGCTCCGATACCATGCCGCGCCTCCCAGGGGTCTGAGAGGTCGGTCTTCTTAGGCATTCCGTACTCGTCCAACTGGGGAACTCTAGGCTTAGCAAGTTCGACGTACGAGGATCGGAGTCTTGACAGCACATTCTCGACGGTAGACAAGTGGGACTTGCAGGCTTCGGCTAGAGAGCGCGCAGCAGCTCGCCTCAGCTGGGCGTCTTTGCTCTCGAGATAGGGAAGCATCTGGAATGGTACATCCTTGGAGAGCTTGAAGCCGCTCTCTTCCCAAATATCACGCCCGAGGTCGACATTCTCTGGGATGTCGTCGTGGCAAGCGATCCATATTTCTTCTGAAAAGTCAAGATCGCTCATATCTACCTCGGCGCTAATCGATTGCAATACCGTCTCGCGAACGGAAGCCTGCGGGACGACTGCACCTTTTGCGAGTGCACCTATCTCGCTAAGAGTTATGTTTGGAGCAACACAACGGACCATGTCAGAGAAGCAATCCTTAATAATCTTATAGTGCTGGTTGTATTGCTGCATAGAAGTGACGAGAGCGGTTATTAAGTCAGCACGAGGGATGGTCTCATCAACGCAGACGTGGGTGTGGAATGAGAGGAACTCGATTGCGAGGACCAGCTGGGCATCCCGCTCATCACTACCGGCTCCGATGCCGCCTGTTCGTAGAATTACGAAGACCAAAGACAGCGCGTATACTACGGAGACGGCGTCAAAAGGCCGCTGCTCTCCGGCGAAGCGAAGGCGGTAGAGAACTCTGGTCACGAGCTCTTCCAAGCCTTCTTCGGTCAGACTTTCTGGGAGAGAAGTGATTCCGAGAGCACGTAGCGTGGCGATCCCGATGAAGGGTCGGATAGCCCCTAGTCGTGGTGTTACCCTTTCCGAGCATGCCAGGTAAGCGTTAGGACCAGCATCGCCTGTGATAAGACCTGCGCCGGCCTCCAGGGCTCCTAGTAAAGCGCTGATCGAAGGTCCAATCCATAAGTTGGGCTCTGTCGGTGGACTGTTCACAAGGCTCTTTATGATACCAAAACCGCGGATGAGGCGTGATTCCAATTGCTGAATTGATCGCCGGATTTCTGATTCTTTCTTTAGTTGCGCATTCACCTTGGCCTGCTCATCTGCCGTGAGCTTTTTTTGCTGCCCCTTCTTCTGTGCTAGTTGACTTCTGAGCTCCTCCTCCCATTTCAGTGTGTCGTAGTCTTTGGTGTTCTTATTTGGCAGTGTCTGTTTCTTCGCGAGAACATCTATAAAGGCAGTTCCCTCTGGTGTCCGGAATATTGCTGCTTCAACAGGGCCAACCTCGTTAAGCTCATTAGTCGCTAAGTCTGCCTGGATGAGCTCGACGATTTTGGGCGTTAGGGTATCCGGAGCTACAAATGCAAGGTCCGCAGCCGCGTTACAAGCCGCTACTTTTATTGTGTTTGACTATACATTTGTTAGAATACTACGTTTATAATGGAAGCCAGAATGTGTAGGTTCTCACCTTTTGGTCGAAACTTGTCTTTTCTTTCACCTGTTGTATCAACTCTTGCTCATGTTGCTGTGCCAAACTTCCGGGATCAAGACCAACCCTAAGGCAGAGATCTATCCAGTTTGCTCGTGGTATTAGGTCATTCCGAGCGATGACTAGGAGTAAGCACATCTGCTTCGATAGCTCTTCTTGGGGTTTCTGGGCCCCAAGTTCCTTGAACTCGTCATCGCTTAGACAGATTGATCTAAGAACAAGATGTAGATGGGCATTCTCAAATTTGGCGCTTGCTGCTACGCTATCCTTGTCCTCCACAAGGGAAGATTCGACCCACCGCCATAAGCCGGCAACAGTAATTTCCGACACAGACATTGGATCTCGAATGTAAAGTCTCGAGATGGCCTCGCAAGTCTCCTTGCGAACTTGAGGCAGAACGGTGTTAGAGGATACGAGATAGATTAGGGCTTGAGACCATGCCACTTGAACGTTCTTCGAAGCCTTCAGCACGTCATCGTAAACAGCTATAAGCGCACGAAGAAACCATCTCGCATCATCCTCTGTGGAGAGTCGGCTATATACCCGATGATTAAGGAGAAACGAAGGCTTTGGGTCAGCGACAAGACACTCTTTCGAAACAGCCGTCTTCTTGAGGACCGTCTTTACGGCAGTACTGTCGATCGTAGGCAATACTTGAAGTGCCAGGAATGAAAATACATAGGCGCCTACAATCAAGCTATTCTGAGCAGCTGTTAAGGGGTTCTTGATGATTTCAACCCAGGTATCGGCGGCGGGACTGAAGATGGCCTCGGCGAGCTTGACGGCATTCGTGGGGATCGAGTTGGCATCTTTTGCGGAGGGAATAAATACTTGGCCAGCCTGGAGCAACCATAGCCTGCGCGAGGGTATCTTCTTATCTCCTAGTCCTTTAACAAACGCGTCAAGGGCAGGCTTTGGAAGATCGGTACCGCTAGTCAGGAGATTGGAGATAGCTCGACTAATAACAGAAACTTCTGCCCCTAGAGCACCTTCGTTTCCTTCTTTAGCCGCGATAGGGGGGAGACCGTTTGCAATCTTTGTCGATATCGAGACCGATAGGGGCACGTGTTCCAACATCTGCGAATGGAGAACACGCTGGTCCGCAGAAGCTATCTTCCCTGACTTGAGTGGACTGAGAACCTCGTCGGCGATTTGCTCCGTTATCTTCACATCATGGCTGCGAGCAATAGCTTCCTTAAAAGCTGCCAATACCCCTTCACGGATGGACGGGTTACTGGACTTGGCATTAGATAGCAGGGGCTTTAGAAGATGTCCATTTAAAATCTGGGAAAGATCTAGGCTGCTGGGAAGAACACGAAGCAGCGATGCTAGTAGGTCTAGAACCACCTCCGGGGCCCGAAGGAGGCCCTTCTCAATAGGGGGTATAAGGTCCTTTTCAAGATCTCCTAGAGTAACAAAGTCGGAGAATAGATCACGGAGGCCAGTGGCAATATGGGATGGTATAGGTGTACGAGACCCCACGACCTCTCTCGTGAAGAAGGTGAAGTACTCTGACTTCTTGGCGACTAGGACGTCCTTAGCCTGGGCGTTGCGAGCACACACGCCGGCGATTACGCCGAGCATGACAGCATTCCTCGCCGTTGGCTGAGCTCCCTTGGCCGTCAGAGCTTGTACGGAATCCTGGATAGCCTTCTTTCGAAGTTCCTTGCGCCAGAAGGCAGCACGTAAGCCGCGACGAGTAACGATTAAAGCCGACTGCGCGACGCTTGGTCTAGTTGTTGGCTGCAGGCACTTCTCGAGGGCGGCAGCGTCGGTGTGTACGAGTTCCAACCCAAACTTTTCCCACAGCGGCGTACCAGCTAGTCCCGTCAAGAGGATGGAGCACCATTCGACCAAGACGAAAGCGTTATTCGTGGCTATTCCCGGTTTCTGGGACTCCAGTCGCATAGAAGAGATAAAGGGGGCCAGAATCTTCACATCGTCTGTGGTCGCGAAGACCGAGGCAAGGCATGTCTGTGCTGCTCTTCTAGAAGGACGGTCATCGTAGAATCGGTGGGTATCGAATAGTAGTTTTAACAGTTTTGGTATGGAAGACTGGTCGATAGCTATATACGAACGCAGGAGTTAGTACATATACATCCGAAGTACAAGGCAATATACAGGACTTAGGAATGGTAACTTCTCACTCTTATCATTTAATTTCTCGTCAATTGCTCGTAGCTGAGCTATACGGGTCTTGGTAGAGGAGGAAAAGAGAGCAGGCTTGACTAAAGTGAAGTCAATGCCTGCTTGAGAGACACCATTCGCAGCCGCTTCAGTCATTTTGGCGATCGGGCGGTAGATCTATTGACATGATAGGGGTGGAACAGTTTTAGGTAACTCTGATCCTGTCTTTGTTCGCCGTCAGAAAACGACAGCCTGGAATTACACCGTATGCCTTGCTCGTCGTGTCTTCCTCGTCTCCTCGGGTTGGTGCATATGTGTACTAGGTATAAGTGCCAGGTCGTATGGATGAAAATAATCGGTGGGGGGTGATCTCGAATTCTTTATCTTATCGAGCTGACCCCCTGGTCCCTCATCCAACTTTTCTTCGGCGAATGAGTCAATTCGAGGGCGCCTCTAGCACCTACGGTACCCCTAGCTGCCCTAGCTGCCCTAGCTGCTCTAGGATCGTACCTAATACAAAGCCCTACGCTGATGTTACACCCCATCCCTACCCGTCTAACCGCTATCCTTCCCCCGCAACGCCGCACTAAGCAATGACGAGTTATCTACTGCTAGGATGTTGAAGCTCTACCAGTAACAACTTTTTTTTATTGCTGTCCCGACATTTCCAATACTTGGTTCTGCCACACGAATAAGCCCCTTTTCCTCCTCCTTATCCTTCTACTCTCTACCTACCCGAGCAACAATGCCGCCGAAAAAGAAGAAGACGAAGCCAGTTGCTAATCCGGCTCGTGGGTTTGCTACCACGTCGATCGCCTCGAAACCGCGAGCTGAAGTGGCCAACGAACCGGCGCCAACCGCTCCCGAAAGAAAGCTCGATGCCCCTCCACCATCGTCATCTCGCGATCCGAAAGCCCCACCACCGAATCCTGGCCAAGACAACACACCCAAGATTTCGCAACAGAAGGAATCCCTAAGCCCAGAAGAATTCGAAAGACAACTCGAGGAATCCGAGCTACAGCTTCTAGTCGAAAAACATGCACAGAACGTGAAGAGAGCCGCTCAACGCCAGAAATCTAGACTCGAGACGGATCGACGACTGCTTCGCGGACAAGCAGAATCCTTGAATACGAGAAAATGGCTACCCCAAGAGCTCATGGACCACATACTAGATCTAATACAGGCTGAGAGCCGCTTCGGTGCATCCTCACTCGCGTCAGAAAACTTGACTAGTAACGGCAAGTTGCCTTCCGAGGAAGACTTGGTCGCTAGGTTATGGACCCTGCAGCAGACCCTGGCCGGTGCCGGGTTCGCTGAGGATAAGGTTAAGCCTGCATTGCAATATGTATTGGATATCGCTTCTAGCATCGGTGGCACAAGCAAGGATAGCATCTGGGGACTGGAAGAAGCTTTGGATTGGCTCGCCCGCGAATGCACCAGAGACGAACTCCACGATTACGATTACAGAGGCAGAACCACAAAGTCCCAATCCGATACACCGCTGGATAGTCCTATGCCCTCGGGCACGAATACGCCCCGTCTTCTGGAGCTTGCCAGCGGACAGAAAGCAGCTAATCCTAAGAATGGGCCTGCAAATAGCAAACCAGCTACCCCTAAGAAAGTCGCCGTAGTTTACCACGAGGATATCGAACCGGACGAACTGGTCCCCGCTTACCTCGAGACTAAGGCCAAACTCTTTCAGCTTCAACGACCGAAACAGGATAATAAAAGGGTTACTAAATCGGCCAAGAATCGCGCACCAGGTGGCACGAAACAGCCTACGACGGAGCTCTCCGGCGATGACTTGGAAGAAGCCAAGCTGATAGCGAAAATTGAAAAGATCGAGCAGGATGTCCTATTCGACAAGTTCGCTGCCGACCAGGTATGGCGAGCCAACCGGATAGAATTAGAAAAGGAATTCGCGGCCAAGAAAAAATCCGAAGCCGAAGCTCTGGCTGAGACCGAAGAAACAAAGGAGCAAAAGGAGACAGCCCAGGAGGCACAGTCGGATGATGACGAAGTCACCAAAGAAGCGCAACGGATCGCGGCAGAGATCCTACAGCAAGACGACGACGATGATGATCAGGGTATTTCTGATCTATTCGCGAACCTTCCTACCCAAGAGACGGACGCCATAACTGGTAAAACGAGTACAGTCATCAATGGAGCGGATGGGATAAAAATCACGATTCGCGATTTTGGTAAATGGACAGGCGTCGGCCCCGTGCGGGCTTTAGAAGAAGCCTGTCGGTCGAGGTATTTAGAAGCCACGCCGCCCCTTTTCTTTTTCGTTACTATCGCTAACTAAATCTGCTATTAGGGACTCGGGCGCCAAGATTGTTTACAAGCTAGTATCAGAGAACTCCTATTCCCATCGTCATTTAGTATCCATACAATGGTCTAAACCGCAGGAATTGGTGCCGGCTCTTGATATTCCATCCATCGAAAGCGCCATAACCCCTCAGCAATTCGTCTTCCATATGGTGTCGATTGCGACTCCCGACTCTAAGCAGTCCGAGGCATACGTTGCAACTCTGGCCCTTTTTGTTATTTTCGGATCTACGAAAGAGGAGAAGGTATTCATGCGACTACCTGCTGTATGGAGGGAACTCTGGTCGGAACTAGCGGAGGAGAGGAAGAATCAGGCAGATGCCGCAGATCGAACCGCGATTAAAGACCTTCGCTCGATGGTTCGGCAGAAGCAGGACCAAGAACTCGAGGATGGGGTCCTTCTACAGGGCGCTTTTAGGGGGCGCGCTTCACAACGTAATACCAACGAGACAGGCGAAGAATACAGCACGGAGAGGACAATTCCGAACGGACTTGGCCCGGAATATTACCAAAGGATCTGGGCCGACAAGTCGAGCACACCGAGGTATCAAGCTATGCTGGTTAGTTTCCCCAAATCAGCCTCAAAAGGTAATTTCTAACCTCTCTTCAGCAATTTCGAATGCAGCTGCCAATGTGGCATTTTAGAGACCAGGTTCTCAGCACTGTGGAGCGCGAACAAGTTGTCATCGTATGTGGAGAAACGGGATGGTAAGTCGATTTGCTCAAGGAAATGGCAACGATGACTAACTCAACTGACCAAATCTCAAGTGGCAAGAGTACGCAAGTGCCATCCTTTCTCTTAGAACATCAACTATCCCAAGGTAGACCGTGCAAGATATACTGCACAGAACCTCGACGAATTTCCGCCATCTCGCTAGCCCGCCGCGTTAGTGAGGAACTCGGAGAGGGAAGGGGAGAGCTTGGTACGTCGAGGTCTCTCGTAGGCTACTCGATCCGCCTCGAAGCCAACACGTCCAAGGAGACTCGGCTCGTCTATGCCACCACAGGTATTGTAATGAGGATGCTGGAAGGGTCTAATGAGCTTCGCGAAATTACCCATCTCGTGCTTGACGAAGTCCACGAGCGCTCAATCGATTCGGACTTTCTCTTAATCGTGCTCAAAAAACTACTCCTGCGTAGAAAAGACCTCAAGGTAGTACTCATGTCTGCGACTGTCGACGCAGAGAGATTTTCAAACTACCTAGGTCGCGCCCCCATCCTAAACGTTCCCGGCCGTACGTTTCCGGTGCAGGTCAAATATCTAGAGGACGCCCTAGAGGCCACCGGATATGTGCCTGACCAGATGAAGAGTGAAAAGATGACAGACCTAGATGATGATCCAGCCGAAATCGATGCGGCTGATTCCAGCTCAGCCGCGACCGCCGCCAGGGAACTGCGGCAATACTCAGCCAGAACTCGAAATACGCTGTCGCAATTCGACGAATACCAAATCGACTTTGATCTTATTGTGCAACTGATCGGCCAAATAGCCGTCGATCCCGTCTACATAAACTACAGCAGGGCAATCTTAGTATTCCTTCCCGGTATTGCCGAGATTAGGACCCTGAACGACTCCTTACTCGGGGAGCCCTTCTTCCAGAGAGGCTGGGAGATCTTCCCCTTGCATTCCACCATCGCTACGGAAGACCAAGAGCGAGCCTTCCTCGTCCCGCCGGAAGGCGTGAGGAAAATCGTGCTGGCTACGAACATAGCAGAAACCGGTATCACCATCCCAGATGTGACATGTGTTATAGATACCGGGAAGCACCGCGAGATGAGATTCGACGAAAGGAGACAGCTGTCTCGCCTAATCGATACCTTCATCTCGAGAGCAAACGCCAAGCAACGACGCGGCCGAGCAGGGCGTGTCCAAGAGGGTCTGTGCTTCCACTTGTTCACCAAGTATCGCCACGACAATCTCATGAGCGATCAGCAGACCCCCGAGATGCTGCGATTATCGCTACAGGATCTAGCTATCCGTGTTAAAATTTGCAAAATCGGTGGCATCGAGGAAACGCTGGGAGAAGCGCTCGATGCACCGTCCGCAAAGAATATCCGCCGAGCTATCGATGCCCTTGTTGACGTACGAGCTCTTACGAATTCCGAAGAACTCACTCCCCTGGGTTACCAACTAGCGAGACTACCTCTAGACGTCTTCCTGGGCAAGCTTATCCTCCAGGGCACAATCTTCAAGTGTCTTGATATGGCTATAACCTCAGCAGCTATCTTATCATCTAAATCACCATTTACCGCTCCATTCGGCCAGAGAAACCAGGCCGACCAGGCACGAAAGGCATTCAAGAGGGGAGATTCTGATCTATTAACCGTATATAACGCTTATCTAGGCTGGAAAAAGGTGTGCCAGACGTCCAACAACGACTTCCTGTATTGCAAAAAGAATTTCTTATCCCCGCAGACGCTATCCAATATCGAGGACCTGAAAGGTCAGCTCCTAGTTTCGCTGGCCGACTCGGGGTTTCTACAGCTTACGGAGGAGGAGCGACGTGCGCTCAACCGTCTCCGCTATTCGAATCGCAGACGTCAGTTTTATGATCTGCCGCAACGTGTGAACACCAACAGCGATAATGATACCATCGCGGCATCCGTAATCGCCTGGAGCTTTTACCCGAAGATCCTGGTGCGCGAGGGTAAGGGGTTCCGGAACGTGGGGAACAACCAGAGCATCAGCCTGCACCCGTCGAGTGTCAACAAGGGACATATGGAGCTGAAGTGGCTGTCATACTACCACATCATGCAGTCCAAACAGTGAGTAGAATTAAGAACACGATGTAGTGATATCGGGGATGCTAACGAGACATGGCAGGTTCCTCAACGCCCACGAGACCACGGCCGTCGAGAACTTCGCCATCGCCCTCCTCTGCGGCGACGTGCGCATCGACATGTACGCCGGCGTAATAGTCCTCGACGGCAACCGCGCGCGCTTCAGCGTGCCCGACTGGAAGACGCTGCTCGCCGTCAAGTACCTGCGGGCGAGGCTGCGCGACATGCTCACGCGCTCGTTCCGCATGCCCGGGAAGCTCCTCACGGCCCAGCAGGAGAAGTGGCTCGACGCGTGGCAGCGCGTGTTCAGCCAGGACTTCGCGGGTAGCGGCAGCGGCGGCGGGTCGGCGAGCGGGATCGGCGCGGGGAAGGCTTAGAACGCCCCCGCCCTGGCCGTCGTATCCTATCGTAGCGCGAGGATGGTGGAGGTTGTGCGATTGGAAGGATAGATTCGGGAAGGACGGAGATAAATTCGCACGTGCAACCCGCGAGCTTTTTCTCATTACTGACTGGCTTCGCGGGAATAGCACGACATAGGTGCAGCTGTTCTACTGCTTTGTTTCCTGGCATAGAAGTATGCAGGGATATACCAGAGATCCGAATCGTTGTGTTGGGATAGACGAATGGATTAGCAGGTAGGTACGCAGAGGCATCTGCTCTTGGAGTTATCAAGGGCTTTATTCGCCTCCCTTCTACTCTCTCCCGTCGCCCGTATGTCGGTCTAGTCATCCGTTTGACGCGGGTGCAGAGCAGACGGGATTCGCAGGATGTGGGAGAGATGGGCGCTGGAAGGGTACCTTAGTGGTTTAGGCCCCAGGAGCAGAAAAACATCTCATGAAGTAGGGAAACGAAATGTCCCTGGCATGAGACGGACGAGCCATCTACCTTTAATAGGTAGATAGCCAGAAGATAGGCATAGGCATAGGCACAGGCGGAAGCACAAGGAGAAGCTTCTAGGCCAACCAGTGTCTGTACAATCAATACACAGCATAAACATATCCTCAGTCACTCTGTTCTCGTTCCCCATCCTCTTTTTACTGTTGCGAAGACGGCACACAGATGGCACACAGATATAATAAACATTCAGCCGACAGGCTTAGTACACGTTGAACTACGAGTCTACTTCGAGGTAGACAGAAACACTAAACTAGTTTCGTGAGGGGTGGGTTAACCGTACAAAGAAGTAAAAAACAAACAACGATTCGCAGGGACATGAGTGAGATGATGATGATGCTATGAATGAATTCCTCGAGAACACCACCCAGAACCGAAAAGGGTCACCCCTTATTTCCCTTTGCCATGAATCTCGCCACCTTTCCATTTGGTCAGGAGGCCCCTTAACCAGACCGAACCGAGAGGAAGAAAAAACCCTGATGTGATTGATTGATGCCATGAATGTCATGCCCGGACCCCCACCACCATTTGCCTGTCGTGCCCCCTTTTTTTCTCTTTCGTTTTTCTTCTTTCACCTTTCACCTTTCTCTCACTTTTTCTCTCTCGATTCGCAACAACACTCGTGTATGATTAAAATAGTTGTAATGCCGGGGGTATCAAGGAAGGAACACACTCGATCGACCATCGTGACTCGATCTCCCACGCCGAAAAATATGCTCACCTAAACGAAAACCCATCACCAATATTTTCTTTTTCTGGTTCCTCGTGTACGTTATGCGTCGTCTACGGAAATTTCCATATGCGAAGAATTCCATATGCCAAGGCCCGTCGCCACCTTACGTTTGCTTCGTTCCGTTCGCTTGATGATTGGCAGCACTTGTCGATCCGTCCTTGGAAGAGGTACCATCTCCCTTTTTTGAGAGAAACATGGCCTTGAATTCCGCATTGCTCTTGGATTTGCCAGTGCCACCAACACCATTCGCGCTCGTCGTTCCATGATTCTCCTTACTATCGTTCTTCGATGCAACGAAGCCTAGGCCTCGCTTCGGCCCAGCTCGGCCCGGTCCCGGTCTTCGGACGTTCTGAGGAGGCGGCATAAAACTGGCCGCCTTCGAACCACCTGCACGACTGTTTGATGCCGTCTTGCCTTTACCCGTGACGATCTTGTCCTCCCTTATTTCGCTCTTTTCTTTGAAGAGATCTTTCGTGGTACCCGTTCGAAGCTTGCGACCAGGTGCAATCTCGTACCCTTCTAGAGCTAGTGCCGCCCGCCCAACCGTTGCCGCATCTGAGAACTCGATTATCGCGCCCTGGTGATCAGGACGCAGTACGAGCTTGACGATTTCGCCGTGCTTCTCGACTAGTGCTCTGACACGCGCATCGTTGACCGTATCCGGTACATTCATGATGGCGATCGTACGTTCCTGGATTTCCCTCGGCGTCGGCTGTTGACCTCCACCGTACGAAGTACCAGGTCCATCCGCCATCATCACGTCGCCATCTCCGGAAGGTGCAGGAGATGCAGAAGCACGGTCGCCTCTATTGGTAGCAAAGGGCTTGAAGTTGGTCTCTTTGCTGAGTTCGACCAGGAGGATCTGCGACTTGAATTTAGTCTTGTCGAGTTCGAGAGCCTTTTGCGCTTCCTCTTTCGTCTCAAACACGACGTAAGCGGTACCCAGACTTTTGCCGCCTAGGTTTGTGACGATGCGCACGCTGTCTACCTTCCCATACTTGCCAAATACATCTCGAAGGTCACTCTCGCTAGCAGAGGAATCGACATTCTTGACTCGAATTTCCCGACCCTCGGAAATAGCACCTTCGCGGCCCTTCTTTCGGGAGGGATCCGAGTACTTGGATTGCAGCTGAAACTTGCCCTCGATAAGCTTCCCGTTGAGCTGCGTCGCATTCAAGGCGGAGTCTTGGTCTCTAAACGAAACGTAGCAGAAGCGACGGTGAGTATTGTACTTGAGAGAGGGAAAACGGATGCTAAAGACCTCACCGCAGTCCTTAAAAAGGTTGCGGATGTATGTTTCGTCGGCGGTTGGGGGATAGTTGGATACGAAGAGAGTCAGGCCGGTGCCGGGTTTCACGGTGATCTGATTATGACCAAAATACTTCTGGTCTCGTAAAAGGGCCGACTGCACATCTTCCGTGGATCTGAATTCGATCAATGTGGAGCTAGACTCGCCATCGGCCTCCCTGCGAACGTCCAAATTGTTGATGTGCCCGTACTCCCTGAAATACTTACGGATAGCCGTCTGCGTAACATCTGCTGGCAGGTTCGTGACCATGACCGAAGTGTTTTCCCGGTCGCGCTTAAGCTTCTGCTCGTTAGCCGCGTCGTTGGTAGCGTCGGCCTCAGCGTTCTTGGCGCGCTTGGTTACACCATGGGATGCATCGCCGGGTGTGGACTCGCGTTTTCTCTTACCGGACGGTGATCCCGTGCCATTCTCTGCGGCGTCGGGCGCCACCTGCTGCTGGGCCTGTTGTACTTGGGCGGCGTAGGCGGCGGCAGCTTCGGCGTTTTCCCGCTCGCGACGCTTGGCAACTTCCTGCTTAGCCTGATAAATCATGTCGAGCGCTTGGTGGAGGGTGTCGGGCCGCTCGTAGTCGTTGCAGTGCTGTAGGTATACCTCCATGACTCGTTCAGGCCAGTCTAGAGTCGCTCGCGAAATGGCACGTTGCAGGACGGTGGTGGCGAGGCCGGGAACTCGTTTCAATTTGGTGCCACCCACTGGCGTGGCTGGAGTGGGACTTCGGGGCTTCGGCTTGGAGGAGTATACCATCATCTCCCAGAGGTAGTAATTTAGCCAGAAGTCGTAGCTGTCGGCGAGCAGAGCCTGGCCGGCCATCCGGTCCCAGTGGTTTCTCGCATCGTCGATTTCCCCCTTCACCTCTGTAAGGTACTGTATGAGGATGCGCTGCAGTCTGTAGTTAGGATCTCCGCGGTACGCATCTTTGTAGAGGCGTCTGCCCCACAGGTCGACGTCCTCCAGCGCAGCCAGCAAGCCAACCTCGGCGACGTCGGCCGCGTCTTCGGGAGCGTCAGGATCCATAGCCGTTCGCTTCAGGAAGCCGCACCAGGCGGTATACATGTCCAGAACGCTTGCCATACCGTTCTTGTCGAGGGCCTTCGTGTTTGTAGCGGCGTGTTTGATAGACTCGACATTATGAAATGACCAACCTGCTTCCTCGGCCGTCAATATGTATCTAGACCAGAGGGGTCCGGACCAGGGACAGTGGGTTGTCGCTCGTTGGTAAAACTCTAGCACGTTAGGTAGAGCCAATTGCGGCTGCAAAGTTCTGGCCTGGTGCTGTACCCCGTACAAGTAGACAACCGCATCGCTCCAAGCCTCGTCGTCGAAGGCAAATACGCCGCTCAGCGCTCTCGAGAACAGGCCGAGACAGAGCGAGATGGCCAGCGCAGGGTTCCTCGTATTCTTGATCTGCAGCATTTCCCAGCTCAGATACTCCTTCATGATGGCCCTGTGCGCTTCTTGGTCGCCCGACTTGACAGCCCTGTTCAGCTTTAGTTCATACGGTTCACGTGCCTCGTATGCGAGCTTGGCCTCTTGGGCGCTCGCGGTCACCTCTTTGAACTCGGACTCGTACGCGGTATTGTTATACGTGCTCAGAAAACTGGAAAACATCTGCGACGTGTTATCCCAAGTGGAGTGGGGCACCTGGAGTCGGTCGCGGAAGAGGTGAGAAATGCGCCTCACGCCGACGGGCGTTCGAGTTCTGGCCAGCTGCTCTAGCTCTATCGAGACCCATCTGTTCCAAAACTCGTGGCTGTCGTTAATGCGATACCTAATGGCATCGTAGCCCTCGCTCCAGAGGCTAAGGGCGGCATCGAACGAGAATAGATCGCGACCTATCTGCTGTTCCTCCTCGGGCCACCCAGCCTCGCTCGTCTGGCAATCGGTGAAGAGCGACCAGAACCATTCGCAATAGGCCAACCAGATCTTTAGGCTTCCGGGCTCGGAGGAGACGGCGTTCTTGAAGAGCTCGACGACTTTGACGCGGGCCTCGAGGTCGTTGGCATGTCGGCTCTCCTCTTCCACGTAAGCTAACCAGCTATCCTCACCCACGGGGTTCGCCATTTTGTCCTTGTATCGCGCAGAGACAGGCCGGCTGGCTTCATGTGTTTCGCGGGCTCGGTAGTTGGACTTTCTTTTCGGATCGGGTTAGGCTGCAGTCGTTTGTCGTTGCGCACGGGGTTGTCGCTACAAACGGAAAACTTGTCCTCTTCCTCTCGGGTTATGCGACCGGAGTTGTTTGAAACAGGGAAATCCGGGCTCTACGATTGGCCGGGATTGGGATGCCGATCGGCAAACCTTGGATCTATATGTCAGGCCAATACGTAACGTATCGCGGTGCGGTGCGGTGCGGGTTACGTGAGTGTGAGTTGTAATGTGCGTTATGTAGGTGTAGGTGGTATGGCTTGGATCCGTATGGATCGTATAAGATACGTACGGGCCAGGCAAGGTACACACGGTACACACGGTACACACACTTCCACACTTGCACGGGTCCACGGCTGGGTAATAAATTGGCCAGTTTGCCAGGTTGCCAGGTTGCCAGTTGCCAGGTGCCAGGGAAAAAAAGAATGGCGAGATATGGGAATAAACTGAAAAATGATCAACACGCGACGGAGAATTTTTAGTTGGACAGATTGGCGGCACGGGCTAGGTCTCGAATTTTTGATCGGCGAGTTGATCTCGGTATTGGGGTGCTTGGACTTGGGGGATAAAGAGGAACGGCGGGTTAATTAAATTTGAATATTCCTAGGTAGTTATTTTTTTTTATTCACTGAAACATGTCCGATGACAAAAAGATATGCGATGCGGTAATGCGTTAGGTATGTGTGTTGTGTTGTGTGTTTCTTCTCTTCCACACTCTTTTTCTTTCTCTTTGTCTTTTGTTCTTTTCGTGATCTTCCTTTCGTTATTCTGTTCGTTTCTTCTTTAACCCTTCTATTCCTCCAGATCCAGATCTCCCTCTTGGGGAAGACGAAGAGAGAGGCACAGGCGCAAGTGTGTTTGGTAAGATGGGTCCGACCAGGGATAGTAAACGGAAAAGTAGAAAAAAAAATTATATTAGACGAGGTGAGTTCTTGGATGCAAGTCCAGATGTCTTGGGATGCAATGGAAGTCCGCCAGACTAGGGACCCCACTCCTTCTACGTTTTCTTTTCCCGGGCAGCATGTAGGTACGGTAAGTGCAAGTACCTAGATTAGTCCTAGTGGGAGATCATTTGATTACCGTATGGTACCTTAGGTGCTTGGGTGCCTTAGGTGCTTACCCTGTTACCGTTACCCTGTTACCCAGGCCTACATATGTACCTATAAACCCTTGGCTTGTTTGAACCTTCAGCCATTGAACGGATGCTGCAGCAGACTAAAGTACTACCTTTAGCTACTACCTTAGCAACCCGCAGCCTATAACCCCCTAACCCCTAACGGTACTTTGAAAGACCGAGTTGCGACGTTACCGTATTTTTGTACCTAGCAACCTGGGAATTTCACCACCTGGGCAGTGTTCCCAGAGGTAATCCCAGTAACGATGACCTAGAGACCTAGAGACCGCGCGAACCCCCCGTGGACCCTTTTTGACTTCTATTAATTCCGTGCAGATCCCCCCGCTAATCCACATGTCCGCCCTGTTCTGTTATACATCAATTGATCAATGTTATACATGTTCTACATGGTACATGTTTTATGCTCCGAAGGCCGACCTAGCTGTCGGGCTTGCTGGGAATTGCGAATTACTTCAAGTCCTACTTCGTTTCGTACCCTACTTCGTTTCGTACCCTACTTCGTTTCGTACCCTACTTCGTTTCGTACCCTACTTCGTTTCGTACCCTACTTCGTTTCGTACCCTACTTCGTCCCACACATCTTCATTCACCCACCATCGTCATATCATCACTTTTATATGTATGAGCCACCAGCCATACCAGCCACTATATGCAAGCCTTAGGAACCGGGGATGTGGGATGTCTACGTAGACGTACGTATGTGGCCGACCGTCTTCGGCGTTTTCGGCATCATACATGTAAGTTGCCAGCTTTTGCCTAGGTCCTAGGACTATTAAGACCGCAGGACCGCTACTAAAGACGACTAAGACGACTAAAGACTGCTACGTCGAGTGCTATACCGCGTAGAGCTAAATTAAGTGACACGACGGCGCAGCCAAGGAAGGGTTTCTGGTCGCACAGGTCGTACCCGAGGTTCTAGAGCTGGTCTAGACCATCCCTAGCACCCCCGAATAGATGAAGACTGCAGATGCCAGCCAGCCCAGCCAAATCATCTCGACGATGCAGTAGATGCGGCCACGCCAATGTCGTCATTTGTCTTACAGCATTCCCCCCCCCTTGTGTCCCCCTTGTCGACCTCGCGGTCCCTTTATGGTCGGCCTTGGCTGCATTCACCTTGCTAGTCTTACGATATGACGACCTCGCGACCATATATTTATTCCTTACTCCAAGTCCGAACCCGCCCCTCCATTTACTATGTACATACGTACGCGTACTTCATACATGTTTACAGTAGAAATACATATCACGTGTGTGTCTATGTGTATGAAAAAGCAATGGTCACGTAACATCGGGCTTTGTTCAAGACTTTCAATGCCTATCCTATGTACATAGTATGTAATCCATACAGTCCATAATGGCATGTCCATCTTAGCTTACCTAAGATATACCCCCTTCAGTTCTTAGTCATGGCCTATGGTCCTGATATGAATGTTGCTACTGTAGCAATCTTGTATCTAGCAATCTTGTGTCTTGACCAATCTGCCCACGTACCTACCTCCTAGTAAATAACAGCACTTGTTACTCTCTCTGGTCAAAACGTATTTCGTTCCCTGACATATATCGCATCATGATCCTAACCCGTCTCATCTGTTCTCAGCATTTCCTCGGGACGGGTCGAGTGCTAGCGTCGTCAGGGGGTGCGGAATAACCTCCCTTCGGCAAGCTTCCATTGGGAACTTCAGCCATCAATGTGAGGCTGTTTCTTAACGACGGGACGGAAGAGTACCTAGGTATATATTCATATGTAAAGTGGCCTGATATCCTCTCGAGAGATGGAACGGGAACATGAACGGCTAATACCAATACAGCTGAACTTACCGCCGATCTGCCCTCCCCACTTCGTGCCGGCATCATGGAGTAAATGGGGATCGCGGCATCGCAAGGCTTGCAGAAAGACGAACTATTATGCTGTAGGCTTCCAATGGCTTGCAGTGGCTTGCAGTTGGGCAGGCGGCGTGGGGGAGGGAGTGAAGAATTATCGAGGCGCATCAACTCTCACGTCTTCAACCCATAAGTTGTAGCCATACCTAAGTCGTAGCGCTGATAAGGGCTTACCAACAGCTTAGATGCTTGTTCTCTTCTACTCAATGCGTACGGGCTACCTCTCGAAAAAGGCAATGGACGTGGTAGATCCATCATGCCCCCGTAGAAAGGCGGAGAGATGAAGCGCATATATTGCTTCCTTGGTATAAAGGTGCTGCCGCGGTCGTTGGACCCCTGAGTGACGCCTGGAGCTGAATGGGCATCTAAAGAGAAGAGATTGCTCTGTAACTTTGTACCGACGTAGTCGCAGCCCGACAAAAAGAAAAATATCAGAGTTCCATTCGTCAAGGCTACGTTCAAATCAAATGCCCTCAAATCTTAAAAAAATACTAGCTATCGGGATAGCCTCGAGGCGACCCCATATACCGGCACGCCAAGGTGGATCAACGTAGCACTTTGGAACGATATGTGAGTTGTCCGCGCGTGGCTTCTCCGGGGAGGTAAGGGTTTTTAGACCAATGAGAGGGTGTCATGCATTATGGTCCTTGAGGTGCGACAGTGAATTCACAATACACAATACACATTGGCAGCTAATCTTTAGGCCTCACCGCACTCGGTATACCGTCGCTGTCTTAGGACCGTATGTTCCTCTCTAGACGTTATCTCCATCGCTAATACTATCCATCTTCCCCAGCCTTATCCAGGTCCATTCAAGTTCCACCACATCTCCATAATAGCCGCCTCGCCGGAATTTGACATATTACATGTCATATCTGACCTATATGGCCACCGTACATGGAGCAACTTGCGACCCCTGATAGCCCTGATAGCCCTGATAGTGAGCTCATCCTCTGCGAACAACCTTACGGATTTAAAATCGACCTTGTGTGCTTCGGGCGTCGTACGGTCAATGCCGGAACAGGGGCCATTCGTCGAGGTTACAGATCACCAGTCACATCATATCATATCAGTTCATGTAAATATCTAATGTGTAGACACCCTAGGAGGTAAATACTTAATTCCAACAAACCAAGCCCTAAATAGCCATAAATCCTATGGATCTATCAACGAGGACAACCCATCAGCCAGCTAAGGTGCTTTCAACCCCTTTAACCCTTCAAACAAGAAATTCCCTAAACACTCACCGTCCCGTTCAAGAACGCATATTTCAGGATTATTAGCGCAGGTTTCCTTGCAACGGTAACGCAAGGCCACCCGGCAGACTTAAATGTTACCGTAACAGTTCCGGGTAACACGTAGGCTCAGTACGGGTCCTATTAGAGCCTCCTTATCGTAGTTTACGCATACTCGTCCCCCATCCAGCCCCGTCCCCTGGGAGCCCAAGCTTCATTGTGGAGGCAGAAGAAGGGTACTAGATTCTAGTCTGATACCTCGAGGACGTCGCCGCTTAAGTGGGAGTACTTAAGTTTTAGAAGGCACTAAGGAAAAGCCACGGCTTGGCCGTAGGGCTAGGCTAATTAAACGACTCAATAAGCTACCTAACTAGGAGACAGCTGCCATGACTAGCAAATATAGTCGTAGCCCGGTTTCTATAGTCTATTATGTCTATGATTAAGTAGGAGAGTGATTAGAAGTTTACAGGCTCGTTCAGTCCGAGTCTAGACTCATCGCTACACACTCCCTGCCATCAACCAAGCAACTAAGACCTAGGGCTAAGGTGATGAAATGAAGATCATCACGTAGATAGGTCGGGCTACCTAACCGAGCCTTTCACACGAGCCTTATTTCAATATGCCATAACTACCTGATATAATCCTTAAGTCCCAGAAATATAGAGTCGGGACAAGAGACCGGCCATTCCTCCTTCCGAATGTCCAACTTCTACGGCTAGTCGCGTCTGAAATAAGTGTACTTATTAGAAGTCTGTCTTCAAGTCTATTCAACCTTATAAGCCTTCGTCGTATAGAAATCAGCATAATAACTTTCGTAAAAGCAGGCATTTCCCCCTTCTCCTATATTCGAGGCAGATAGCTCATGGGTTCTCGACAGCGATATCCTCGCCAGTACTCGAGCTTTACCTGATCCATCCTGATAGATCAGCAGTTCTTCTAATACGTAAGTAACTCTTAGCCTCAAGGGTCTGGTTAGACTAATTACCTACCGGGCACAGTAGTCGGCTGTGTATCTACAGAATTGAGTATTCCAAAACATAGATGCCCCAAGTACCTAGGTATGCAACAAAAGGCTTAGCTACCTAGTTAATATGATAGTTAACCTACCTAAGTAGTTGAGTTAGTTAGTTACCTTTCTAATGCCATTCTTGAAATATTCTCAGGAATTCAAACATCTACCGTGCGGTAGGACCAGGCAAACCAGTATGATTTATCAGCTAATATGATATATCATTCTGATTAATTCGTACCTCTCCCATCTTGCGATAATCTATCGTTTATTTGATATAGTTGCGGTGCCGCATCCGGAGCCGGGGCGTATTATAAATCAACGGGTTCGGGCTGCGGTCTAGATCCCCCCTTTTCGGGAACGTAAGCCAATCAAATCGTCGCCGAGCCACAATTAACGTCATAGGGGTTACAAATTCCAAGGAGATCAGATAGATCTCCTGACATTATATTTGACTTCATCGGACTGCTAGTACTACAAACCTGTGTTATACTTGTGGGTATATAAGGTATCCGTCTATTACAATACCTACTCAAAGGCTAATCTACCTAGGTACGCACAGCACATTGGCTAGGGGGAAACCGAAGTCTATAGACATCACATACCTACTAACTCAACATCAAGTTTCAAAATGTCCCCCGGAAAGAAAGTCTTCATCGTCGGACCTGGCCTCATTGGTTGGAACGTGCTCGAGTTGCTAGCCAAGGAGGACTACTCAGTGACGGGATATGTCAGGAGACAAGAACATGCAAACCAGATCATAGCCACCGGGGCCACCGACACGGTCCTTGGCGATCTCAACGACACGGCTCTTATCACGAAGCACGCACTATCCCACGATATCATCATCCACACGGCCACTGCGGACCATCTTCCCAGTGTACAAGCTATCCTAGATGCGGTCCAGCAGCGCGCCGAGAAGGATCTCGGTACCATTTTCATCCACACCTCGGGAACCTCCGTCCTGGACGATGGCGCTGCAGGGAGCCGTAAATCGGATAAGGTGTACCACGACAATATAGTGTCAGAGGTGGACTCGGTTCCCGACGACGCCCCGCACCGGCAAATTGACCTTGCCATCGTCAAGGCCCAGAAGCAATTGGCCGAGAAGGCCAAAATCGCCATTATGATCCCCCCGACTATCCATGGCCTCAACCCCAGCCACGGGCGCCTAACGATCCAGATTCCCACGCTGACTCGTTACGCTCTTAAGTACGGCTATGCGGGACACATAGGTGCAGGCCTCTCTGTTGAGAGCAACATCCACGTTCTCGACTTGGCGAGGGCATACGTGGTGGTACTACACCACCTAGAGTCAACGCCAGCCAGCAGCCCCGAGATCCTAGAGAACCCTTATTATTTTATCGAAGCGACGGGCGACGAGGAGCCGAGCTGGAAGGATATAGCTTCCGTTATTGGGTCGGAGCTGCACAAGGCCGGGCTCATCGCGGACCCGAACCCGCGCACGATCCCGCGGGAGAATTATAACGACCTGTTTGCGGATTTTACGGATGCGGTGGTCGGTTTGAACAGCCGCAGCCGTGCCGTGCGGTTGCGCGAGCTGGGTTGGAAGCCCGTAGAGAAGGGCTGGCGGGAGAGCTACGTGCAGGACGAGCTTCCCCTTATTCTCGAGGAGGAAGTAGATCGAAAGGCTTTCGGCGGCTATCAGGGAACGGTCGCTAGTTAGAAGAATGTCTCGAAGGACGACGTTTCTATGGATGGTTGGTAGGAATTCGTTGCGAATAGCACTTAGTGGCAATTGATGCATTCTCTGGGTTGTCCCTTTGTTCCCTTTGTGTATCCCTATGACGAGAGTATGGTTTAGGGATTAAGGGCACTTGTGTCTCCGAGGTGCTTCGATTGGGTAGGTAGGTAGATGTCATATTCTTTTCTGGTAGGACCCCTATAGTTGTCTAAGGTATAACCCTTTAGCCTCTGACACTCTGGATAGGAGGTTAGGGCTATTTGCCCGGATAGACAAGAGTACATACCCAAAGCCCCTAACAGTTATGTTGAGAGTTATTTGCGTAGAAACACGGCTGCTTCTAGTGTTAAATATTCTGTATTACCGGTTCGAACTGTGATAATAGTATGCAATCGCGCTGAACGAAAATAGGAGGAGGTTGCGTAAATAGAAGACTGGAAGGCCAAACTTGGGCAGATACGTAGTAGATGCCGTCGCGAATAATGCCGCATACCTCCTATTCGAAGATGAAGGAGTAGATTTGCTGGAAGAAACCATTATCCAAGCTGCTGAGGAACTAATTGTATTATCTTTCCTAGTGTATAGCGGTGGAATATAATTACAACAAGACTATCGAAGGCATCAACAGCTGCATTTCAGTAATAAACGTTTGACCCTTCTCGAAGCTCATAGCTAGGGCAAAGTCACAGACAAATATACAATAATTGGGTGTTGAGATACTCGATACTTGGTAAGAAAGGGGTATAGTTATTGCTGCTCTTCAACCGGAAATCCATGTCAGGCAGAGTAACCAAGTGGCGATATCGCTCTAAGTCGAATAGAAACCAAGTCTTGTATCCGTGAGGGAGGTCTACGGGTATTTACATATCTACGTACCCAGAAGGTACGTGCTATTTAAAATTTTCACTCTTGCACAACTGCAGGTGGGCAACGAGGCGTTAGTCGAGATGGTTAGTCGAGATGGTGGTCCTTCCTAATGTCTTTCAGAGCCATAGCCCTTAGACTTCGGTTGGTTAGGTCTAAAGTTAAGGGGCACATACACTATCTTTGCCTGCACTCTTGTTTCTTACAGTATACCAGCCTATGTAGGCGCCTGCAGTTTTCTTTTTAGTTGGCCCATCTCCCTAGGGATCACTGCCGGTTGAAAATCGGCTGTTGCCTTCCGAGATAGGCGCTAAGAGGGACTGCATGCTTTTGTCTTCGTTTCACCGCCCTGGCCAGGCAACGTTTATTCCACAACACTTATTCCAGTTCTTCGCGCACCTTGACCATCAACAACTGAACAACCTACACAACTATTTTTCACCTTCACCCACCTAATACATACTTAACAACCTAGCCTACACCATGCTAAACATCACCAACTTGGTTTCTTGTCTATTATCTCTCTAGTCCAGGAGAAAAAACAGAGTGACGCCTCACAACACCATCAAACACCATCAAACACCAAAAGCACCGCAAGAAGCACCACAAGCACCACAAGCACAATAGGAAGAAAACCATCAAACCGCAACGCATCTACTCCTACAAACTGTCGCTTGAACTAAGACTATCCAACCTCACAACCAAGGTATGTACTTTTTAATTGTCTGTCATGTTTCATGCAGGAGATATCTGCGTCCCCCAACCATGGAAACACAGAACGCAACAACAGAGACTATCAAGAAAGTCTCGCTTCTATCTATCCATCCATCCATCCATCCATCCATCCATCTACATCTATCTACATCCATCCATCCATCCATCCATCCATCCATCCATCCATTTATTCATACATCTACATCCATACATCCATCTACATCCATCCATTCATGCATCTATTCGTGCTGTCATTACTACAAAGACAGCCCTCAAGGCCTATTAAATAGGAAAGGAAAGACTTATGATCTCTTCAACAGATGATAATTGATCACAAGCTCTGATTCCTGCAAGACCCTAGATCAACTCCTTAATTAAGAGATGCACAAACAATATCCATCAAGGAGTTCACCGTTAAAGAGGCTCTCATAGCCATCTAATGCAACATCCACAACAAACTAACTAGGTACTCAAACTTACCTACTGCCGACGCCCCTTCGGCTGAGGCTTCTCAGCAGGAAGCACCTCCAAAGGCCCGAAAGCCGCTTGTTGGCCGGCAAAGCCACTACCCGGCCTACAAAGCCGCTGCCTGGCCTGCCGGCCAACAAGCGGCATTTGGAATTCGTCCATAATGTCGACGAAGATGAAGTAAGTTACAACATGATCGCCAGTCTTATTTACAGGCGCAAGTAACTAACATAGATATAGGCCTAATGGCCTTAGCCGAGCCGTTCGGCAGATGTGACGGTGCATTCGTTCACTAACCACTGGCAGAACTGCCAGTGGACTGGCCATCGCCAGCAGTCCCGTGAGTCCCACTAGTATTGTTCTGCGAGTCTCCTGCCTCTCGAAATGCTAACGTTAGACCATGTAGTCCCGAGCAGCCATCCCATCCGAGGGGTGGTTGTCCACATCGCCTTGGAGGGAAATGCGGCCGGTTTCCTCGGACAGGCCTGGAACCAGATCCGAACGTTCGAGCAACACGGCGCTGCTGTCATCGGCTGGTTCTGCTGTTGATAATATCTTCCAGAACCAGATAACCCCTACGATAAAGGACATGGCCGCGCAAGCATCAGCCTCCAAGCATCAAGCTCCTTACTACTAACAGAGTCCTCTGCCAAATTGCCGAGCGTGTCATTGACACTAATCCTAGTAAGTTCCCAAGGACTAAATATTTCGGAGAATCTTGCTAAGTGTTAAAGCAGAGGAGGCGCCTTCAATAAGACGAGACCAATATGACATCCCACTTCTTTTCTTTCCCAGATCAGGGGGAGCGGACCGAGCTCGTCATAGAATACCTACTATCTCACAACATACTCCAAACACTAGACATCCACCACAACGCTTCCTCCTACGAAGCCGCCGTCTACACAGCTGGGCGGCCGTGACCGTGGCACGAGCGATCCTCGGTGCCTATCTAGATTCCGCCGCCGCCATCGTCAGCGCCAACCCGGGCATGGAGCCCGACCCGACTGTCCTCGGCCCAATACTAGGCATGGCCGCCGTCGCAGCCCACCGCGTCCGTATCGAGATACGCCGCATCCGCGTCCGAGAGCAGCAGCCGGATGAAGGGTCGTGGCGGGAAGCCGCCCTTCAGGCCGGGGATGCCCTCGATGTCCTGGGTGCGTAGAGTCGGGACTCCCCGGAGGCTGCTGCCGCAACTGTAGCAGAGTCATCGGATTACGGGTTGGCAATCTGTTGGTCGACATACCTTATTTTGATAGTTGCTCTACTAGAAGATAAGCAGTGATCGCCTGTCCGCGTTGTCGGCTCGCTCGGGCTCGACCTCCTGTAGCACGGTGAGCTCTATAAGTCCTACAACCGCAGGCTTTCCGAGGCGGACGACTTTAGTCTCTACTCACACATCTTTGGTTTATTCCATTTATCCAACTTCCCATCCTCCACACCATCCTCCACGCCTACCTCACTCATATACTACCCTTACTTCACATCGAAACGACTGAGGCCTGGTGCTACACCATTATGTGGGACAGTCTCGGAAGACAGCAGGAACCTACGAACATTGATGTCCGGCGATTCCAAGTTCTTTTTAAAAAGGGCACTATCATCAAAGGGTGAAAGGCAGTCACAGTGAGTAATTTCACCAGTCCTGATCGCCGGCTCCGAGGAGAAGCAAATACTAATTGCAAGATATAAAGCACTCGACAGCCGAGTCCGGGTGGCTGCGGCTAGACATTCAAGGGTCCGCTCGCGCCATTCTGGCGACACCTGCTTGCTCACAACGAGCGTGCCGCGCGCCACACCGGCCGCAATGCAGTGTGCCATTGGCAGCACTGGCCCGGTTGCTGGCCCTGTTGCAACTGGGACTCGTACTACCCGGCTGTAACTGGGACGAGCACTGGCCTGGTCGCAACCCCGGTTGCAACTGGGACGGGGTAATACCCAGGAGCCTGGCAAAGCACTTGCAGGACCACAACAAGGGCAAGGGCCAGTACCAGCATGTTTAGCCTCCCAGTAAGCTCGGGCATAAATAACTCATACCTCACATAGACTCTGTTTACTGACAAAGAGATAGGGCGGCGGGCGGGCACCTAAAAATAGCCTGCCGAATTTGCCACAGGGCGTTCACGTTCACACAAGACCTCAGGGAGCATGAAACCTCCTGTCGTCTCGGCCTTCGTTGTTACTTTCCCGGTAACACTTTCCCCCTGTTGGCGACCGAGATGGACGCCAACGGGGGGAACGTCGTGGACGGCGGGTGTGCCGCTGGGGGGTTGTAGGAAAGTCCCGGCGCCGGCGCCGGCACCTACCGAACCTAACTATAATATCCCGCATCAGTCGTATGTGAACCCCCCCGATGTTTACCACAAGCAAACCCACAGACGATATTAATATGTATTACAGATGACTCTGCCACTAAGGGTATACAACCAAGATAGAACACCACACTATCTAGGCGATACGAACGCCACCTGATGCATCGTCGTGAGGCGTCATCGTCCCCCACGCAACTGTTACTTTAAGCACGGGCTCTGCGAGTCGTCGACTAAAGCCCTCGACTTAAACAGAGCGGGGCCTGTCGTCGGAATATTCATTCCTCAACCCTTACCCGGACGCAACTCCTACGGCCTAGCCCTAAACCTTCACTCTGACGGCTACGGTTGCGGGACTCCTCCCGGCATAGGAGGGGAATACTCCTTCTACAAGCTGGCAACGGCCACAATGACGCAGTCTACGACCACCCGAGCTTGGGGAGAACCACCCTCGCCCGAGCCACGTTTGGCGAGGGCATGGATGTGTTCCGAGGGGACACGAGGCTCACTACCTCGGTATGGTTTGCTATTTTCCTAATAGCAATCTCCCTCGCAGACGACGCCCTACACGTCGGCGGGGGCGGGGCCCCGGCGCTTCCGACCCAGCTATGGCTCTCTGCCGGCGGTGCTGCTCGTGCTGCAACCGCTGCTGCAGCCGCTGCAGCTGCCGCTGCAGCTATCGGCGCAGCCGGTGCCGTTGGCGCTGCTGCCGCCCAGCCTAACGGCGGAGTTAACCTTAATCGGGATCGCAGCGGGGGCAATTGGCCTTCTAAATGCCCCCGTTGCAACCATCAGGCACACCAGCCTCTTTCAGTGTCGGGCTGCAAAGAAAACTGCAAGGACCATGAACGGCTGGTGCGTCTGGACCATGAGCGTCAGACCCACCAGCCGGTTGGCTGGTGCGTTTGGCACAACTGTGTCATTCTGTTGGTCCGCCGCCGCCGTCATCGAGGCCAACCCCAGCCAGAAACCCGAAATAAGATGATAACTCCCCAGACGGCTACTTCCATCACCTTGCTCAGCCGCTATCCTTCGGACTGGAGCATTCCCGAGCTCTCGGGATATCTCCTGAGGGAGTGTGTGGTGGATGTGGAGCCGATGGGAAACTTCAGCACCAGAACCCTACTCCAGCTCATCGAGCACTCTACCCAATCCTAGGCATGGCCACCCTCACCGCCACTCGCGTCTACGAAGCCATCGTCCGACGCGCCGGCCGGAAGCTCCCCAAAGGAGGGTCCTGGCGAGGAGCTACCCTCCAGGCCCGGGATGCCGCCGCCTCCTTAGCGGCCGTGGCGCCGGGACCCCGGCTATCCTCGCACGGACGCGTTCTCGCGATCCATAGAGGAGCCCGGCGAGGCCACAACAGCCCAGCTCCAACGGGTCCAGGAGCTATGCCAGTTCGTCGGCGGAGGGCCTCCGGTACTGCCCAGCCTACCTTGAGGTAGTGGTGGTTGGATAACTCAAGTATCCACCGCCCAGGAGCAAGGAGAACCCATGGCCATAGGAACGCCTAGCACCGGCTCGCCGACCGATGAGCGTATCCCCTAACATTAAGGGTGCCTTCGGCGTCGTGCTTCAGCACTCAAGCCATGCTCGGGCTAGCGTCGCTCCAGACTCGTTCCTGCGCAGCAACCTGCGCCAAGATGCCTACCTATCTCATAGAACGGGAAGGCGGAGCGAGGTCTGCTCCTTGATATGCTTCTGCATAGCCAAGGCAACGAGGTTCGTAGCCTCCGGTCTAGTGTACGCCTCTTGTCCAAGGTACGCCTCGTCCCAAGCAGTGAGCGAACACTTAGTCCTCACAAAGCCTAACCGAGTACAGGAGTACCTGCCATCTCGGCATCTAGGCGTAGATTGTTATTTCCCCAACAGGGGTCCCCTCCCCCCCCCCCCCCCCCCCCCCCCCCGGTTGGCGTCGGAAAACGACAAGGCGATGGCATCGCAGTTGATGACTGCCAACGACGCCAACGGGGGAGGCACATGTCCGCTGCCGACCGATTCTATCTGGGCCTGGGCCTGGGTTACCCCAGCGACCCGTTGGGGATGGGCGTGGCCCAAATCAATATGGCGTACCGCGCCAACTTCACACCCTTGGCCGAGAACCAGCGGGTCAAGCGGCTGGAGGACTTACCAAAGCTAGAGAAGCCGGGCGGGGTGCCCCTCCAAGACTTCTACGAGCTGATTAAGGTGTAGTACTGCCTCAGCTACATGGAGGGGTGCCCCTCCAGGACTTCTACGACCTAGTTGAGGTGTGTGTGCTACCTCAACCACATTGGAGGAAGCCCCGCGGCCGCCAACGAGCCGCCCTCCGCACTCGCGAACTTCAGGACAGTCTTTGCCAGTCGCTAAACAACGCGTAATACTTTTCTATTTACGCACGGTCTGGAAACTCCTAATCTCCTATCCCTCACCTCTTCTTCCGCCCACCCACCTTTCACTAGGGGGTCCTGCCGGTGCTCCTGCTCGACTGGCGGGTCCTGCCGGTACCCCCACTCGACTGGCGGGTCCTACCGGCGCAGTTCATGCACTGGCGGGTCCTGGCCGTTGTGGAGTTGGACCGGCGGGTCAGGCCGGTGATCTTATCGCCCCCACCACTGGTGGGTCCTGCCGGTCCCTCTATTAACTGGCGGGCCCTGGCGGTGCTCCTGTCGCACTGGCGGGTCCCGGCGGTGCTCCTGTCGCACTGGCGGGTCCCGCGGTTGCTACTGGCACACTGGCGGGTCTCGGCCTTCCTGGTGTCGCACTGGCGGGTGTTGGCCTTCCAGGTGTAGGACCGGCGGGCCCGGCTAATGCCGCTCCCGCACTGGCGGGTCCTGCCGGTCCTATTGTCGTTCCTGGTACCGGACTGGCGGGTCCTGGCCGTCGTGGAATTGGACCGGCAGGCCCGGCCGGTGCTCCTGCTACACCGGCGGCTCCACAACAAGACGAAGCCCTTAGCCACTCTACCGAGTCCACTAAGTCGGCCCAGGCTTCCCCGCCTCGCCGCGTTTCGCCTACTCACGCGCGGGGCGTGGCCGCCGACAATTCCGCGCTGGATGAGACAGTTCCTGGAGAGGATCCCCTGCGCCCTGGGAACAGTGAGATACATCCTAGAGGCCATCTATAACATATAGTGGCCGTGGTTCCGAAGCGAAGTAGTTCACACTTGTGGACTTCAACTGCAAGTGGTGGTGTCCGCCGCTCGCGGCAGGTGTGTCTCTGCTTGGGACTAGCGGAGAGCACTAGCAGTGTATTTGGGAGGCGGTGGCTGGGCCCCGCGGAATAGGTGGAAGGTGGAAGAGCTGATGGACAATTACCTGTACTAGGAGATCATCTACTATAACTCCCAGCACACTGGGGAGGGGGAGTGAGTTTGGTATCCATGACGAGAACAATGCCGAGTCTAATGCTGCTGCGAGGGGGAGCTGTGTTCAGGGGTCAAGATGCAAGATGGCTAAATGTAAAAGAGTTTGTTGATCATTTGTATTATTTGTAAATCTACGAATGTATATGCAGCGAAATATGTCTAAATGTATGTGACTCTGACATGCGTCTTTGAAACTTCTATAATGTCATTTTTCTCGTCGTCGCCTTACCGCCCCTAGATGCTGCTGCGTCGTAGAGGGCCTGAATGTCCGCCCTCCATTGCGCCTTGTCGGTACGCTGCAGTCGGCGGTCGTAGGTGAGGAAACCGTTTACTTCTCCTTCGACATCGGTAGTTTGACTTTAGAGAGTGTCAGTCGTGTGTCGCGGGTCATAAAGTGAGGGGGAAAATATGATTTATAAAAAAAAGGGGTTAAGGGGTTAAGGGGTTAGGGAGCCAACTTACGTCCACACGGCTGCCGAGCACGCGTATTTCTCAACCTGGTCGCGCAGCTCGCTCAAGAGGAGGTGGCCGCGGTAGTTGTAAGCCTCGAGGTCGGCGTCGATCTCGTAGGTCTGGTTGATCTGGCTGACGGCCAGGTCCACCTTCCACAGGTGCTCGGCGGAGACGTTGTGGCCGATGCCGCCGAACTCGCCCTGGATGGCGATGCGCTTGTTGTCGTAGGGGGTGGACTGGATGGAGTAGAAGGGCGTGCCGCACTGGGGGTTGGCGTAGTGGTGGTTGTCGTGGAAGTCGCCGGCGCCGTGGTCGTGCCAGCCCGTCGTCGAGTCGACGAAGCGCGTGGGGTCCAGCTGCTTGACGCGGGACGTGAGGTTGAACTCGGGGTAGTAGTCCGTGATCTGGCCCCAGCCTTCGTTGTAGATGACCCACGTGTAGATGCTCGGGTAGTTCCGGTGCTGCTGGATGAGGATGTCGAGCTGGCGCTCCCACTCGGCCTGCTGGTCGGCGTCGGGTGTGCGCAGCGGCATGGACGGCATGTCCTGGATGAGCAGCAGCCCGAGCTCGTCGCAAGCGCGGTAGAAGAGGGCATTTTCGACTTTGATGTGCTTTCGAAGCATGTTCAGGCCTAGATCCTTCAGGACTTGCAGATCGTAGACCATCGCTTCCCGGTTGGGAGGGGTGTAGATACCGTCGGGCCAGAAACCTTGGTCGAGCGTGCCGAATTGGAAGATGAATTCGCCGTTGATTAGTGGGCGTGCCACTCCGTCGATCTCGCCAACGGAGAAGGTTCTGAAGCCGGTGTAGGAGTTCACAGTGTCGTCTCCCAGCGTGACAGTGAGATTGTAGCTATACGAATTGTCAGACAGTGGTTAAAGAGGTGATAAATGGCTTGAATAGACGTACAGTGTTGGTGAGTCCGGAGACCATAAACTGGGAGACTGGACCGTGAAATCAAACGGCGTATTGGCAACACCATTGGTCGAGGCAATTCTGCTACCTTGGCCGTCATGGATAGAGACGGAAACAGCATCAGAGCCTTGGTTCGTTTTAACTGTTACGTTGACTGCGAAAAACACATATTAATAATGGTCGTGCAGCAATGGTAAGGCATCTTACCTGTTCCATCCATGCCAGCGCTAATGTCAAGCTGCTGAATGTATGTTTCGGGGACAGATTCGAGCCACACCTATAATAGTCAGAATTAGTACCGGATTTTCTATGCAGATGTCTACTTCAATAGACGCTTTTGGAAGACAGCTCCTTCGAAACTAGACTGTGGTGGCTTGGAAATTGACTTACCGTTTGCCAGATACCCGTGCAAGGCGTATAGAAAATGTGCGATGGTATTCGTGTCTGCTTTCCAACGGGATTCATGTAACCTGCAGTTATCAATAAGCAACGAAGCCAGGCGAGAAAATGCATTTGCTTTACCTTCAGCATCCGTAGGATCAAACACAAAGACATGGAGCGTGTTGGTGCCGTTAGATTTCAGGTATTTCGTGACATCAAAGTTGAAATGCCAGTACCCGCCCACATGGATGTCGACGAGATCTCCGTTCACATAAACTGTCGCCTGATGATCCACAGCTTCGAAGTTCAGTAAGACTCGTCGACCCCTTTTGGTGTACCCCTGAGGGACTGTGAATTCGGTCCTGTACCACGAATAGGTTTGGTTTCCTTTCATAACACCTGACAGGCCGCTTTCAATGCATGATGGAACCAGAATGTCCTCATCAAAGCTCCCCTTGGCAGGCACAGGTTCACCCGGATAGGACGCCGACTTCCACTTCCAGATGCCGTTCAGATTTTGCCATTGAGACCGCTGAAGCTGAGGACGTGGGTATTCGGGCCAGGGGTCGGTTCCCACGGTGTAAGTCCAATCAGTGTCGAGCGGAGGAGTCTACGACGTGTAAGTCCGAATTGCTCGGGGTACGTTAGTGTTAGTTAGATGGCGCTCACCTGGACTTGGTATCCCAGTGCTAGATTACCCAGCACCGGGACCAGAGTTAGGAGGCTTGTAAACAAGTTGGAATGCATAGTTGTTTACTTCCTCTCTGTAGACTTCAACAGCTTGGTGCGGAAGGGTCAAGCAGGCTACCAGGTACAGGGCCGGCAGGGGACTTGTCAAAGTCAAAGGAGAAGCTATCGAGACTACGAGGACGCTCTAACCACCATGACTTGGATGGACAGGCGGGTGGACAGCAATTTAAATATACTTTTATGAAAGCACGATAGACCTACCTGGAGAGCTCCCATTATCAAAGCTACGCGTGAGCTATGGTAGGGATTCTCCGCATTCCAGACTGGAATGTTGCTCACCTTCCTAATCTTGACGATGGGGGAAGATGCTAGGGCTTGGACACGGGTACATGGGACCACTCGGGCCCATGGTCGATGTACAATGAACGGACGAGATATGGTGACAGTACTGGCATGGCGACAATTTAGCGCCGTCACCGCTAGGTCAGAAAGGCTTGGTCCTCGTTCATGCGACTTGGTAGTTCCTGGTACTGCAGCTGCAAGCAAGCTTGGCTCATGATCTCAGCAGACAAAGCCGTGTAACAGCTGATCGTATGCGGCTATATATTTGCCATGATTGTTAAAGACGATCCCGTGTCTCTCTGTGCGGACCGTAGTGTTGGGGCCCCAAGCGAGAAAGGCACCAAAGGTCGGTGACTGTCGGTCAGCATGGGGGTATGACGGGGACCTCGAACAGGGTCGGGATCCAACAGCCATTTCCAGTATTTTTCTTCTATATATATACAGTACAGTACATGTGGGCCATGCCTTATAGTAGCCTGTATGTACGTACATATAATATACCTAGGGGATAAACATCGAGAAATCACATCCTATAGATACCTAGGCAGTTAAGGTACCAATCCTTATGGCACACCTGCTTAGGCGTGGGAAGCTAGAAAGTAACGATTACGGCACGGGAAACGGCTTGACATAGGCCAAGCCGTGCCGTCTCGGGGAAAACAAAGGCGAACAGCGGAGTAACCAGTTGGAGTTTGGACTCAGCTCACGTTACCGCGTTCGAGGGCGAGTAGGACGAAGTACATAGGACCCGTAGGCTTTTCCCCGGACTGCCGGGTCTTAAGAAGGCCAGAGACTAGCGTAGGAATAAGAAAATGACCTAGACAACAATAAAATAAAGATACTAGATGAGCGATGACTAGCGGTCACGAGCGCCGCAAACTGCAAAAGGACCGAATCTGATCTGCATTAGCTTTTGGCCCTTGGGACTTTATTCTTATTCTCTTCTTTTTCGTCTTCGTGCTAGCCGTGCCGGGCCCCTCTCGCGGGCCGCGGTACGACTGCTCTAAGCCCATTATGCGGGCTTCTTCGAGTATAGGGCTATTCAGCGGCCTCGAGGTAAGTAGGACAATTTACTCAATGATGGTAAAGACCGGGAGTAAGGAGTCTAGGCTTCAAGATCAATGTCGGATACGACCTCGACGGCATACTTAAATGAACTCCCTTACATCTAAGACCAATTACGTGTCTCCTTGGCTCGGCTTGGCCAGGTAAAAGAATGACCTCAGATTATCGAGGTATTAAGGTGTCGGCGATAACAAATTGATATAAAAAGGAAAACCAAAATATGGGGAAAAGAAGAAAAAGTATGTGAATCATCGTCGTCACAAACGGGAAGCGGGGTTAACTGGAAGTTATCAACTGGGGTTTGGTAGGGATTCCATGCTGAATTTCCCGACCTTTCTGGTAGACAACTGGTCTGCCTGGGCTGGAGGATATCTTTAATTCGTCGTAGAAAGCTGACAAGTCAACCTTGGAACTGTCTACGAGGTCCGGTACATGCTCCGGTACATGCAGATGCTGTAGTGGGGTCCAGGGGAAAGGGCCAATTGAGCATCGCCGGGATAAATTGGAGAAGTCTAATGGTGGTGATGGATTTGAGACGAAAGAACGGGAGAGGCTTTTTAGTGGATAATGGCAAAGAAGTTCAATTGGAACTGGGCAAGACTCGGCGGGGCTCGGCAGACCGGCAGTAGCGCCTTTTTTCTAAAGGATTCGGACTCTGCAGACCGGCAGACTGGCAATTCTGACCTGTTAGTTCTGTGTAGGCTTAGCTGCGCGCGGGGAATGAGGAGGTTGGTATGTAGATGCATAATTGGAGATTTTCCCCGGTTCTTGTATACATACAGACACTATTGCTTTTTAACAATTGCTTCTCTCGGTTAGTAAACGTACCTCTTTTTGGTGCTTCATACGCGTCTGCGAGGTCCCGTTCTCTATTGTTACATGGTGAAGTTAGAAGGTACATGTAGTTCACTATAGGACTGTTACATACGAAGTATATGGGCACGCACTATGGTAGTAGTACACCAGATCGAAAGATCCATCTCACCAGCAAACCACCAAGTTACGTGCAGTTCTGGGATTGGTAGTTGATAGGGCGTGTCACCTCGATTCGAGAAACTTTTCACGACACGTGCTTATGTGACGAAACCCCCTGCTGCAGTAACTGCTGCTCCCAAGCCTCTGGGAAACTCGAAGCACCGAAATACGAGATACGAAATAACACCTCTTCTGCTCGTCTATCTCTCATCCAATGTCTAATCAAACGATAAATTACCATGTTGCCATGTCGCGCTTGGAATGTACCTAGACAAGCGTGTAGGTATGTTCTGTCTACCTATCTCATACCTACCAGGTACAATACCTAGGTACATATAAATATTATGATCCAACTTATATAATCCTTCTAACGCCCATCGTCATCTTGTATCTCTAAAATTCCATACCGAATTGTTCATGCAAGCTAGGATCCTTTGCCCTGGGACCCAAAGTAACGTGGAGAAGTAAGACGGGACTGACATGCTTCTCCGCATCTAACCATCTTACGGGGCCGAGGCAGTCAGGGCAGTCTAGCTTCGAGCTAACAAATGCTTGTCGCTCGTCAAGAAGACGCCATACCCGAAGCCGCCAATGACAAAGACGTTCCAGCAAAGCAAACATCTTTGATGTCTATTGTCACGACAAGCGACGCTACATACTATTTTCCAACGACCTCTCCACAGCTCGACTTCTAAGATGTTAGGTAGCTCTCGCATTCGAGGTCGGGAAAGCGGACCGCCTCATGTGTCCGCAACTTGAGTAGAGGTACCTGACTTCATACGCAGCAGCACGCGGAGAAGGAATGATTAAACCGGAATTTTCACCACTTGGCAGACCCGCTCAGGCACAGATGGAACCATCCATGGATATAGCGAAGGAGGGGGAATCCTACATCCATAGTACTACACCGAAGATCAAGGAGACCTCTGGCTCTCGGTGTTGCTCTCTTTTCATTTGAGCGCTGCTATTCATAGAAGCTTGGTAGAGATGGCGTGCCAGTCAACCGAGATCTCAAGCGTTGCAACCGCTTGTGACACCGGGAATACTCGATGCTCCATATCTATTCGGAATCTTATTCGTCCTAGAATCGAAAGGTGGTTTGCGTGCTTGTTGGCAATCAGTGATGTTGGGTCATGACACTTGGGGGTTGCTATTGCCTACCTTTTACCTATCATTAACGAAGATGGCTTTTTGGCATTGGTGTCCCTCGCTAATATTGATACAGTGTGGTTAAAAATTAAAAATAAACCAAAGAGAATATGTCGATATCGTGGACATCAATACGTGTCGCCATCATAAGTCGTGGCGTAATCAACATCAGCACATCTTGATTCTTTACAGCTTGTAAGTAAAGCTATTCCTCAAGTAGTAACACTAGATCGAATACTTCATGTAAGGTACAACTCGGTCAATGAGTGCCTTCTAAACGTCCATCAAGACCAGGCTCAGACCCGCTCGATACCACCCAAAATACCAGGGCGTGAAAAGGGGCAGGGGAAAGAAATCAGTAGTTCTGATACTCCCCCCAAGGTCGTTTCATATTCATACTACCGTAGAATTTATACTGAACATCAGGTTGCTATTGCTTAACAGACGAATCTTGCGGTATTGACTATGGACGTAGCTAAACTCTCTAAGCTCATAGATTTAGGAGTAACTGCGTGATGAGTTAGGAGGTATGTATAACAAGCTTGTGTATTTCCGTATTCGTACCGTCGTCTTAGCCTAGAGCCTCATGATGATCTCCGCGGATCTAGATCTCCGCATGCATTGTAGGGCTGAGCTGTAAATTTATTGGAGGATATAAATATTGTCACCTGCCTGCTAGGGAACTCCCATTTCCAACGACCTGCTTGGCCGATACGACGCTCTAGTTACGATAGCCGGCAATTGTGTATAAATAGGATATCTTACCCCCCAAGCAAGATGAAAACACATGTATAAGCTTTACACCGCAAGAACTCAGAAACCAGAGAAGCGCAGGGCAATCCAGCAATCCAGCAATCCAGCATCCCAGCACACTCTAAGCAAACCTTCGGTTCCGACTCACTGCTTCATTTCGCTAATCCATCTTGACCACTCGAACCAAAGACTGAGGAACGGACACCAGCGATAGATCCACTTGAGCGAGGTCGTACATGTCCATATACCGATATTGGCAATGCTACCTACACTCGCAGTATCGCCTAGTAGATGCTTGTACAGCACATCTTGAATAACCAAATCAAGTCTGAGGCTCCTTATCACCCGCTTGCGGACAAGCCAGGCTCCGAGCCCATATTCTTGATCGATCTAGAGAAGCGGAACGGGTTACTACGGTATATCCACTATAACCAAACCCTCGCAATATTAGGGCGATAGTAACCCTCAAGTTACCAATGAGATAGGTTATCAACAAGTATAAGGCTAGGTCCGAGGAGGCAATTAGGGAATGCCTATATTGGTAGAGGACATCAATGAGCCGGGGTAAGTATATCCTAACTTCCCAGTTGAGTAATCCGGTCTATCGTTGCTTGATATCTAACAATGTCGAGACGTTCTAGATCCATCTTCCTTCCTAGGCTAAATCACTCAGTTGAACGCTCCTATCTAAAGGGACGGACCACACAACAGGCCGCCGACCTGTATAGGGTATTTATATACCTAGTACTATAAGTGTACTGGAAACGCCATCGGCAGTATGACTCTTCAGATCCATACTCGCGTCGTATTGTACGCAGAATCGTAGCTGGGCTCCTCACGTCCTAGAACTCTGTAGGTAATGAACCTTGGAGATGCCACTTATAATTATCCGATCTTGACCTTCTTTTCCTGTGAAAATGGGATAGATCACTCTGGAGATTGACACAGTATGTGTATTAGGATGACTCGTTCCTAATGTTTGAGCGGACATTTCCTTACCTATGGTGTTACGTGTAGCTCCGTCGATGCCTTTGAAATGATAGGTATTCAGCAGTCTGGGTAGGATGTATCAAATGTATAAATCACTTGGATTTTCTCTCACCTTATGAGCTTATGTACATTAGGTAGGTGTAATTAGATTTGAGAGTTGAGAATCTATGAATCACAAATCACATGCAACTGTCCACTGTTCAGTAGATTTGCAGGTCAGATACGAAGTCTTCCTTTGAAGCTTTATCGATATCCCCACTTATCGCAATATCATTATCGATAATTGCATGACTAAGATGATAGACGATATGCAAGTGTGTAGCACTAGCCGCAAACAGCTAGCGTCAAATCGCCACTAGGCGACTAAGCGCGTACCTAAGGTGAACTCTTTCTTTGATTGATCAGCCTTGCTTCTTGGAGAGCCTCCTTGAGCAAAAATCATCCTTTTGCACCTCACAAACCCTCACCACAACGACACACGCGCATCAGGGTTGATTCACCAGACACACTCTGGTAGGTTTCTCGTCATCTTTGATGAGTTTCTTGCCTATTTGATGCATAGTTAACGTACTTTGCTCAGCCTGCGCACCAGGCAGTTTACGCGCTCCTCGATTCGGGTGACCTTTGAGCTCCCGCGAACCTTTCAGCACCGACCTTGTCGCAAAATTCGTCCGAGGCTTGTTTGCGACGAAGCCAAATAGATACCCTTTGCATTTCTTGCACTCTCTTACACTTTACCCCTCCTCGTGGACTTTACCACTTGCAACTTGCAACTTGCAAATCTTCCTTCCCTACCACCATAATCTTTCCATCCACTTCCTCTCCTACTTCACAATCACAGCAGCACTCCTTTGATGAGTATTATTTGCCACCGCTAGGTTACTCTACACCTATCAAATTGATTCTTCCATATCAATCGCGACCACCCACCGGATTCGAATAGGTTCGGAAATTTTACACCATGGCGGAATACGAGGAAGGTTACGAGGAGGCCTACGATTATGAGTTCGAGGAGGACTATGGCGACGATACCATCACCCCCGAGGACTGTTGGACGGTCATCGGTTCCTACTTCAAGAAAAAGGGCCTTGTTTCGCAACAGATCGATTCCTTCAACGATTTCCAAGAGACTACGATTCAAGAGTTGGTCGACGAATATGCCCAAATTACTGTAGATCAGAACAGTCCTCCCCAGGCTAACGAAGACGAATTTATCGCCCTTCGTCGTTATGAGATTAAGCTCGGCCACGTTACTATCGCTCGACCGATAGCGATGGAGAGCGACAACACCTCTGGCCCGCTACTCCCCTACGAATGCCGCGATCGAAACATGACCTACTCCGCTCCCCTGTACGTTGGCATCGATAGTAAGGTCACCAAGTGTGTCGAGCAAGACATTCCTCTCAACGAGATGGATGAGGAGCAGCAGGCCGAAGCTCGTGTCACCGGAAAACACCCGGTTCGACTGGTCTGGAAGGACGAGCCGAATGTGTTGGATTCCGATAAGCAGAAGTCTAGTGATCAGGTGTTTATCGGCAAACTTCCCATCATGGTCAAGTCCAAGGCTTGCCATCTGAGTTCCGAGAGCGAAGAGGACTTGTTTCTACTCAACGAGTGCCCTTATGACCAGGGTGGCTACTTCGTTATTAACGGGAGTGAAAAGGTTCTCATCGCCCAGGAGCGCTCTGCTGCCAATATTGTTCAGGTCTTCAAGAAAGCGCAGCCGAGCACGTTCTCCTACGTGGCCGAGATACGAAGTGCTCTCGAGAAGGGCTCGAGACTTATTTCGTCTCTGCAGCTGAAGTTGGTCACCAAAGGTGATGCTTCCAGAGGAGGCTATGGAAAGGTTATTCATACCACTTTACCCTTTGTCAAATCCGATCTTCCCATCGCAATCGTCTTCCGAGCTCTGGGTGTCGTCAGCGACGAGGAGATTCTCAACCACATCTGCTACGATCGCAACGATAGTCAGATGCTTGAGATGCTACGACCGTGCATCGAGGAGGCCTTCTGTATCCAGGACCGCGAGGTCGCTCTAGACTATATTGGAAAGCGAGGCAGGGATTCTCACAATGTGGCGCGAGAACGTCGTATTCGAGCTGCCAAGGATATCCTGCAAAAGGAGACTCTTCCCCACATATCCCAGACCGAAGGTTGCGAGACCAGGAAGGCCTTCTTCCTCGGCTACATGGTCCACAAACTTCTGCAGTGCGCTCTTGGTCGACGAGACACGGACGACCGTGATCACTTCGGCAAGAAACGGCTTGACCTCGCTGGTCCTCTCCTAGCGAAGCTGTTTCGGAATATTGTTCGTCGTCTCACTACGGAGATTACGAATCACCTTAAGCGCTGCATCGACACTAACAAGCATTTTGAAATCGCCCTAGCCGCCAAGCCGGCTATTATTACGAACGGCCTCAAGTACTCGCTCGCTACAGGAAACTGGGGCGATCAGAAGAAGGCCATGAGTTCAACGGCCGGTGTGTCGCAGGTCCTGAATCGATACACGTTCGCCTCGACGCTTTCTCATTTGAGAAGAACCAATACGCCCATCGGGCGAGACGGAAAGCTTGCGAAGCCCCGTCAGCTTCACAATACTCATTGGGGCCTGGTCTGCCCGGCCGAAACGCCCGAGGGTCAGGCCTGCGGTCTGGTGAAGAACTTATCATTGATGTGTTCAATCAGCGTCGGTACGTCCACGGATCCTATCGTGGATTATATGATTACTAGGAATATGGAGGTTCTCGAGGAGTACGAGCCGCTGCGATATCCCGATGCTACCAAGATCTTCCTGAACGGCTCTTGGATCGGTGTACATCAGAACCCCAAGGCTCTGGTGAGAGATGTCCAGAATCTGCGCCGAACTAATCAGATCCCGTCCGAGGTGTCGTTGGTCCGCGACATTCGCGATCGTGAATTCAAGATCTTTTCGGATGCCGGTCGGGTCATGCGCCCCTTGTTTGTGGTACAGCAAGAGGATACCGAAGCTGGCGCCAAGAAGGGAACGTTAGCTCTTACCAAGGACATGATCCAGAGGCTCGAGGCGGATGTCGAAATAGATCCCGACAGTGATGAGTATTTTGGCTGGCAAGGTTTGGTCAACGAAGGTGTCATCGATTATCTCGACGCCGAGGAAGAAGAGGGGGCGATGATATGTATGACGCCCGAGGACCTCGAGACCTACCGCCAGACCAAGGCCGGATACGCGGTGTCTCAGGATAACGGGGATGAGATTAACAAGCGACTGAGGACCAAGGTTAACCCGACCACGCACATGTACACTCACTGCGAGATTCATCCTAGCATGCTCTTGGGTATTTGCGCCAGCATCATTCCATTCCCGGATCATAATCAGGTATGTTACTTTGCTAGTACATCTTGGTATGTATTGCTAACCGTGCCGCGTAGTCTCCCAGAAATACCTACCAGTCGGCTATGGGTAAACAAGCCATGGGCTTTTTCCTTACCAACTACAACCGCCGTATGGATACCATGGCCAATATTCTGTACTACCCGCAAAAGCCCCTCGGCACTACTCGTTCTATGGAATTCTTAAAGTTCCGAGAACTACCGGCCGGTCAGAACGCCATCGTCGCCATTGCTTGCTACTCCGGATACAACCAGGAAGACTCGGTTATCATGAACCAGAGCAGCATAGACAGGGGCTTATTCCGAAGTCTCTTCTTCCGTTCGTACAACGACTGCGAGAAGCGTGTCGGCATCAACTTCCTCGAGCAGTTCGAGAAACCGTTCCGAGCAGACACACTACGGCTCAAGCAGGGCACGTATGACAAGCTCGACGAGGATGGCATTATTGCCCCCGGCGTCCGTGTTACGGGAGAGGACATCATCATCGGAAAGACGTCTCCCATCAACCCGGACAACGAGGAGATGGGCCAGCGGACTAAGGTTCACGTCAAGCGAGACGCGTCGACGCCCCTGCGCAGCACGGAGACGGGTATCATAGACTCGGTCTGCTTGACGACGAATCAGGACGGTCTGAAATACGTCAAGGTGCGAGTCCGTACCACCAAGATTCCGCAGATCGGTGACAAGTTCGCTTCTCGACACGGACAGAAGGGCACTATTGGTGTCACGTACCGCCAAGAGGATATGCCATTCACTCGCGAGGGTGTCGTTCCGGATCTCATCATCAATCCGCACGCCATCCCGTCGCGTATGACTATTGCTCACTTGATTGAATGTCTCCTTAGTAAGGTGTCTACGCTGAAGGGAATGGAAGGTGATGCCACACCATTTACCGACGTTACTGTCGACTCGGTATCGAACCTTCTGCGAGAGCACGGGTACCAGTCCCGCGGATTCGAGATCATGTACCATGGCCACACGGGACGCAAGCTTCGAGCGCAGGTGTTCTTCGGACCTACGTACTACCAGCGACTGAGGCACATGGTGGACGACAAGATCCACGCGCGAGCTCGTGGTCCCGTACAGATCATGACTCGCCAGCCCGTCGAGGGTCGTGCGAGAGACGGAGGTCTCCGATTCGGAGAGATGGAACGTGATTGTATGATTGCTCACGGTGCAGCCTCCTTCCTCAAGGAACGCCTCTTCGAGGTGTCGGACGCCTTCAGAGTTCACGTGTGCGAGATCTGCGGTCTTATGACTCCCATTGCGTACGTCTCCCCTTTCCCCAATTCAACCACATTTATTTTAGAAGGCACTGCTAACGATGGGAATATAGTATATTGAGCAAGCAGTCATTTGAGTGCCGACCTTGCAAGAACAAGTCCAAGATCGCCCAGGTCTACATCCCTTACGCCGCCAAGCTCCTCTTCCAGGAGCTCCAGGCCATGAATATCGCCACTCGTATGTTCACCGATAGGTCCGGTGTAAGCATTCGTTGAGGGGTCGACTATATTTTATAGTCAAGGCATCGAGGGTTTTAGTTGGGGGTGGTTTTCTCTCTTCTTTCCTTGGTTTGCCGATGCGACCGAGGTGATTTATGGTCAAGCTCAAGCCGTCCACGTATAGTTGCATAAGGCCGGCGTTTTCTTTTTTCGCTGCTTGTTGAGTACCAATGGGTCTCTTTTTTTCAAAGGGTGGATTCAATGATTTACCCCCTTTCTCTAGGTTGCACGTTACGGGCGTCAAGGTGGTTGCAAAAACTGCAAGGGCTGGCTTGGGTGTTGCTGGGGCACAGAATGCCGAGACCCGTTCGCATGGATGGCTTCAGGTTAGAGCGAGACCTTGTAGCAAATGTAATAATATTGATCAAGAACTTGCTGAGTTCCAAGAAATTGTGATGGTTGTCGTAGTACTAAAGTATACCTAATTCATCCCTCTTGTTCCTCTCAGGCCAAATTGGACACATACCTGCCCGTTTACTACTTGCGACACGTAGACACACGACAGCTAGGTGCGGGCTTATTGAATTGCAGAGGTACCTATTCAAACTACCAACTATTCCACACGCCGCCTCCCGATCTCACTTCCTCTCTTCCAGCCTCAACTTCGGTTCTGATTACACCGGGGTATCTAGTTCATGCCGCCCCTCGCCAGACAGCTCAACGTAGCGCCGCTGCTCACTCAGCTCGTGGCGGTCAGCCACCGCACCCTGCGACAGCTCCGCTGTCCTTGTCTTGCCGCCCAGCTCATACGGCGCGGCTGCGGCGGCGCTTCCCGGACTCCGATCCGTCTTGCCTTCGTCCTGCTTCGTCTCTATCATCCCCTCCCGACCCGCGCCGGGGACGGAGCTCCGCATCCGGCGCTGGAACCACCACCGCGCGCCGAGCAAAGCCGTCGCGACGACCAGGCACGCGAAGGCGGCGACGACAGCCCACAGCCCCACGTCGTACGACAGGACCGCGAGGTCTTCCGCGTCGTCCAGGCGTTGCCTGAGCCGGCTGAAGAGCACGAGGTCGCATATTAGCGCCGCGAGCGTGAGTAGCGCGGTCAGGCCGGCGAGGAGAGGGGCTACGATTTTCGGGGCGAGGCGGGACGGCAGGAGGGCGGAGATGAGGGTTATAAAGGAGAAGCCGGTGGCTAGCGGGTGCAGGACCATGGCCGACGTCAGATGCTGCTCGGCGCTGGTGGTGACGCTGGTGTCTAGGGCGGAGGAGACGGGGGATAGGGCGTCGAGGGGGTCGTAGCCGATGCTGGGGGGCGAGCAGCTGTCTGGTGTTCGGATTCCGGTGGTGACGGAGCTGGAAGAGAAGTCGGCGACTATCTGCATGCAGTAGCCGAACGTGCCTGTACTTATTCATCTTCTGTCAATGACCGCTCATACATACATACATACATACAAAACCCTCTAAGAGTCCAGCACGAGTAAAAACGTCGTTCACCAACATCGACGACGGACTGCAGGAGAGAGAGAGAGAGAGAAAATCTAGAACGCACCTAAGTGGATAACTGGACTTCCCTCGTTGTACTCGACGTATCTGTTCCGCGCGGTGAACAGAGCTAGCCCGTGGTTGACTGGCGCCGTCACGTCCACGACTATGAGAAGCGCGAAGGCGGCTGCGACGAGGATGACGGTGACTATTCGAGATACGCGGCTCTTGAGGAGCGTCTTGATAAGGTTAAGAAAAGACGACGGCCGCGCCATTTTTCTCGTAGGTATGAATTGGGTTCCCAGATATATATCCTATGCTCTTGTATTGGGATGATAAATGATACGTGCGCGTTTTGTGATGGAGGACCTCGACAGCGTATTGTTCTATTACCCTCCTCTCTTCTGATGTGAGAATAGCGAACAAGATAAATGCAAGAAATGGTCATTTATAACTTCTTGTACTCTCTCTCTCTCCATGCTGTGCACCAGACTCGAATGATTCCGATCATCATGGCGGTGTTTCCTACTAGGACGTTATGATAGGCTACACGTAGGGCTGTATATTTTCTATTTCTGTACGATATCAAATCATCTTTCTAACCTTTTTTTCCGTGTAATAAACTGCGCCATCGAGGCGGTATTTCTCTGTGGAACGGGAGGTGCTGGTAAGTAGATCTTGCGTCTATGTGAATTCAAGCAAACGAATTCAATGAGCATCGAATGAGATTCTTAAGTATTTTCGACTGAGCCGTAATGCCAAGAGGCTATCTGACCGTTGAATCAATTGCTAAAAGATTGAGATGAGTGGCGTTGGCAATTGGTCCACCTTCTACAGCCTCACACTGCGTATTTCGTATAAAGGGATCGGTGGGATGTAAGTGGGATACAGAGTAGCACAATCTTGATACGCCTCGTCGGACGACGCATACTTACTCAATATCGTCAAGTGACGGTTAGCTATGATAGTAAGTATAAGTCTGTGAAGGAGTCAATCGAGTCGAAGTAATAATAGCGACGGGTATGTATCAATTCACAAGTACTCACTCCTCCTAACCACTCAGTTTTGCTAATGATCTATCATTCCAGATACCCTTCTAGATGCTCGTTTAATCGCCTACCTAGGTATATACCGCGGAGAAGTCTCCATATACGACGATAGGCTACCTCCGGCGAAGAGACAGACATCCCGCTTCGGCCGGCCACCCCTTTTTCCCCCTTCCCAATAGACGAAATCAGGAAAGACATCATCACACAGTGTGAGACACACGTCGGAGTATATACCGTCTCTGGCCATCAGAGAACCAGAGAATCAGAGAATACAGGGACTTCACGTTCTAGGTGGCGCTCGATAAGGCGAGCGACCCAGTAGGAGTCTTAGATTGGCGCCGCCCGGCGTCGTCCAGAGGCGCTGAGACAACAACATTTTGCTTTTTCTAGTCAGGGGCCGCACCGGTAGTACCGACCTATCGGGAATGCTATGATTTCCTTTCCTAGTTGAGCCATTGAGTCCTTGGGCCCTGCTCTAGATATGATTCCAGCTCATATTCTGCCTTCTAGCCCTTTTTCCTTCTCTTCCTTTTCGAATTCCTGGTGTTGAACCTAACAAACAGGGTAGATAGATATCATATCTATATCCTAGCATGCGACAAGAGCTCGAGATCGAGGCAACCATTCATAATGCCTTCTTGCCTTACGAACCACTAACAGGTCAAAAAGGATGGTATAGAAGTCGAAGACAAACTCACCTCGTTAGGTAGCCCCATGTGAATTTACTTCACCGAGAGACCCCCTCGACCACTCACCAAGCAAGCCTCACTCTGCCTACCACCTATCTTCTTAAACAACCCCCCTCGCCGACGACCTTGTAGCAGCAGTTACTAGAGCAGCCCTCCCCTCTCCCACGATGGACATCCCCTTCGACCCGCGCACCCAAACCTTCTACCTCCTAGGCCGCCCCCCAACCCCTACCTCCCCACCCCCCCTCCTCGCCGTCTCCCTCCCCGCCATCGACGCCCAGCGCGTCCGCCTCGCCAACACCTCCATAAACTACGGCGTCCAGCTCGGCCTCTGCCTGCTCTCGGGTCTCGTCACCCTCTTGCTCCTCCCCCCGCGCAAGCTGCGCCGCGCCGTCCACGTGGCCCAGCTCTTGTGCCTGCTCGTCTCCGTGGCCCGCCTCGCGCTGCTCGTTTCGTATTTCCCCGGACCGCTGACCGAGTACTACGTCGCCTGGACCCGCGACGCGGGGGTCCTGCGGGCCGACGAGTACGGCGCCGCCACGGCGTCCGCGGCGCTCGGCGTCGTACAGCTTGCTCTCGTCGAGGCTGCGCTCGCGCTGCAGAGCCGCGTGCTGGTGCGGACCTGGGGGGTTGGGTGTAGGCCCGGCAGTAGTGCGACAAGTGGAGGACCGGGATCAGGAACCAGAGCCGGAACCGGGGGAGGAACGTCGAAGAAGTGCTGGTGGCGCCCGCCCGTCCTATTCCTTGCCGTGCTGCTCGCCGCCGCCGCCGTCGGGGTGCGAGCCGTGTGGGTGGCGCGCTACACGAAGGCGCTGCGGGGCCACACGCTCCCCGTGCCCCTCGACGCCTGGGGCCGGGCCGCCGTCATCATCGGGGCCGTGAGCGTCTTCTACTTCTGCGGCATCTTCTTCGCCCACCTCGTCCTGCACCTGGCCGCGACGCGGCGCGTCCTCCGGGACGACCGGAGGCTGCGCAAGTTCTCGATAACGCTATCCCTGCGGGGGAGTAAAGGGGGGAGGGGAGGCTTGACGTCGCTGGAGATCCTGGCGGTTGGGAATGGTATACTCATGCTGGCACCTTGTAAGTTCGCAACTGTCTGTTTTCTCTTTCTTTCCCGAAAGATCGAAAAAATAAATAAAGAACCAACAAAACTAACAAACATGCGGCAGGCCTCTTCGCCGGCCTAGACATCGCCGCCGGCCCCGGAAACACCCGTGTCCTACCCTTCGACGCCGGGTCCTGGGTCCAGACGCTCGTAGCCGCCGGCCTGCCCCTGATCAGCATCGCCGCCTTCTACCGGGGCTCGGACTCGGCCGACTCCCGGCTCAACTCGCGCGTGAACCGGCTACGGACCGAGGCCCGGTGGTGGCCGGACCGCGACGACCGCGAGGGGAGGGGCGTAGCAGCAGTAGGAAGCAGCAACAAGCAGAGGAGCCGCCGCGCCTCTTCCTTCCTTACTACGTCCGACGGCACCCTGCCTTTCTCCTTTCCACCTCACGCGGCGCGCCGCGGTTCCTCCAAGACCGAGGAGGAGGTTGATGCGGCCACGTTGACCCGCAGTAGTAGCAGCCATCCGACGAAGAGCAGTTTTGCCGCTCAAGCTGTTGAACTACCTAAGAGTACGCGGTGGAGTTGGAGAGGGCCGGCGGATGTGACGAATCTCGAGGACTTGGAGGCTGGGACGATGAACACGACGGAAATTAGGTTTGAACCGGAATACTCTCGCGAGGAGAAAGGAGGAGAGGGTGGTAAGGATATCCAGATATAGAGAGATATCTGATTTTAATAGAAGATAAGAAATCCATCAAGGGAATAACCTGTGTTAGCGTTTATTGTATCATCACCTATACCTGGAACAAGGCCCATAGGATCGGATTGACTATGATGATGCCAAAAATCGAATGTTCCTCTGCGTCTGTACTCTTTGAGATCTGAGACCCTACCTCTGTACTATTCGAATTAATGGACCCAGTGACGATATACCTGCTTCCCCAAGTGAGTAGTGACTAAATCATGATAGTCCTAATTCATACAGAAATCAATATAACCAGGTAGACGATACTCGGATCACGACGACAGCAGCATTTGAAAATAATAAGGATTATTGTCTTCGCAATTCGTTAGATTTTGGGTCTACCTCGTGGTAGCAACCAGGCTGAAGCAGCAACGCGACGTTCCTAATACCTAACATTTTCGCGTTGCCGGCCGCAGCACGTTTGATTGCCATTTCCCTTAATGAAAAAAAGCTCAAATGACAACCCGTCCCATACGCCCAGTCAATGACCGAAAACTATCGACACCCCGGGGGAAAAGGATCTTTATGCCCTCGACATGACACCCCACGCGCGGATAACGTTGTCGGTATAACCGGCGAACAGGGTCTGGCCGTCCGCGCTCCACGCCAGGCTCACGCACTCGGGTTCCCGGCTCTTCTTGCCGATCGACGTGAACTCGGGCTTCAGCTCGTCCACCTTGCTCTTCTTCTCCAGGTCGAAGATGATGATGCTGCTAGCAGTGGCGGCGCAGAGCCAGTATCGGTTAGGAGAGAAGACGAGGGCGTGGATCTCGTCGCCGGCGTTCAGCGAGTACAGGTGCTTCGACTCGTTCAGGTCCCACAGCATCGTGGTACCGTCCTTGCCACCCGAGGCGCACAGGGATCCGTCGGGAGAGATGGTAACGGTGTTGATGTAGCCCGTGTGACCGATGTGGTCCGTCTGGAGCTTGCAGGTGGTGAGATCCCAAACCTGAACGGGGGGAGGCAAGTTAGCAATTGGCCACCGTTTCTCACGCATGAGTAATATAAAAATAACATGGAAAAAGTGTTTCATCAGTGCAATGGTGTTAAAGATGTCTCATGGCTCGCAAGCGAGCTCTGAAGTAGCAAATACTTGAAAATGCAGAGCATCATATGAAGGCAATTTTGGTTGTTTCTCAGAAGGCGGGCTTACCTTGACGAGCTTGTCCCAGCTGCTAGAGACAATGACGGGGTTCTGGGGGTTGGGGCTGAAGCGGACGCAAGAAACCCATTCGGTGTGGCCCTTGTCGGTGATGGTGAACTTGCAGTCACCGAGGGTGTTCCAGAGCTTGATGGTACGGTCGCGAGATCCGGAAACGATCTGTCGGTTATCGGCGGAGAAAGAGACGGAGAGAACGTCGTTGGTGTGGCCGACGAATCGTCTCGTGGTCGTACCGGTAGCCAGCTCCCAGAGTCGGAGGGTCTTGTCCCAAGAAGCAGAGAGGGCGTAGGCGCCGTCCGAGGAGATGACCTAAAAGACCAATCCGTCAGCAAACCCTGCCGCGAATTGCCTAGTCGCGCTTTTCCAGAAGCAGCAGATACAAACGTACGCAGTCGGAGACGATGTGGGAGTGACCGTGGAGAGATCGCTTGGGGTATCCGTATTGCGACTCGTCGCGGGTGAGGTTCCAGATAATCAGGGTCTTGTCACGGCTGCCGGACAGGAGCATGTTGGGGCTGCATGACGATGGTAAGCTTGCGATCGATCAAAGCAGGCAAAAATACAAGCAATCGTACTTCTCCATGGAGGTAGCCAAGCTGGTAACCCAACCATTCTAGAGATAGAAATGTCAGCCACTATTTTTTGCGGGATGCTTTCATTTTGCGCCTGAGAACGACACGATAGGAAGGAAAACTTACGTGGCCCTCGAGGGTGCCCTTGAGAATCAGTTGCTCGGCCATGATGAAGGAATACTCGAATATTTCAACGAAGTACGCCTTGTGTTAAGAGGGGGAAGAGGAGTGTTGATGGTCGAGATGGGGGAGTCGTCGTTCTGATCTGATTCTGGAAATTTTCCAAACTTTCCCCGAGAAAAAAAGTGTGCGATTTTCTTTAGGGTCCAATCGCTAAATCGACTGCCAGCTGCTGCCACACTAGCGTAAGCACGCAGCACGTACCTAGCGTTCTTTACAGGTACAGCCTTGCAGTGGAGAGGTGGGGCTACAGCCAATCAACGTAATGAATTCGGGAGAGCTACTTTCCATCTAGGGGCAGATGCAGACCACCTGGGACTGTATCCGCCAGCTGGCAAAGGTCTTCGTTATTTCTACGGTTCGTAACCAAAGACAGAATAGACAAGCACCGGCGGCACTACCAGAACCAGGCCGCGAACAAAGAAGCCTGGGAACAAATCACGTAGTATGGAACAACATGATGGTATCAAAAATCAATACAGAGCTGGAAGTGCTCGGACTAGGGTATCTTCAGTATACATGCCATACCGTAACTCCCAGCCATACAAGTGACCTATGCCCTTCCATGCAAGTCTCAGGAGAAACCCGTTCCTTTTTCCGTATCTCGTAAACAAGTCTTCATATAAAGACACACAAGCTAGCACATCAGATTTCCAAGTAGGAACTCTGCTGTCCAGACTATAAACCCCCAGGAGTGACGTGGTCCGTCAACTCCTTGCCTAATAGAAGGCACCTAGTACAATGCATGAACATTGACTGAACCTTTGAGGAATAACAATTATCTTTCCTAACAGCCACCTTAGGCATTTGCTAGATTTTGCAGATGACGGATGGTGCCCCTATAATCTCTGGACCTAAAGGAGGATAACAAGTAGGTCGTCCTCTGGTAGTAGCATATTTGCTGCTTAAGTACGCGACCAGTTTATTCGGCAAAGGGGTCCTTGTCGAAGAAATTGGTCTTGGCCCGTCGACTATTCTTAGGCATATCCTTTCGAGCGTATTTAGCGCCGAAATCGACGATCGTGCTGTGATCTGCTATCTCAGGCGCACTGCTCGACGATCCAACTTGAGCCTGAGCCTGAGGAATAAATTCCTCCATCATGCCCTCCCACGCCACGTGTCTACTCCTAGTGACCGGGTCGAGTTCGGCCATGGCCTTTAGCTCCTTCTGCTGGCTGATCCTAGCAGCCCTGTTGATTCGTCTTAAGGCGAGTTCGCTCTTCTTCGCGTCTATTTCGGCCTGCGCTTGTTGCTTGGACCAATCCACCACGGGTTGTGCCTCAGTGTATTTGTACGTATAGTCGCTCGGAAAGGGTGGGAAGTGCTTGGGAATCCATGGTCGCTCATTTTTCGCCTTCTCGCCCGACAACTCCTCGCCCAGATACGGAGGAGGCTTCTGTAGGTATGCAACGTCTTCGGTAATTGGGTCGTAGTAGGACGGCTCGAGCTGCTCTTTCGGTATGGGGTGCTTCAGATGGAGCTTTAGAGTCGACAACGGGACGTTATGTTGTCGCAAGATAAGCTCAAAATCCTCAGGGACCGGTTCGTTTCTCCTCGCCGCATTCGCCATACGTTGCAGGCTCATCACAAACTCGGTGGTGTCTACGCAACAATTAGAATACCAATTCATACATGGCGGAGTCTGATGGAATCTAGTCTTCACGCACAGGTCTCGACAACTTCGGTGAAGCTTTCTAAGGCATCGCTCGTCGTAGCATCAAAGCCTATGTGATTGAGTACAAGACCGATAGATCGTCGGAGACCATCTCTGCCCAGGTCAGGGAATTTCACAACCTCGCAAGGTTTCTCGGGTGATATTATCTCGATCGGCATGGTGGATTGTGATTCGGAATCAGCGGTTCTCTGTCGCTTAGACTGAAGGTCCTCGTTTAACGCGCCGTCGCTGGGACGCTTCCGAACGTTATCCATGATGCCGGAATGACTTGGTGTATGTAGTGCCCAAGACAAACGGATGGATATAATTTGCTATAGGGATGGCCAAGTATAGCCGAAGGTAGAGTCGAAGGAGGCACGGTGTATTCAGTTACGAGTCCCTTGAGCTTCTTTATTGAATATTAGCTGAGATCTTCTCGAGTCGCTAAAGAAGGGGCATGAGTAACGAGGAAGAGTGTATGTAGAGATGATTGTGAACAGGAGAAGTTGGGATTTTCTTTTTCTTAAATAACTAGGCGCGTAAAGTGGTTGCCGTTGGAAACAAATGTACCTGAGTGAGCTGTTGCTAGGGCGCAAAGAACGATGCCTTGTTAGACAGGGAAGGTAATGATGAGAAACGCGATTCTGCGGAACTGTTTGATGAAAAATATCTGCACGTAAACTATCGGTGCTCCTTCCCACCAGGAAGAGATCGAGAAGGTTATGCACCGAGCTTGCTGAAGCTTGAGCAACTACTTTACATAGTAGGATACAAGAAGAGAGGACCGAGAGACGCGGCAGCGTAAATTAAAGCGGGTCGACGTTGAGTGGCTGCTCGAGCACTAGCGGCGTTTTAGGTGTGGCTCAATTGCCCCTCCACTGTCTTGGCTGCATTTGGTTTTATAGCGGGGTCGGTGCGGCTGAAGCTGGTCGACTCGAACCTCGGAAAAATTGAGTGTATCGTGAAATGAGTTGGCGGATTATCAAATTCATCATGAGTTGCCTCAATAGAAGAAGAAAAAGAAGATTCTAATCGTCATAACATACATGATAATTTTTCTTCTCAGCCTCTTCCTCCTAGCCATTGGCATCGTCCTTATGTGATTTTGGATTTTGACTGTTGTGGATTGTGAGTGTTCGTAGGTATCTGTTTGTAGTATCAGAGGTTTGTTTAAAATCTGAAAATTCCGTCGCACTCGCTTATGGCAGCTACAACGAGATGTTAAGCCATAAATTTTAATTAACGCTTAAATTAGCTACAAAATAATAAAATCTCTGGGCTAACCATCAACCGAAATGATTCCACCAATAGTTCATCTCTGCTAAGGTTCCACGGAGTTCAATTCGTAGTACAAAAATCCTAGGTTACCTGGCTTATATTATCTTTCCTTAGAAAGAGGACTTTATAAAACTGGGAATATCATCAAAAGGGGCACGATACAATTAGGCGCAATCGACCAACGATGCACCCGAAGGCGAATCATGCAATTGGAGAAGCACAAGATGAGGAGACTACAAAGCTAAAGCTGTCCAAGCCCCTAAATCGCTTTCCAATAGAAATCTTCGACCTAGCCAGCTCCCTAGAGCACCTCGACCTCTCAGGTACCGGCCTGTCTACCTTGCCCGAAGACTTCGGCCGCCTAGCAAAGCTCAAGATCGCCTTCTTCTCCCACTGCCGCTTCGCCGTCTTCCCCAGGCAGCTGGCGGCATGCCCCGAGCTGGAGATGGTCGCCTTCCGGGACAACCAGATGGCCGAGATCCCGGAGGACTCCCTGCCGCCGCGGCTGCGCTGGCTGATCCTGACGAACAACCGGATAGGGTCGCTGCCCAGGAGCGTCGGCAGGTGCTGGCGTCTACAAAAGTGCATGTTGGCGGGAAACAAACTACGCTGCCTGCCGGACGAAATGGCCGCATGTAGGAAGCTAGGCCTGCTGCGGCTCTCGGCCAATCGCGTGGAAGAGCTGCCCAGCTGGCTCTTCGACCTACCGGAGCTCGCCTTTCTTTCATTCGCCGGGAATCCGTGCTGCTCCTCGAAGGATGGCGGCCGTGGCACCATCCCCCCCTTCAGTCCACTACCCGAGGTCAGCTGGGCGGATCTCGACGTCTACGACATGCTAGGCGAGGGCGCGTCGGGCGTCATATCGAAGGGGTTGTGGAACGGCGTCGACAACCCGCAGGAGGTGGCCGTCAAGCTATTCAAGGGGGACGTCACGAGCGACGGCACGCCGGCCGACGAGATGCGCGCGTGCATCGCGGCGGGATCGCACGCCAACCTCATCGACCCGCTGGGCAGGATACACGGTCACCCGCACAAGGAAGGACTCGTCATGCAGCTCGTGCCGCCGCACTTCCAGACCTTGGGCCGCCCGCCGTCCCTGCAGAGCTGCACGAGGGACTGCTTCCCGCGGGAGGAGACCAGACGACTGACTACGCGTCAGGGCCTGCGGATCCTCCAGGGGGTCGCCGCCGCGGCCTGCCACCTGCACGAGCGCGGCGTAGCGCACGGCGACCTGTACGCGCACAACGTACTCTACAGTAGCGAGGAGGAGGAGGAGGAAGGAGACGGGCACGCGCTGCTCGGGGACTTCGGGGCCGCGTCCGTATATACGACCTTATCGTCATCATATCACGGCAGCAGGGTGGAACGGCTCGAGGTGCTCGCGTTCGCCCACCTGGTGGAAGACGTCTGGGGCGTTACTAAGCCTAACAACTTGGACGAGCGGGAACGCAGGGTGGCGACGCAGCTCGCGGCTCTGCACCGACGCTGCTCGGGTCCGGTAGGATTTGAGCGACCAGGCTTCGGCCAGATCCATCGGCAGTTGAGCGAGATGCGTCAGCAGCTAGTTGCTCCATGCAGCAGACGTGCTGGCGTGCCGTCGTAGTCGCAGTCTGCGGATGCTACGTACGGCATATAATACAACGCCAGCTAAGAAAGACAAGGGAAAGGAACACAAAAAAAAAAAAAACTGACAAGTTTCGTTTGGTCAATCTTCTTCCTTGTGGGACCCTTGAGAACCGCAATTTTCGGGCTTTGAAAAAAAAAAAAGAATCGGGATTTAACCCAAAGGCTAAACCCTGAGAGAGGAACCCCATCGGAAATACCCTACAACGTAATTGTCAGATCCGAGTGGTGCTTTGTCTGGGTCCTGATATCTGATATCTGCTTTGCTGGGCCCTGGCCATGCTGCTATTTTACTGTACGGCATGGGGTGGCAGGCAGGCAAGGCAGGGTGGTGAACGTTTCCCGGCAGGCAATGGGAATATGTACATACATATGTACGTCTAAGCGGCCAGGGGCAAGGGGGTGCTTCAAGCTCGAGAAACGCGACCCGACGATGATCAGTACCGTGGTGTGTGTAAGGAAACAAGAGATTGACTACCTAGTTGGGAGCTTTTGGAACGAAATCCACCTATAATCATCTATACCCTAGACAATAGAATAGAATTTTATCACGTCATCTACCACATGGAAGCTTGACGACCCGGCGGGATATGTATAAATGTTGTGTTTCCGCTTGGTTGCCGGCCGGTCAGCCGGCTCGTCATTTAATACGAATTCCAGTACACTCACTCGCCTGTATTGGAAGATGCCGCCTATTGTAAGCCGTTCGCAGCGAGCGGAGACGGGTACCAAACTTGCTCGCTGCTAAGGGCAAATGAATACTCGGACATAATCATAATTCGACGGCTGAAGACAAAGCCTTCCAACAATGTGATGAATCGGATAGCTGCTACGTCTTGTGTGGCCGGTGTTTCGTAATCATCGTGAAATAGTGCGGCCGCCCAGCCGATTCTTACGAACCCGTTACGGTTACGAGGATCGAGTAAGAAAACTTCGGCCGAGTCGTCATCGTCGTAACCTCCACCTACCTACCTAGGTATCAAAGCATCACACTGGCTCGTCCCCTTTTTTCTTTCTTTTTTCTTTTTTTTTCAGCTCCGAACTTCTCACCTCCCTCATTGAGACATGGCCCGATCCTCCCGCGGCGGGAAATAACGTAGCTACGGAAGCGCCCGCTCGTACATTTAGTTATTTATTAATTACTACTATGTGCGTCTTGTAAAGGTGCCGTGCTGTACGAAGTAACCAACAAGGGTTCACCAAAACGTAACGATCTATCGACAGGAGGCTTCTAATCGCAGATCGAAAAAAAGCTATTTTAACACGCGGCTTTCAGGGAAGATCCAAGACGGACTTGTGGTGTGTATGAATCGTAGGCTTGTGATGTGTGATATGTATGATATGTACGACCACGTATCTATTTGTTTACGTGCAGAAGCGGGAGCCCGCTCGGGGTAGTATTACCTGCAGGTGTCAGTAGGTAACGCTCGTAACGGTCTGTGTTTGTTTCTCCTTTTTTTTTCTCTTCTTTTTGCTATTTTCGCTTTTTGCTTTTTGCCATCCGCTCATCTCGCTCCTCAACTCGAACCGAAGCCTGCGGACCTATGAATACCTGGTAAATCGACCACTACGAGAATAAGGATCTGACTTCCGTCAGCCATTTCCCCTGAAGACCCTGACGAATATCTTACAAAACCCCGCATGTAGCTTATGGCATATCCTGGGTCTGGGTCTGGGTGGTATGTAAGCTCTTCCGTTACGGATCACGGCTCTCCATCACGGCTTCTCACGAAGGCGATAGATGGGACATGGTCGACATAGGGTCCCGTCGTTCCCGCAGGATTTCTATGCTGCTGGATTTAGACATGTTATATGCATCCGTCGCATGATAGAATCTTACCAGCGATCCAAAGTCCTACTAGAGGTTTACGTTTGCGAATTCGTGTACCCTCGATGCCGTTTCCATCGTAATGGTGGTTACCCAACTTATTTAAAACTTGACGAATGGAATGGGTAGGGTAGTGTTAAATATCTGAGAGGTGTATGTATGGTGAGCTGGCCCGTCGTTTCACTCGCCCAGCGTGGGGTTGGATTTGGAGAAGGGTGCACAGCCTGCATGGTTCTTTTACAAGCCCTAGCATAACGAGCATGTTAATTTGCAGTACATAGTATTTTGCCTACGTCAGGTAAAAGATGGGAGGTGAGCCAGATAGGGCGGCCAATGACGGCCCGTGGTTGGCGTTGGAGGACGGGCAAAGATCATGAAGTATCATTCGCGTCAACGTCGTCTTTCATTTATCGAAGTGAGGATTAGGATGTCCTCGTAAGCGGTTAAATACCGTGCCGCCTCGCGCCAACATACCAGATACCACATGCCATATACTACATACCCGCCGTGAGCCATTCTCGCTACCCTGATATTACCTACCTGGTATCAAGGATTTTCAAGTCAAGGCGGAACTCGAGCGGAACTCGAGGTGACAAGACAAGTCGACAAAGTTGTTACTCACCCATCTATGCACAGGCGTGAGGCTATCACCGGAGATCGTGGGGATCGTCAGGAGCTGCACACCTACTCACCTGCTCACCTACCAGCCTACTCAACCTACAGCACTTTACGCAAGGGGCTGTCAGCGTCGAGAGCTTGGATCTGGTTGCCTTTGGTCCAGCTTCGATCGATGATAGGTGTTCCTGTCGAATTGAATCTCATCTAAAACAAAGCATAACGCAATACGTACCTAGGTATGTACAATCCATCAGGTGATTAATGCCTCACATGTGATGCTATTGCTACTATAAACTATTAAGATATTAAGATAGCTTTTCGACTTGGCTTCCCTGGGCTGCCTGGCCAAGTGTGAGGGGGATCCTTGGCTCGCGGAAAAGAGCGAGTCAAAAAAGCGAATATAGTCGAGGTGATGGTGTATTATTATACGCCCATCGCCTGCATTCGTATACTGCATTGTAGATCATCGAGCGAACTAACTGATAGCGACGTACGAAGTAGATGTGTAGAAGAAAGGCATGGAGACGAGAGACAATAGATCAGAGCATTATAGTCTGATGTGTAGTCGAATCGAGGCAAGCTTGGGGGACGGTCCATCCACAATGTGGATTGTAATCATTGTAATCATAGCGGAGAATTTGGCCAGCAGGGAGGATGAAACCTGCGAGTCTTCGATGGAGAGGTCTAGAACAGATTGGCGTAATCACGTTGACATCCGGATCTACCGCAAAAGATTTAGCACCGCCGATCCGCATTGATTCCCCATAAGATTTCGCAGATTACCGTACCCTCGTAGTCCTCGTAGCCTTCGCAGCCTCGAGGAGCGGGCTCTTGGCTCTCAGGCTCCTCTCAAGGCTCTGACGTCTTTTGCTATCAAGACTCCGCTATTCACAAGTATACAAGTATGTATTGTACATACCTACATGTATGTAGGTAATAGTCCGCCGGAGAAGTCCTACTTAGATCTAGATGTATTAGGCATTAGGTAAACTCCGGACAAAGGAGAAATACTTGTGTACCTATCTCCTATACCGATACATACTCCAACATGTCCGAATGTCTATAGATAGGCACTTCTTTTTGCAACTCACCTAGAGAGACGATGAAGATATCGGTGGGGTAAAAGAGGATTCGGGTTCGGGACTCGGCCTTAAAGTGCTGTATAAGTCCAGTATACCTCATCCTCCAGAAGCTGCAGAACTGCAGAGCTGCAGAGCTGCAGAACTGCGGAATAAGCGCCGTATCTACTATGCACAAACCCATTGACCACTGAATCATCACCGTAAGCCCACAGAGTCCATGGAGCCCACATGTACATAGTATCTTCAGGTCGACTGGACATGTAACGAAAGGATCGACACTCTATTCCATTGGAAAGGGTTGAGCGAGGTGCAGACACCCCTGGTCTTCCATGTGGTTTGGAAAGGGCAGGCAATTATTGGCATTTGTTGTTCAAGGATGGGGGGGAAAAGAAGTATGTACTATGTAAGAAAAAAAAGAATGGGGTGAAATGTCACCTAATTCTTTTTCTTCTTCCAATTCTATGATTATTTGTTATTCTTTTCTCACACCCCTCCCCCATTCCTTCAAATTCCCTTGTCCTTCCACCTCGTCCCCTCTATTTATCTACTTACACTCCCCCCCTCCCCAAATCTCGAAATACGTACATACTAAAATTCCAACCCCCAAACTTCAAAACCCCATCCGCACATTGCGTTTCTTCTTACATATTATGCATCGATACATCCAGATGTCATCTTCATTAGATGATAGTTGCATAGAAGGCTATTCCTCTTCCATCATCATATCAGGACCCGTTTAGCGACCCCTTGCCCTTCCTATCTAACCCTGAACCTGGCCCTGGCCCTATCCTACCTGCATACATATCTACAATACATATCTACATACATACATACTTCCTATTTCGATCTCTCTCCATTTTCCATCTGTCGTCTGTGACCTGTGACCAAGCATTTACCTACCTTTTCGTCCATATTTGATATAACGCGGTCGAGACTTGTAAGCTTCTGTACATATCTATATCGATGCCTCACCGTCACCTCACTTGAACACCGGCGACTTTCAGCATCTTACTCTTCACTTATTCGCTACTCGCTCTTCTCCTCTCTCGTCATCGGCGTCTTGGTCCACCTCGACCGTCAAATCATTGTATTCGCTCTAGCTGACCCCCCGGTTTTTCTTGGTATTGGTGGATTGATCTCCCTTGGCCCTACAACAATATTTGCCCGAACGCCCACTGCCAAGTCTTAGTCTACAGCCCTAGTGATACAAGTTTCCAGCATAGCAGCCATAGCGGCCATAGCTAGATCGTGTTATATGTCACGCCCTTCGTCACCGGCCTCGCAGCGTCCGAGTTCGAGGTCCCTCCCCATCGAGTATGTCGTAGCAACTGGCACCTCGTAAAAAAGAACAGAAGAACAAAAAGGAGTAAGCATGCCGTCGACCTTCCGTCACTCTCTAGTCTATCGTCCTGACTCATGTGTAACTCGGTAGTTCTTCAGATATCACATGCGAGAGACAGACAGGCAGAAAGAGAAGAGTTCTTTAATACTAGTTTCACAGCCATGTTTCCTATAGACAGGAGTCTTCTCCCGTCCTTGTCGACTCGTAGGGCGCTAATCGTCGTCGACCCCCAAAACGACTTTCTGGCGGAGGATGGCGCACTTCCCATAAATATTCCTAGGAATCTCCCTGAGCGGATAGCAAACTTGGCGACGGCGTTCCGTAAGAGCGGCGGCGATGTCATCTGGGTGTGTAGCCGGTTCGAGAAGTCGAGGTCTACTTTGGACGAGCAAATCCTGACGTCCGATCGGTCTGGCCTCCGGATCTCAGACACTTCAAGGGGTCGTCGCCGACAAGCTTCACCGCAAATAACCGAACAGCCATGCGAGTGTCCGGAGGCCTTTCTCACCCAAGAAAGTCCCAAGCTACCGAAATGTGTCCGCCCTGGCTCTTCTGGGATAGATATCCACCCGATCGTGAAAGAAGCAGTCGGACCTAGAGACTATTCGGTCGTCAAGTCTTATTACTCAGCCTTTAAATCAGAGCAGCTGCTTCGATTACTGCGTATGAGACTTGTCACCGAGTTGTTCATCTGCGGATCCACGACCAACATCAGCATCATGGCTACCGCCGTAGACGCCGCGAGCCACGGATACACCATCACCATAGTGGACGACTGCTGCGGTTATCACAACATACTGCGCCACCGGACTGCTATCAAGCAGATCTCGAACACGACGGGCTGCGACGTCTTAGCCGCAGAAGATGTCTTGGCCTCCTTGAAACCTAAGCCGAAGCCTACGAGGAGACCAGGCGACAGGCCGACGACCTCGCCAGGTGGCAGACACTCTAGCGTACGTCGTGCTCGGGGAGAGGATGGTTCCGTTGCATCCTCGGCCTCAGATCTCCTATCGTCGTTTAAGAACCTGTCGCTAAGTCCTGGGCGCGCAGCCGATACTCTCGACGTCGAAGCACCTACGCAAGATCCCGCACTGCCGATTCAACCCCTGGTGAAGTCGATAAGAGCAGAGTCGATAAAAGCAGAAGACGCTCGAGAATCGCAGACGAGTCAACCGGCCTTGGCAGCAGACGCAGCTGACCTAGAGAGTCGCAAACCGAGGCCGGAATACGATGAGTCACAAAATAACAGTCGCATTGATACACAGCCACCGGCGACTGATAATAAAGCATCATGTTCACCCGAAATACAAATCAATAGAGGTATTGTTTCTCAGCATGATTTAGAAGCACCACAGCTCAACAAAGAATCTAAAACAACTATTCCTAGCACAGCTCGATTAAAAAGCGACGAGATCCTCCCGCAAGCCAAAACGGGGAGCCCTAGTCTCCCAATAAACAACGATTTAAAATCAACAGGACCTACGAGTGAAGCAATGAGCGAGGGCCGTACAGATAAGAGCCATTCAGAGCCGACAGATGCACCATCAGAGATATTAAAAGCCGATGCTACGGATAGAACAATGGCGCACGAGGATGTAACAAAGCTTAAGGAGAGTGAGCCCCTTTGCGAGGGCGATACGGCGGTCGTTTACGACATCTTACCGAAGCCGTTGTCCGATAATATCTTCGAGAAGATAAAAAATGAAGCGCGCTGGCAACGCATGATGCACCAGGGAGGGGAAGTACCCCGACTCGTTGCTATTCAGGGTGAAGTCGGGCAGGATGGTAGCATGCCGGTCTACCGCCACCCCATGGACGAATCGCCGCCTCTATTACCGTTCTCTCCTACGGTGCTTGAAATCAAGAAGGTGGTTGAGAAGCAGCTTGGTCATCCTTTGAATCACGTCCTCATTCAATTCTATCGCGGCGGCAGCGATTTCATCAGCGAGCACAGCGACAAGACTATAGATGTTGCGAAAGATACATTTATCGCTAATGTCAGTCTAGGAGCAGAGCGAACCATGTTGTTCCGATCGAAGCGGCAACAGAGAAGCAAAGATGCGACAGAAGCAGACGGGGAACCCGCACCCGCCCCGACCAAGCGTCGAGTCCAGAGAATAGCACTGCCGCACAATTCATTGTGCAAGATGGGACTGAAGACTAACATGCGATGGCTACACTCCATACGCGCGGATAAGAGGGCGGATTGTGAGAAGTCAGATGAGCAGTTGGCTTACGATGGCGGCCGCATCTCATTAACATTCAGGCTGATAGCGACCTTCTTGGACCGAGACAGTAAGCTCATATGGGGTCAAGGGGCTACGGGGAAGACGAGAGAAGAGGCAAGCCAGGTCGTTAACGGCGAACCTTCGCAATCTAAGGGCATGGTACAGAAGTTCAGTCAGGAAAACAACGTGTCGGACTTTGACTGGAACGATGCGTACGGTGGGGGCTTCGATGTGTTGCACATCAACTCCGCGCCGCGGTTGTTCCTGTCGTCCGATCCCGTAGTCAACATGCGCATCCAGCTCATGCTGGCCGAGTACGGCGTCGACTACGCTAGAGGCAGCATGTCGCCGCTCTTCAGCAACATCAAGAAGGATGACAAGAAAGACGGCAAAACTGCTGCCGACGGAGCAGCCGTCCCCGAGGACCTCGCTATCAAATTCGCGGACAACGACTTTCCTAAGACGATTGTCAACGGCGAGATGGCCATCATGTTGTACCTCGACCGCGTCTACGGCCAAAAAGCCCGAGAGAACCAGCAGAACCCGTCGCGCCGGGATCTCGCCAAGGAGTTTACCCGTTTCCAACAGGGCCTGACCCTCTTGGGTAAATACAGAGCCGTCAACGACGCCAACGCGTTCGAGCCGTACTTACGCGTCTGGGAAGAGTACGCGGCGGAGGGGCAGGAGTTCATCGCGGGCCCGGCCGTGACGCTGGCCGACTACGCTTTCTGGCCCGTCCTTAACGATGTGATCCGCACGCCGGGCCGGGGCGAGTTCGGCGACGAGGGCGGTTTCGACAACCTGAACAAGTACTACGAACGTATCCGGTCGAGGGAGGCCGGGAAGAAGGTATTGGTCGTCTGCGCTTCCTGCATCCGTAAGAAGCCGGATACCAACGCCCCTACTACCGCCTCTCCTGCGGGTCCGTCGTCAGCTTCGGCATCTGGATCTGGTTCTGGGTCTGGGTCTCTTCCTTCTCTAAACTAGGAGGAACTAATAAGAACAAGAAAACGAGGGAAAGGGGGTTAAAAAAAAGAAGAGGTTCAAGATGATTTTGGCTTTTGCATAGCAACTCAGGGGGTTGGCGGCATTTGCATTAAGGGGTTTACTAAGGGATGAAAGCCTTTTTTGGGAGCATAGCATCGGTCGGGGGATAGCGGGATTGCATGGAAATGACCCTTTGACTTGGCGGAATAAGGATTAATGATACCTTTGCTGCGGAAAGAGAAAAGAAAAAAATTCTTACCGCCGTTTTATGTAGATGAAAGAGAGAGAGAGAGAGAGATAGGCTTGATACCTAGATATGAATTGTTCACACTAAGACTTCGTGTTTGTACGAATCAGTTGATATTTTGGTGTGAAGAGGATGTATGTCGATGTGTGATCTACAATGTCAAGACATCTACACAACCTAAGAATCAAAGAGTGAATTTACGAGTTCATAGCTACTTCATTTCATTTATATTTCTTTTCTTTCTAGGGCTCATTGCAAGAGGTTCTAAGGCAATGCTCACATGAACACCAGATTCAAGGTCATGAGTGAGCTCACTTTCTCTCGTAGCAGTTCAATACCGCAAATACTAGCCATCCAGCTTGCCATGAAACTTGAACCTCATTCCTCAAGTACCTAATAATGGTCTAGGTAAACCCTTTACAAAGATCATCATCCCCTGAGAATTGCACTCACATAGGAGGTAAACATACTTGAGAGGTAGGTATGCTTGCAAGTCCTCTCGCCAGCCCAGCACCGAAAATGGCACCTAGCAGCAGCAGCAGCAGCAGCAGCAGCAAGCATCAATCACCCAGGAGGATTCGAGCCAGCAGCACCCCCCGTACCCGCATTCCCCTGCAGCACGATAGTCGGCCGCCTCCCTATGACCTCGAACACGATAGTACTCTGGTCGGCGGCGGCGGTAGCATCAGTCGGCAAATCCACATCGCTCATGCTCAGAGCACGTAAAATGTGGCGGTCGATGCGGTCGAGCTCGGCATCGGCGTAGTCGCCCTTGAGGTAAGCAGCGACCTGGCGCGCGGGCAGCGCGGCGGCGCGGGCAAGCCTTGCGACGGCGGCCCGGATACCCGCGTTGTTGTCGCGCTGCCAGCGGCGGTACGACGCGATAGTATGCATCTGGGCCGGGGGCGTGACCGGGTGGTTGTGCCGCGGGTCCAGGACCTCGACGAACCAGCGGTCCCCCTCGCGCTTGAGCCGGCGCGCCACCGCCCTCCACGGGCACCCGCACTTGCGGCTCTCGCGGCGCCGCTCCCCCGTCCCCTGCGACACGAAGTCCGCGCCGCCCCGGTCGCACGCGAAGTCCCGCCGGATCACCTCGCCCGCCGGGTCGTACCGGCCCGACGGGAGCTTCTCCTTGACGGTGCGCTTCTGCGAGACGCCGTAGCCGGACGTGAAGACGTGCTGCTGCAGCGCGAAGGTGGCGTCCTCGGGCGTCGCGTACGGGCCCCGCGTCAGCGGCGAAGGCGTGTGCTCTAGGGGCGGCGGGCGCGGCGGCGGTAGGAGTAGGCCTGCGGTGCCGGCGCGCTGCTGGGCTTGGTAGTCGCGCACCGCTTGCGTCTTGGGCGGTCGGCCTACGCGCCGGCGTTTCGGCTGTGGTTCGGCAGTGCCGGTTGTTGTTGTTGCTGTTGTTGTGTGGGGAGTAGCGCTACTGCTAGCGGATACGGCTACGGTAGACGGCGGCGTTGGTATCGGCGTAGGTGTTGCGATGGCAGGCGCCGGGGCGGTTTCGGGACTGGCGTGGACATTCTGCTGTTGTATGGTGGCATTGGTATTGTTAGTTGGAGGTAGGGTTTGTGGGTGTTGTTGAAACGCTGTAGGACCGGCGGATGTGGGTTGGAGTTGGTGCGGTTGGTGGTGGTGATGCTGCTGCTGCTGAGGATGAGGTTGCGGATGAGGATGGTGTTGCTGATGTTGATGTTGTTGATGCTGATGCTGGAGCTGGAGTTGATGCTGATGCTGTTGCGGTAGAGGAATTGGCGAGAAAGAAAGTTGGTTGTATTGCTGGATGGGTCCTAGAGAGCCGTACTGAGGTGGTTGCGCCATTCTTTTAAGTCGACGCTCCCAATTTCTAGACCGTCTGTGTACGGATACCTACATAGGTAGTGGAGGAATGGTTGACCGTTGGTGTAAAGAAAATGGTCCGGTTCCACGGTCCCACGGAGGTTTTCCCACTTGCTTAATTGGGTATGGCTACTAACTAGGTAAACCGATACTGCCGCGATCCGATATGCAACTATCTTACTTTTCTTATTTAGACGGTGCAGTATCGATATACCGATGTTTCGTCAACGGTCTGCCCCTTTGCTTGTCTGGCTGTGTTACTTCAACTTGGATTTACACAAAGCCAATAATAAGAGCAAGATATATAGAGCATATAATCTGAACATGTGAACATTGAATATAGCCATTATGTCTTTTGTCCAAGTCTAAGCTAGACACATAGTACGATCAAGCAGCTTCATCTCACCCAACAAGCAACCTTAAACACTTGAACAGACGGGGGTATATTAGGTATCGAAGCGGAAGAAGGTAGACAAGTGTGTAGGTAAGTCAACAGTCTACACATCCTTCCACACATACCCCCCGACCCTCGAGCTCGCCACCCAGCCCGTCCCGTCCACGACCTCTTGCCTCCTGCCCCTATCGCGCAGGGCCTCCTCCACGCTAGCCCCGGCCGCAAACCCGGCCACCTCCTCACGCTCAACCCGCAACCAGCCCTTCCAGCCCGCGTTCACGTCGCCTTTAACGATGCCGCTTGTTCCCGCTCCCGCTCCCGCTCCAGCTCCAGCCCCGATGACCACCGTGCCCCACCACTCCCGCGCCCGGCTGCCGTGCGTCCCGTATACCATCCACTCCCGCGCCACCGCTACAGCCGCCCGGATCTGGTCCTGGCCCCGCCCCGGCCGGTACACGTATAGGTGCCGCAGGTCCGAGGGTTTCGCCGGGTAGCTATTGCTGGTGCTGCTTGGGCTGCTGTCGTGAGACGGGTTAGAGTGGTGGTGAGGAAAGGGAGCGGACGCGGCGACGAGACGGGTCACGTCAAAGCGACCTTCCGCATCGACTACCACGACGGTGTAGTTTTGCGGCTCCGCAATGAGGGTTGAGACCAGGTGGTAGAGCAGCGGTAAGTAGCGCCCGCTCACTGAGAGGACGGGAGGCGGCGCCGATTTTACCGCGTTGTGATAGCGACTTGCTAAGCTGGCGAGAGCGGGGATGGGTATATGTGGGCGAATATTAGATGGGCCGCCTATAAGATTAACGCGGAGGGCGTCGAGGAGCTATGATATCGGTTTAGTTAGTATATGTTGAGCTTCATAATGAGTGTGAGGGAGCAAGTATAAGGGGTTATGGGGGTAAATAGCTGCGATAAGATAAGACTTGAAAGATGTCACAACTTTAACACTTGATTGACACCGAGCTCTCATCAATCGCACCATTGAAACTTTGCATCACCAATCCTTTGCATGTGCTCTTCATAAAAGACGAACATACCTCTTCCAAACTACCTTCTTCAATCTCCCCGAGTAATCGCGCACCGACGTGTTTTGCCGCCGCGGCATCCATCATCCTCGTTCATCTATCTCACTCCGCTTCATCTCACAAGCGCCAATTTCGCATGTGAACCGGGAGGAGCAGCAGCAGCAGAGATGGCGCCAGCGTGCCACGTCTTCCCAGCCTCGGAGCTCGAGGCCCAGATCCAGGTAGCCGGCGACGGGCGGTTGCGCAAGGGCGGCCGGATCGACCTGTCGGCCTGCGAGCTCTTCTCGATGGTGCAGTACGAGTGCCAGATCGACCGGCCCCAGATCTCGGACAGTCCGGTGAGATGCTGGCCGGTGCAGCGGTGGTTTCGCCGGTGAGTCGAGTCTCTTTCTCTTTTTTTTTCTTCTCACAGTTGAAGAGTTGTTTGGGCTAATGGTCGAGGTTTAGATGTCAAGATAAGAAAGGGAGTTTTATGGTCGAGACTACGGCGTGGGAGGGGAGCAAGGCCAAGAATGATGCTGGTGGCGGGGTGGACACATGATAGATGATTATAGAGAATGAACACATTTGTATTCTTATAGTCTCTCCACCCAACATGAAGATATTGGGATTCAAGTATATATAGGTACGTATTATTTATGGTATGATTTTATAAATCTATTTTCTACATTCATAGTATGAACTGAGGGATAATAGTTTCAGAATCATTGCCAGTTCAAGAGTATAAATTTAGGAAATAGAATATGCTTGGATTATTATTCCAAGGCTCACTCGTAATTCTATCATGGAAATCCATGGATTGGCTCCTGAGAGCAGACTATTCTTCCCAATTCAGCACTCATTGGCGTCTGTCCACTTCGTACAAGGCCCCTTAACTCAATGTAAGAATCCATAATGAAATACAGTCCACACCTTACATATTCGACGTTTATCACTTTTAGTACTACCCAGCCCCATCAATCATCTCACACTTCACTTCTTATACGGCAATATACATCTTTTAACACAGTGACCTCTATCTTCTTCCATTTCCTGTCACTCTACGAGAGCACAGATATGTGCAAACTCACCCTACAGTTAGACTGGTCGTATCAATCCCCAGACAGGTAATGTTCGGCCACGGAAATAGAAGCCCGCCTTATCATAATCCCAATCACGAATATCTTTGTACGAGGCGAATGAATAGGAAAATGTTCAAGGGATTCTGAATTCGGCGGGTGGGTTGTCTCGTTAATATAGTACAGTCGACCGTCCCAAGAGCTTTCGAAGCGTAGCCGTCGTCTATAGCATCCTTATAAAACCATACGACAGAAAATTGCTGAGCAAGTCTGATATCTGGTGTCCCCCCTCTCCTCCCTTATGCGTACGTCTCCTTGTCTCTCTAGTTTTTTCAATTGGCATTCTAACCGGTTTTCGCGGCCCGCTCTTCCTCGAGTTGTTTGTAGAAGGAGTCTCGTCCGTGGGTGCGCGGCATGTGGTATCCGTGCCTTGAAGAAGCGAGTTAGTCCAATTATCTTATCGCAAGTCCGTCTCGATCGTAGTAAGCGTCTGTCGGGTGATGATATTCATAAGGGGTCTTCGTACCAGTACAGGCTACCGAAAGTCACGCCAAGTCCTGTAATTCGAGTCAGTCAACAGTTCCGTATCTACCATCCATGGACAGTAACAAGTTCCGCTAGGATTGTAGAAGATAATTCGAATAATAGGATGGACGTACCGAGCGCAATGCCGAGGTCAGTTACGAGGCCCCGTCGGAGCATCTGCAATCGTAGAAAGTTAGCCTCGGAAACTTGGCAGTAGGAGAACGAATACGCCGAGCAATTGAGCGCAGCAAGTACATACGCCAGTAATAGGTTTGACGGCCATTGTGTAGATATCTGGAGAGGAGATTGAGAGGTCGCTAGGACGGGGACGTTGGTGAGAAAGAGATGTCGGGATTTTTCGTTTCGTTCCTTTAAGAAAATGGGCTGATGATGTTTCCCAATTCGCGCGGAAGCTTGGAAAGGCGGAAATGGGTAGACGGAAGCTCTACCAATGAAATCACGTGCATTACCCGCTTCGTCCCACCAACGTACTAAAGACCGGGGGGAGCCACCGACGCTCTCGGTTAATCGCCGGCAATTTGCCAATTGGGAACTTCAACTTTTTCTGTTCCATCATCCTCTATAAGCAAAGCAAACCAAGCTTCACTCCTGAGGCTGCCCGAAAGACTCAATTCCTAGCAGCCATGAGCTTACATCTGCCGGCAAGGCGGGTAGCCAGTTCCGGTACATATTCCAATTCTTGATCAACCATCGATACCCCTTATATAGGTATATAAGCTAATCAAAAAGACACAGCTGTGCGGACATCCGCCTGCAAACCCACCCTACACCTCCAGCAGCACCTGCTCCCCCGGACGCAGCGCCGAGACGCGGGCTGGTTCGGCTGGGGCCGCGGCCGCGGCAGCAGCGAGGCGTCCGCCACCTCGCCCTTCGCCCAGGAGCTCACGCGGCGGGAGCGCGAGCAGGCCCTGGCCAAGCAGAACATGGACCGGACGCAGGGCGCGTCCATCTTCGACGAGGAGATCAAGGACCCCGAGCGGCTGCAGCGGCAGCAGCAGCAAGAAGAGCGGGAGACCGCCGGCCCGATGACCGCCTCGCGCGTCCGGGAGCACGTCGAGCGCGCCGAGAACCCGGACCCGCGGTGGCGCGTCCGCTTCCTCAAGAAGAAGGTGATGCAGATGGCGCGGGCGGACCCGGCCAGGCCGCTCCCGCGCGAGCAGCGCATCCGGCTGTCGGAGAAGCGGCACGCGAGCGCGTCCCCCCCCTTGCCTACGTCTACCAAGAAGCTCGTGCACCTGTCGCACCAGATCGTCGGCAAGACGGTCGACGACGCCATCGCCCAGATGCGCTTCAGCAAGAAGAAGATGGCCCGCGAGGTCAAGTGGCAGCTCGAGGACGCCCGCGACCGCGCCATCGCCGCCCACGGCATGGGGCTCGGCTCCTCTTCCTCTTCCTCTTCTTCTTCCTCCACATCTACCTCTACCACCACTACCACTCAAGAAGACGACAACAACAATAACAACACCAACAAGCCTCGCAAGATCCAGACCAAGGACGGCAAGTGGATCGAGGTCCACGACCCCACCACCCTATACGTCGACGAGTCCTGGGTCACCAAGGGCCCGTGGCGAGGCGCGAGAGTACAGTACCACGCCAGGAGTCGTATGTCCATGATGTGGCGACCTACCGCATGTAAGTCATAGTTCTATATCCGCCCCTACCTCTCTTCTTCGAAGATTAGCTGTCACTAATGCAGTCTCTACTCGATAGCTATCTCGCTTGTTCTAAAGGAAGAGAAGACGAGGATACGGCAGCACAACGAAAAGGTGGAGGCGCAGGCCAAGAAGGCTCCTTGGGTACATCTGCCGAATCGACCGGTGACGGCGCAGAGGCAGTACTACAGCTGGTGATAGATATATGGGCATGGAAAGAATAAAAATGATCAGCCCTCGAGTATATAGCAGGCGTACTGTATATATACTTGTAAGAGTTAAGTGTATCAGCTCGATACTTGTATTATATAACCCTAGAGATTAACTTAAGAGAGACGAGCCGAACAACAGGTCTATCAATATCAAAACGCACGAATTTCCACGACTTTCTACGGATTCACCATAAGACAGATGAGTTCATTGAGCAGCGTCTTCATTGATCTTGTCTGGATTTGTCTACCTAGGTATTTGGGTTACTTCAGCCAAAGGTTGATCACTACCATAAAGGATACAGGGCGCAATGCACCCACGAATCACTAACAGTATGATGTGATCACCTTGGTTCGTCCCCTTTCCTACAATAACATCTTTTGCTTTTCTGCTTATTAGCGGTAACTCCCAATTCTCTCTTCCTCAAATCAGCACATGATCAAAACCGCGGAAAACATTTCTCTAGACCTCATAAGCCAGATTGCCCAAGGCCGCGCAGACGAACCTCGAACGTACATAATAAATCCTAGGCAGGAGTGACTTGCATCTTGGGTCTTGTCTTCATAACTCATGAAAAACACGCCACTCGGAGGTCCACAAAATTCTTAATCGAAAATATAGGGGCGAGTAGAGGCGGGGGTAGAGCTGTTGGAAACGATGTCGAGGTCGCTCGCATAAGAAATCGATTAGATCATAGTCCGCGGCTGCGTTCCGCGACGCATATCCTCGTATCGTCGCGCATTTGCGTCAAGCTCGGAAGAATACGATGCGGCCGACGGCGTATGGGGTGTTGTGGGTTCCGAGTGAAGCGAACTGGTCTGATGAAGATCGTGGGCTGTTGGGGATGTGACGAAGGTCTTAGACAGGCCTGCTTCGGTTTGGCGCATGGTATCCGCATACTGACGGCCGGATCCGGGGAGGGGCTGCGAGATCTGCAGGGCCGGAGCTTGCGTAGCCGGGTTCTTCGACTTGCGTTTGCGCATGCACAGCCAGGCCGCAAGGATGACAAGTAAGACTACCGCAACACCGACGCCTGCACCAATTCCAGCTCGAACAGCAACAGTCATGTCATCCTGAGAAGATGACTCCGGGGTAGGAGATGCATTGCCGGACTCCTCCGCCGAAGAGGTTCCACTGGGAGTATCGGCATCTCCACTTGTAGCCGAAGCCGAGTCCGAGGGCAAAGACGAAGACGCAGACACAGACGCAGATGCGGATGCAGACGAGGGCGGCGACGACTACGCGATCGAGTTAGCATACTATACACAAACAAGATCAGTGCAGTCAACATACAGCAGCGACTGACGAAGACTCGGGACCAATCAATCCCGAGATCGAAGCGGTCGTGTCAGTGGTTCCAGCGGCTACAGCGGTCACAGCGTTGGAGGATGCCGTTTCAGCGGACAAGGTAGGACTGGGATTTGGGCCGGGGGTTGTAACAGTCGCAGCGGCCGTAGTTGAAGGGGTACCAGCCGGAGCCTGCTCTGTAGGTTGCGTGGGCTGGGCGGGAGACGGAGATGAGCTAGCAGGAGTAGCTGTGGGTAGGAGACCAGCTGATGAGGATGCGGCTACGACATTTTTTGTTAGTTGATAATTCCCAATACCTTCTTGAAAAAACGAGGCTAAATTTGCACCGACTTGCTTACCTTTGCACTGGTCGGCGCCAAAGGATTGAGCAATGGGGAGCTGGGTGTCGGCATCGCTGCCGCAAACCTGGTTGACACAGTCTCGAATACCATCAGTGAAGTCGACAGTATTGCCGCAGACACATAGACGGTCATCCATAGCACATCCCATGCTGGCCGCGTTGACGAACACTCCATTGACACAACCCGACTAGCCAAGGAATATGGCATTAGTGATCATGTCCACATATAAGGTACGAAGGGAGAATCGCAGACGACATAAATCCGAGGACTAATATGAATATCTTTGATAGGAGATTATACTTACAGCGCAGGCGTTGAGACCAGTATCCTGAGCACTGCCTTGGCCCAAGAGGGCAACAAAGAATGCGCCAACAATGAACTGCATCTTCATCGTGAAGTTGAGAGCCACGGCGGTGGACTCGTGGAGGACAATGAAGATGGTTGGGTGGTATACGTGAATGCCAAAGGCACCAGCGTAGTAAAAAAAGGTGAGGGTAGAACGAAGAAAAATATTAGGGGTATCTCAAGGTGAAAGCAACCAAGCTAGCTGGTCTGGACGTCAAGCCGACGACGAAAAAAAGGGTTGTAGGACGAAAGGAAAACGGAAGGTTATTGTCACACAGAGCAGTCCATAGCCGTCCTAAGACTCGGAAATGGGTTCGTGTCGGTCAGTATGAGGGACGTCTTGTAAGTGAAGCGGCGAATGGAATGAGGCCCAGGAGGGAGTGAGATTCGGGAATTCACTAGGTCGACTTGTGTAAGGTAGCTCAAGGTCGCGGAAGTCCGTGTGGATTCCTCAGGTGTTCAGGTAACCTGGCGGGAATAGAGAGGTTGAAGGACCCTAGAAAACCGAAAAAGAATTTCCCTTTTTTTTTTGTTGACCTTAGGTCCTATTCTCGTCTTGTCGGTATTGACCTTGGCTGTTTGGTGGGGGACGGGTCCTGATTCAAGGTTGCTCGCGCAGGATGCAGCCAGTTGGAAAAGCTTAGCAGGGCCAGCAGGATATCAGAAGGGAAATGAGTGAAAGGGAATTAACTGAAAAAAAAACCTCAAATCTCAGATGAGCGAATGAATGTTTGTGTGTACGTGAAATGAATGAAAATACCTGGTCGGCGAGCCGAAGGTAGTAAAGAGTGTGCGGTTGAAGGAATGAAAGTGGACAAGTGGACGATTCCTGAACGACTGCTAGAGAGAGGAAAGGAATTGCCTGTTATGGCGTATGGGTGCAAATGAGTGTAAATGGGTGTAAATGGGTAGGGTAGAAGTGAAGGGACTAGGGTGTCAAAAAGTTAGGGTCCAGGAAGGTACGTAGTCGGCGCGAAAAAACGAGAGACGTATCGTCGGTTACCATCAGGGAAGGAAGGTTACTGAAGAAGACGGTACAGCGTGATTGGCCCACACTGGCTCAATCTGACCCAAACTGGCCATCCTGGCAAGTGAGCAGGTAGGGGTTTGCTGGGCTGTGCCTTTCACTTCAAACATTACATATCCACAGTGGTACTGATTTTCTAGTAATACCTCTTTTTTTATTGTTTGCAAATGCTCTCAATCTCGCTATCCATTTACCGGTTGGGGACTACGTCCCATACTACCGTAATGAGAAGCAAATAGCGGTGGGAGGTGAAGACGGAGCTAGAGTGAAGTGCACGTCTATACTACAACACCATTCACGATACAACATTACACTTTATAGATTTCCCCGGCCTACTATATTAGAACGACACATGCAGCTTTGGATGGTTACAATACTTCACGTGTAAAATGCTACATGTGTGTGCTGCATAGACATATATATGAACCTTACACAGTGGCTTTCGACTTCTTAGGTGCCAATGTGCGTGCCGCATGCATACGTACCTTTGATATATGCAGGTGCAGCATCGTCAATTTATCTGAAGTAAGAGGCAGTTTATCAGATTGGACCTATATCCACAGCCATTAAAGCCTCGGCTGCATATGTATATATACGTAGACGCTATCTCGTACTATCCGGCTATAAGTGTCGTCGATCTTGTAAAATATCCTAGGTGAGTATCATACTATCTTACCTACACAGACCCGGGAGTTTTCATGATCTTCATATGTCGCTTTTTATTACAATTCGTCAAGAACGGATAGTTGCTCTACAGGTCCCTATGTATGTAGGTATCAGTCTCAGACGAAGATCTAAAGACTTGAGATGGAAGGCTTCGGTTGTACAGAGGATATGAAAGGGGGCGCCTCATATCAGGGGAACAAGCTGGGCCATCTGGGCCATGTGCTTGTGTGCTTATAGCTTATGCATCAATCAAAAAGCTGAAAATGGAAATTCGAGGTTACTCAAGGTTACAAAGTCTCGTTAAAGTTGAGAGCTAGACTGAGACGAGCTAAAACCCCAGACCATGTCGTCAATGCTAGCAATCGTCATTTTGCGACGGGGGGCTACGTATCGTAGTAAGTACTGTGTACGGGATTGGACCCCTCAATTGATTCAATTGAGTCGATTTCTTCCAATAAACCCTCCTTGGCAAATGCCTGGGCAAGTACCGAGTACAGTCCAAGTACGTACCCGTTCATGCTTCCGAGAGATTGGGCGGGGAAGGATATGGATCTTCACAGGGGTTAGAAACACTGTTCCCGCACCGAGGCGCACCTGAACAGCTTAGACCGTACCTGATCAGTCAAAATAGACGCCGCCAAGTTACATAACCACCTGCCACCCACCGGGACCGACCTTCTTTTCCCCCCTTCAACTTGTCACTTGTCGAATCTTTTTTGGCCATTAATTATGCTTAACCCTGCGCCTGTCCATCATCTCCATCACCGTCCACTACCCAGTATTATAGCATTACTGCGAGCTAACGAACTATTCAACATCGGACGCGAATTCGAATCAATGCGCCCAGAGGTCGTAAGTAGAAGGCGTTAAGATCCCACGTAAGCGCTTTCGTCAAGTGTCGTCACTGGGCTGATAGGAGACGTTGGCTGTTAGATCCTTCTAATAAGGAGGTAGGTATGTAAGTTATTTAGATCTATGGCTTCGTCATCAGCCGCTGTCAGTCATTGGGTGCCAGTGTGATCTTGTTCATGCAAGGTCGATCCCCTACAACACCTTACGAACCAAAAAGAATGTCGCTTGTAAACCTCAGAAAATCCCAAGCCTGGGCTTTTGATTGGTAGTTTCATCAAGAAGACAAAGTCTCACTTACTTGTATAACCGAGGTATCTCTCTAGATTGGCTAGATTGATCTATTACCTAGGTACACTCCGCGATGGTCAGATTCTGTTCCAGCTCCAAATTGGAGGAGGATACCACGCCAGATATTTCTACCACCAGAATTTCCACCATTATCATATCATACCATAGCCCCGGAATGACGCCTGCAAAAGACCTCGAATATAGATATGTAGGTAGGCATCCAGCATGATATTTGTAGCTTCTATGGAAGCAACTTTACATAGTACAAGTACACAGTATACAGATTGTCGGGTCTAGAATGGGTACCACGTGTTTCGCATTGACGACGAAACGGGAACGACAAGACACTAATTTATACATGCCGTGGCCGTTTCCGTCGTGATCGCCCTGGAAATCCCCGACGGGTCAAGAACGTCTGTGCAGAGGTCCTTGGCTAATCGTGCAGTCGTATTCTTATAGGTAATCGGTAGCACGGGATTTCACCTACTACATACATAATGTACTTCACCGGTGTCCGACCCCGACAGACCCTCAAGGTACCTAGGCACCTATCTTCATCTTGATCATACATATGTACGTATTCTACCAGTACTACAACGATATCTTGGTGGAACGACTCCTTCGGTCTTCCTTTACCCTAGTCGAAGTTATGAACAATAAACAAAGGTATTGACGGCAAGACCGATCTCTCTCGTGGTCCAAGAGGCTCGTCTGCATGCAAGATTTACCGGCACGGCCCGGACTATTACGTATAATATATTAATCTGGTATCACCGAGGTATTTTTGTGAAGGGCGAATAAAGTATCTGGCAGGCTCTCCCCGGCTCGTCGGTATCTATCTGTTGTCTCATGGTCGCCAGCAACTCTATGGGTCTTGTACCAAGCAAGGAGTGAGCCCAGACCGTCAAAGCTCACACAACTAATGGCAAGCAAACATGACCATATCACAATTCCATATGTGAAAAGTTTTCATTTAGTCCTCCACAGAAGCATGATGAGGATGATGAAAATAAATTGAAGAGGAGTTTCACACCTCTAGCAAGGGGGTATCGTTGATACTATCCTGTATATATGAGGCTTCCAAGGCTCATACCGAATGGCCCATTCTAGGCTTGTCCAGCTCCCCCCGTCTCGTATTCCTCTTGCCAAAACCCGATGGGCGGCTGACGGTGCATCTGACTTATTCCTTTATGAGACTCGCACATATTGGGCGGGCGTCTGAACTCTGGAGCTTGTGAAATAACTATTCGCATTTAGTGATGACCGCGAGAGGTATTTGAAGACGCAAAAACAATTATAGAACAGGTTTCTAACGACTCGGCAGGCATCATTTTATTTAGATTATCACCAGTGCTCAAGGCACAAGGTCGTTGATAGCAATGAATAGCTACTAGCCAGGTCGCCACGGAAAGAATCTCAAGTCGAGAAAGCTTAGCTAGTTACTTCTTATTTCAACATCTAGCTAGATACCTACCTAGGTACATATCGACCTAATGAAGCGTGAATCAAGACATTGATAGCTACACTCGGAGTTCACCGATAGGGGCTTGGTACAACATCACTTTGTGGCTATTAACTCAGCCCTCTCTAGTCCACATCCTACATCTTTCCATTAATAGCACCTACCACAGAGATTACCGATCTAATTTTTCCTATTTTTATATCTTCGCTTTTAGAGCTAGCAAGGGCTGATGTTGTTATAGAGTCTTATACGAGTATTTCAGGGGCAAACCCAATTAGCCTAGACCCGAAGTCTAGAACGCCTTCAACATATCACTGAAAGGAAAGTTAATATTGGCGATACTAATTGCAGCTCCTTGCCAACAACTATAGCCGGTTACGGTGTTGATAGTTGCAGTTCCTCTTCTACAATGGCCCCATATCGTATCGACATCTCCTGCAATCCTGTCTTGAAAATAGCATCCGTTAATGAATATGCTAACAGCTGATTTAATTTATCGTTTGAAATCTCGACTTATACCTCGCAGACGGCATTGGGCTCGTTCTACGAAGTGGCCAGTCTGTTCATATGTTGCGTCCCATCTATCGACGATGCTGGTGCCTGGTATATGACATCTTAGCCATTTACTTCGCCAATGACCCTATTCACATAAGCTATTTAGTACCCACGCCGCCTGTGCCTGAGCCTTTTTTTCAGTGGTGTACCCATTCACGTCGTCGTTGCTGGGTGACCGGGCGGTGACCGCGCCTGCCTAGCGGGGTGACTTAAATAGCCCTTTAGCAGCACCTCATCTTAACCCTGCGTCTCCCGGCGCGTCAAAGTAGCCATTGGCTTAATGGGAAGAAGGTGAGGGCTAGAAATAACCCCCCGAGGGGTTTTTCGTAGCACCCGGGTTCGAATCTGTGTCAGGGCGGCAGCGGCTACTGCTCGGGTCAAATGCGCAGGTTCGGGGTCGTGTGTGAGCCTTTTTTGCCTTTTTTATTCCTACGAATAAAAACTATTTCCTTTTTCTTTTTTAAAAAGTTTTAACATTCAGAATATCCTCAGTTTCCCTGAGCCTCAATCCTCTCAACAAAGTTCTGCACTACGTCTACAACCCCCTGAGTCCAGCTCAGGTGAGGCGAATAGCCAGCCAAGCAACGATAACTTAAAAATTTGCCAGATTTTTTTCTCTGGCTCTGGGCAGCTACATGCTACTCGAATGGAGTTCGCAAATAGGGGTACTTATGTAGAACTGTATGAACGGTGGCGTTACGAACGAGCTATTCTTTGGCTGGAAGAAGCAATGTATCGATTCACTAACAGGGATGACGAATGCGCCGATATATATAATTTTAATGATGCCGCCGGCCAGTCTATTGCCTCGCCGCGATTTCGCCTATAGCTCTAGCCGTGCCGCTTCTGTAGCTATCCAGCCGCCGGACGAATGACCAATCACAAGGACCCCTTTTCCGCGATTTACCACAGGACGAATGATACCAATAATCGCCTTGGTATCTTCTTCGCCCTGTGGATATCCTCCCTTCGGAGGTTTTCGATTGAAGTCGGGGTGGTTTACATCGCTAGCGTTCAGCCTCGACGGGTCGGAGGTGGGAAGCTGAGAATTACACTGATTAGACCCAGCTTACAGGACCAAATATGTGATGAGGAAATAATTATGGCGTTGCGCTCGAGCTATGAAACTTAACAATATACCGACCCAAAGTCTGATAATCGTGTAGGTCCTGTTGACTTAGTGAAGCCTGGGCCGTCACTTGACCTATGAGCAATTCCCTTGGACAACATTATCAAGTTTTACAAGATCGCCCCTTGTTGCCTAAGCCGTATATCTTCTCGGGATGGCTTTGGCCGAAAGCGCAGCGCCGTTATTTTATCATACTGGATCGAGTATATACCACGCTATTTATGTCACTCGTGTATTGAATGTGCTTGATAGATCACCTCCTGCTTCTCGTCATTTTCGTCCGTCTTACGGAGCCCGGTCGAGAACAGCTGAGACAAGGTCTATCTTAGCACTACGGTCGAAAATTGTTAGCCATGGGGCAGCTAGCTTAAATGCTAATGTTGTATTACATACACAGTTTATTAATAGAAAGAGAGCCATTCGTATTCTGAAAAAAACACGACTTTCCTAAGGTCATCTCGAGTCTTATTCCCACGTCCTGTATGTCTCGCTTAAGATGATTACATAATTAAGGGGGCAATAGCCAGGGGCTAGTTCGGCGGCGAAGCGGCGAAACGGCGCTAATTACATCTTTCCCCTGCTGTCTTTTCTTTTTCTTTTGCCCCTTATTTTCTTATTCAGGTACATATATCTCTGCCCTGTCCCTGTTTCTTCCTTTTCCTCTCCTGTAACGCAAATCTTTCCTTCTTCGTGGCCGTCTTGAATTAAAGACTGTCCGTCCATTCGTTCGTTCGTGTGTTTTCGCACCGATCCTTCCGCTTTAGGCTCTCGTTCCCTCCCGTTCCCTCCCGTTCCCTCTCGGGACTCTTCCGTCTTTGCGCAGCGTCACAACCCGTTTCCCGGTCCCGAGTCACACCTCTTGGCAACATCCTCGAATAATACCTACCTACCTATCTTTACCCCATCCGGCTTAGATCTAACATCTAACATCTAATACCATGCTCGTCAACACCCTCAAGGTCCCCGCGGCCATCTTAGCCACCTTCTTCTTGGGCCAGGCCGCAGCCAAGACCGACCTGTCCGGCTGCGTCTCGTCCGAGACCGTCGCGTACGGCGGCGCCAGCCTCATCTGGTACGTCCCCGACACCGGCGAGGTCTGCGCCTTCCTCGACTGCGGCGGCGGCCGCGCACCGCCCAAGACCACCGTCCCCGGCTGCGACGGCTACTCCGGCACCGCCGCCTACACGCCTAGCTTCCTGTCGGGCTTCGGCGCCGAGGCCACCGGCAGCGGCACTACTACCGTGGGCAGCGGCAGCGGCAGCGACTCGTCGTCGTCCCCGGCTGAGACCTCGGCGGTCGTGGCGTCGAGCACGACTGCGGTGGGCGCTGATGCTAGTAGCGCGACGGGTGCTGTGTCGGTTGGTGGCAGCACTATCACGGCGGCTCCGTCGACTAGCACGCTGGAGACGAGCACTACCGCTGCGTCGTCGAATGGATCGTTGAACGGCGGATCTTCGTCCTCCTCGGCCGGAGGCTCGCAGGCGGCTGAGTCCTCTAGCACGTCTGGATCCAGCAGCAGCAGCAGCAGCAGCAGCAGCGTGTCCACGGGAGCAGCCGTGCCGACGGCCGCCGTCAGGGGTGCTGTAGGTATGGTTGTTGGTCTCGCGGCGGGAGTTGCGATGTTGTGAGTTTGATTGGTACTGGCCAAGTTGGGTTCGTTGAAAGTCTTGTCGGTAGTTGGATATTAATATTAATAATTTTTTCGTAAATCTCGGAGGCTTTATTCATGTGTGATAATAGTAATTGTCTGTCTTCCAAAGAGAGAGGTCGGGAATATGAACAAGAGACGCCGTAGACCGAAACCCACGGTACGTTATGAGGCTGGAGGTAGGTATATGAGTTCATATAATTGACCCACAAGTACTAGTCGTCTCTTTTTACGGCTTCTACATCTGTAAATCTACCATTCCGTTCTCAACGTTCAAGTTGAAGCTAGACTGCTATTGAAGCCTGCTCATGTCCTACGAGACTTAAGAAATAGTCTATGAATTTGTATTTCACTATATATATTCGTTCAAGATAACATTCTATTTAAGCAATCCGAACAAGACAACACCAGTATATACAGGTCAGCCATGAACACCATGCCATGCTTCTAATCTAATCGAAAGCCATCCACATGGCGCCTCCGATCGTAGTACCAAGCACAAGCGCCGTCAGTATACCTGCCCCAGCTCGGTCCCCCTGCGTGACGGGCGCAGCCTCAGGCAGCGTCGGCGCGTTCTGTCCTGCGTTCGGATCGCCCACGCTGGTGCCCCCCGTCGTGTTCGTGACGGGCGCCTTGGCCTCCTGGACCAACAAGCTCGACAGCGCGCCGAGGACGTTCATCTGCTGGCCGGCGCCCGTGACGCCGTCGTACACGCCCGTGGTCCAGTGGAAGCCGCACTGGCGGCCGTTGGCGCCGCCCGTGCACTGGCGGACGGCGGCCTCGGTCGACGACCGCAGCAGGGCTAGGATGCGGTCGCGCGTGAAGGGCGCGACCTGCGTCACCACGGCGAGCCACCGGTGCACGTACCCCTTGAAGCTCAGCATGTCGGTCGAGCACACGCCCGCCTCGCAGCTGGGCTCGTACAGCGTCCCGTTGACGAAGAAGACGCGCTCCATGCCGTCGATCAGACCCGTTATCCGGTCTTCCCAGTCCTTGCTCTTGTTGGTCTGTTTCGTATTCGTCAGTAATTTTCCCCATTCTTTCCTTTCCTTTCCTCCCTTTTCATTAGGAGGTGATCGGGATGGGGACATCACTCACGTAGTCGTACATGTATGCCGCACCCGACAGGAGGATGGCTGCGTTGTACGAGTACTGCTGCTTGTTCGTATCGGTACAGTTGTAAGGTACATGGCCACCGTCGTAGACATTCCATTCATCGTCGATATACTTGACGCTACTGATCCAGTTCCACGTCTCTTCTGCCCATTTCGCATACGTTTCGTTCTGTGTATACCGAGCTAGGCGGGCCCCCATATTGAAGAAGCAACCGTTGGCGATGGCTATCCGTCCGAGTTAGTCTCTCACTGCTACTATCTCTCTGTCTTTCATCGTCATCTACGTGTGAGGGAGGAAAAGCCTTACTATTCTTGTAATCGTACCCCTTATTTGTCGAGAAGATCTGCCACCTCAGCCCCCCGCCGCAATCTTCGTTGCTATATCTAGTCGACTGCTCGGTCCAGACGGCCTGCGCCAGCCCGAGCCACGAAGGGTCGTCCCCCGTCGGGTCGCGGAAATTCACCTCGGCAGCAAGCATCGCCGACATGCCCCAGAAGGACTGGTCGTCGTTTCCCAGGGACAGGGTCCAGTTGTCCGGCGCGTAGTCCCGGTTCTTGCCCACCTGGAACTGCATGGCGGCGAACGTTTCGTCGTTGTACGTCTCGTCGCCCGTGAAGTGCCAGTAGTCTATCATAGTACCCCACAGAGCGCCTCCTTGCCACCTAAAGACCGGCTCCCCATGTTAGTAGGCGTTGCTTCTATAACTTTGCGCCTTACAAGCGCAAGAATTCGGAAGAGAGGGTGCGAACCAGTAGTAGTCTCCCCCAGGCGGTGGCCCTGGCAAGATGCCAGGAATCATACCGGACTCATTGCCGTGGTAGTATGTCATCAGGTCGTACGCGACCTCTTTGGCCGCATTTTTTATAGAATCTAAGACGAGTTTAGGCCCGGATACCTAACTTGTCGATGGTGTGGCGAGGAACTCTCCAACGTGGCAGAGCGCAACACTTACCCGTGGAATTTAGATCGACTTCGAGCGCTCCTAAGACGGCTGCCGGAGCGAGCCATAGTAAGTGACGGCTAGCGAACATATCTGGGACTCCGGTCGAGGGACGTTGCTGTTAAACGAATGACTGACGACCGCCCCCGAGAATGTAAGACTTAGCGGAAGAAGAGAAATTAGGCTGCTGTCAATACAAGCACAGATGACATTATAGATGTAAGCGCATAGTATAGTTGTAATGCATATCTAACTAGAAGAAACTCTCGCTTGTCTGATAATGAAAAATCTACCGAACAAGGGATCGTAGGATGAATGTGCACTCCAAGACAGTTCGTCCTGTAGATGTCGGTAGGAACCGACAACCGCAATTATCTAACCAATGGACACTGCTTACTGCGCCTCAACACTCGACCGGGTATACAGCGGGAGCCAGCGTGTTGGGGTCTACTTCAAATAAGTAGTATCAGATCACCTTATGGCCCTTGGGCCCCTTGATGGGGTCCCAGATGTAACTGTAACTAGAGGACACAAGCGTCAGCATCCAATTGAAGTCGATGGATCTGCAAACCGTACAACGCTCAATAAACCGCAGACCGCAGATTACCTAGGTACTGACTGCTGACGCTGCGATACGTTCAGTATTGCATAGGATCAGGCAGGACATGTAGAAGATCTCGTATATATTAAAGGCGGCCCTATTGTGTTACAGCGCACATTCCCACGCTGTCAGACATTGAGGCTGTGCATCGTCAGCAACAAAGGTACGTTGGTAGTTGCCTATTAAACGGCTGGGACGGCTCGACGGTCAGGTTGAGCAACTAGAGCCGACTTTCAGCCAGTGGCTCATGATCGACCTGTCAGCGAATTTGGTGAAAAACCTCGTAAAGTCCCAAATGAGTTGTTTCATGGATACCAATGGGGATGGTCCTTCAGATGGGGTCCCCGTATTTGCACAGCCTCAATTCTTCATTTCGGCCAAAGTCGCGGCACGAGACGAAACCCGGGCCCCCTAGTCCTTTTTCTTTCTTTTCTTTCTGAAAAGGCTACGTTGTATCTGACTGCAGTAAAAAAGAATAAGAGAGGTATGCCACCAGTCTTCTTGTCATGTCTGTCCCAGCGTGAGCATATGGGAAGTGCATGTAAGAAGTTCATGTCCATGATGATACAGCCGCCACAATGACTGCGACGGATCAGGCATTGGATCTACCAACCTGTCCGACCATAACAAAAGTATGGTCTTAATAATCTCGGCCGGGTTTGTTACCCTCGGCGTCCGGATCCTCCTCCGGTAGTTCCGAGCCAAGCACTATGGGATCAATCCAGCTCCGAGCAAGTCCTCCTCCCTTCTCCTTAGTGAGTTCGTGCTGTTGAAGACGGAAACAATCGCCCGGCTCGGCCATTGGTGCGAAGTCGAAGATGCGGTAGTCGGCATTGCAGTACCAGTAACCAGAGACGGCCAGCCGCAAGAAGGCTGAGTGGGAGACGACTATGATGACCTTCTCCGGGCGATCATACAGCTTCTTCAGGGCTATCTGAGCACGCATCAGGATGGCCTTCTTGGTGAAATGATACTGGCTAGCCGCCGGAGACGTCTTGTCTGGGAACACCGGGTCGACTTTGGAAAAGTCTACGGTGGGAAATTCTTCCTTGAGCGCATCGACGGGACTGCCCGTGTCACACGGCTTGATCGAATTTTCTATCGAGATGTTTTAGAATGTTTCTGCCTAGCGGGAAGGTCTTCCCAAGTTATACGGTCGAGACTCGGTACTCGCCTACCTTGCCAACTCGCATCGGCTTCGACTTTGATGCCCTTCTCCATAAGCCAATCAACAGATCGAAATGCCGTTTGGATAGTCCTGCGTAGGGGAGAGACTATTATGAGTTCGGCCTTCTGGGCGAGTGGATTTTCTAGGAGGCTGGCTCGCAAGTCTGCGCACTGCTCATGTCCCAGCTCGGTCAGATCAGGATCGTGTAATGTGAAATTCTCTAGGTGAAGTCAGAACTAGGACTCTGAGATCATATAACCCGGCGTCTTATCGTATCAGGCTTACTGAGAGCATTGTGTCCTGCTTGAGCATGGCGAACGAGTATTAGCGTCGGAGGCATTTTCAAGGATTATCAACAAGATAAACGCTGTCGTATGGTAAGTGATGAAGCATGAAGTGAAGGAAGTCTTCGGTGCCCAGCTTCTGAAGCTATCTCGAAGAACAAACAACGCGCTGGATCAGGATGTAGTGAGAAGAGCTACCGAGGCATATGGACGAGAATGGATAAAAAGGGCTCTATATATAAAGAATCAAAGTCATCTCAATGAGTGACCACTGCTAGGCGGGTAACCAAAGGCTGGGCAAGGCTGAATAAAATCTAGTCATGCTTGCTTACTGTTGGACGGACTCAAGAGCCGAAGTTGTCACTAAAATATTGCCGATATCCATTCCTTGCCTTGGATGTTCATTTAGTCGATATGAGTGTGACTATGTGACTAAAACTGTATGGAGTATGGAGTATGGAGTATGGAGGTGTGACGAAGAGCAGCTAAGGGGGACTATCGAATTATCTCTATAGTGCATTCTTATTCATCAAGACGTAGTTATGCGTTATCCGAGCTCAAGCTCTTCGCTGCCAAGACTCAAGACTGCAAGGGTCAAGTCAATTGAAGGTCGACATTTATCATCCCTAAAATAAAACTTCAAAGACATCCTGCCTTTATCGTAATCTCAACGTCAACCTCATTTATACAAGTCAACGAGATTCACTGATAATGACTAGCATAGATGAACTTTTCAAGGTCAGTTTGAAATTACACCCCAACTCCAATCTTTTTCTACAGTCGACTAAACCCAAGATGTAGGCATCCGGCGTTGGTAGTAGCAAGCGCAAGTTAGAACCTCTTCGTGATCCCAGTACGCCTCGCCCTCTTCTCTACAAGTCAACCGACCGCACACAGCCTTATAGACTAACGTGTCGCTAATACAGACGAGATATACAAGTCTGCCCGCCTATCCTCAAACGGCCACAGCAGCAGGCACGCGCGCGTCGAAGACGATGCTGCAGACGAGGACGATGTCGAGGCAGGACCTGCACCTCCACCGGATGACGAGAACGACGGAGACTACGGACCAGATCTACCCCCCGACGATGACGAAGAAGGACGATTCTACGGCGGAGGAATCACGGCACAGGAGAACGATGCGCTAGACTACGTCGACGATCCAGATCCCGATGCGAACACCCAGCCGGACAAATTCGACGGCGCGTGGCTTCGGCGCACAGCCCTCAACTTCGAGAAGCGCATCAGCAAGAACGCCGAGCTGCGCGCCAAGTTCGAGGACCAGCCCCAAAAGTTCATCGCTAGCGAGGCCGACCTCGACGCCGACATCAAGGCCCTATCTATCCTCTCAGAGCACCCGGAGCTGTACCCCGAGTTTGCGAAGCTTGGATGCGTAGCGAGCCTAGTAGGCCTGCTAGCCCACGAGAACACGGATATCGCCATCGACGCTATAGAGATCATCAACGAGCTGACGGACGAGGACGTCTCGGCCGACGACGACCAGTGGAACGCGCTCGTGGACGCGCTGCTGGAAGCCGACCTGCTCGGACTGCTGGTGTCGAACTTCGAGCGTCTGGACGAGGAACAAGAAGCCGACCGCGGCGGCATATACTACGCTCTCAGCATAGTGGAGAACCTCTGCAGCGGGCGAGCGGCCACGGCGGAGCAGGTCGCGGAAAACGACAACCTGCTCAAGTGGATGCTGCGACGGATTCAAGCAAAAGAAAACCCCGTCGGCCAGAACAAGCAGTATGCTGCCGAGGTCCTCGCGATATTGGTACAGACGTCGTCCAAGAACCGGAGGAAACTGGCCAGCCTGGACGCCGTGGATATCATGCTGCAGCTCGTGGCGTCCTACCGAAAACGCGATCCCGAAAAGGGGGGCGAGGAGGAAGAGTACATGGAAAACCTATTCGAAGCCTTGACCTGTCTGGTAGACGACCCCGAGATCAAGGCCAAATTTGTCGCGGCCGAGGGCGTCGAGCTGTGCCTGATCATGCTCAAAGAAGGCAAGCTGAGCAAGGCCGCCGCGCTCCGGCTCCTGGACCACGCCGCAGGGGGGCCGGGCCAGTCGGGAACCGAGGTCTGCCAGCGGATCGTGGAGGCCGGCGGGCTGAAGAACATCTTCACGCTCTTCATGCGGAAGCAGAACGACGGCCGGACCGCGGAGCACCTGATCGGCACGTTCGCGTCCATGCTCCGGCTCCTGCCCGCCGACTCGGCCGAGCGCGTGCGCACGCTGGCTAAGTTCGTCGAGCGCGACTACGAGAAGACAGTTAAACTGGTCGGGCTGCGGCGGGAGTACGCGGCGCGCGTTGGCGCGGTGGACGACGCGATACGGACGGAGCAGGAGCAGGGCGACGAGAGGGGGGAGGAAGAGGAGATGGCGGACGAGTGGCTCTCGCGGCGGCTCGACGCGGGGCTTTTCTGCCTGCAGGTGCTGGACGTGGTGCTTGCGTGGCTGGTGGCCGAAGACGGCGGCGCGAGGAAGACGATCAAGAAGTTACTTGCGGACCGCGACGAGACGTTAAGCGTCATCAAGGACTCGATACAGGAGCAGATCGAAGGCATCGACGCGGTCGATGCGGACGGCAAAGATACTAGAGACATGTTGTCGACACTGGTAGAATTCTTGCAATGATGGGAGGGAATAAGGCAGTTTAGCTTGCTTGCTTGGTTGAATATAATAGTAATCATGAATAATGCATGTCGTGCTGGCTAGCTAGTTCGCCTAGCTATAGCACGGTCGCCTTCGCGGATCTCTCATCTATGAATAGACATAGATAGGCAAGGCTCTTCTTGTTATAGACAGCCGGTACCATCGATCCTTTCCTTGCTCAAGGTTTCCCTCTAAAAAAAAACACCGACACCTATAATATATGCACACTATACCCGCGGTCCCCCGGCACAATGATCCATCGTGACGGTCGGCATGGCGTCCCCTTCACCCCCTTAGTTGTATACTCCAGAAACGACCTTCCCTCGAACGGAGGCTTAGGCCTTCTCAGGTGGGACGGGCTTGACCTCGAACACGGCCTTTAGCAAGTTCTCGACTACCTCGGACTGGCCCTTCTTGCCGGCGGCGTGGATCTCCTTGATCTTGGCTTCGGCTTCCTTGTTCGCCTCGTCTTCGGCCTGCTTGTTGCCTTGCGTGTGCTATCGATAATAATAAAAACCTAGCAGTTAGCCTACCATGTCTTTCAACTGCCCGTATATTGCGAGATACGATAGATGTGACGGAGAGAGAGGTAAGATACGAAATGTATACCTCGGCCTCGAACTTTTTGAATTCTTCGTCCTTCGCTTGGCGGTACGCCTCTATCTCCTTCTTGGCCTCGTCTCGCGCCTCTCGTACTCTCTTGGTTCGAACTGCGAAAAGACCGGTGGGTTAGCCCGCAATTCTCTGTGCTACTGCTGGGATTGGCGATTCGGGGAGATGGTAAGTAAGGATAGGATAGGGGGCACCGACATTCTCGAGCTTTCTGGACAATTTTGGAAGCTTCCCTCTCGGACTAAACGAGCTACTTGTCAGCTGGAACCCATCCATCTTTAATTGCTACGAGGGTATGGGTCGGTGGTTCGGTGGGTTAATCGCGTACATCGAGCAGGGTCTGGATGCCTGTTGAGTTCTGGGCTGACTGTTGGTTAAAGAAGGGTATTGTTAGCTATCTATATCGTCTGCCTGTCTAAAACATGGGCAAGGTGTTGGAGATTGCGCATACCATCCTGATCTATTGATCTACTGGAGAGCTTTATTTTTATGCAGAAGTGATCTTAGATGAAAAGGACACTCGAGGGTGCTGCTGTACTGGTATAGCTGGCGCGTGTTGTGGGAAATTAGGAGGGAATTGGTGGTGAGTTAGGGACGTAGGTTGTTTGTATTCGAAGCTCGGCGAATGAACGAATGGTCACTGACGAATTGAAGTCACAGGCCAGGGCGTCGGCGGATTCAGCAGATGGAACATGGGGCTGGGGGGAGCTCCAGCTCACCGGACCAGGGAAAAACAGCAATGCCGCCCACTAAATCTATTGCCCGCTTAGGTGCTTAGGCCTGCTAAACTGCATCTTGAACCGCCTACAGTGCCTGCTATGCTAACCTTCTAGATTACAAGGGTCCTTATCGATAGCATACATGTGCCCCAACGTCATTTTGGGGAAGCTTCAATTTTCTCAGACCATCTTCGTCCCTTGCTTCAAATTCGTGCTCATAAGAGCTTCGACGACAGACTAGACGACAACAGCCTAGAGCGAGCCATGGCTCTATAGCGAGCACCAATTCGAACAAGCTCAATTGCCGCCTTACATAAATAACATGTCGCGCGCCTCGAAGCTCACATTGGCGGGCACCTCGCTATTTGCCGTCGGTACGGTGATCATAGTGCACTTCCAGCAGAAGATGGAGAAAGAGGTACGATAGTACCACTCGTTTATAAGAGACTTAAATGCTGTACATACTTATACGTACTATTTAAAATAGGCGATGCACCAGGGCGTCGTTCGCGACATGGAACAGCAGCGAATTAAAAAAGAACGCCAGCTCGACTTCGATATCCAAAAAGCGTTGGAGGAGGAATATAAAAGGGGCCAGACCGTCCGAGAGACCACGGAAGAGTTACCGGCGAAAAGCCTACCTGATCGATAGCGCTGTTGAAGGTGTTGTAAGATGAGTGTTGTCTTATTTCGTTGATACCGAGTTTCGAAGCCTATGTAGCTCTGGACTCGGGGCAGACTGTCGGAAAGGGATGTGCCATTCCAACTAGGTGCGTGTCGACTTACGTGCTAAGCAGGGAAACACCAGTTATACGGACGTTTCTGTGTGAACTCGAGGGCATACTTGCTGACAATTTCTATCGACAGCGAGATGCCTAAGAACTTCTACACTAATATATACTACTAAGCCTCGCTACTCATTATTCGAAGCTCCTATTATCGAACGATAATTCTGCGACAGTATTAATACTTATGATGAAAACCAATATATAGTACTATATATCCTAGACACTTACCAAAATAGTATACAAATCATACAACATCGTAATGTACAAAAGCCATATTATCTTCATCGCTCGTAGCTTCATTGCAACCAATACACTCCTGATACATGTCAAGAGCCAGGCATTACGTCTCAAAACTCCTTTGTTATGCTCGAAATGGCAATCTGATCGTGGTAACTCTTCATCATGTCTTCTTCCACTTCTTCGGCGAACACATCTACGTCGGTCGACGCAAACTTCCTCGCACTGATCTTCTGCTCGAATAGAAGATCTAGCTCGGCAAACGTCCGTCCAGCTGGCTCGGGCACGCGGAAGAAGGTATAGATGAAACAGAGGAAGCATGAGCCCGCCTGTGGTTCTGTAAGCAAATGAAGGTAAAACCGATGGAATTACCAAATCAGGAACTCACCCAGAAGAATCCGGCATAGTTACCCCAGTCCCATGCCGAAGGGTTCAGCATGTATGGTGTTAACACTCCGCAGACGATGCCGACGATATTGCTACAGTCCGTAAGCTTCCAACTCTAGCTACCCCTTATTTATTGGGGGGAGGAGTCTTACTAGAGGATACGACCAAGTACTACAGTCTTGATCTGCAGGCGTCTCGTTGAGATTTCTGCAACCAGAGAGTAACAGACAGTCCCGACGGTTAGCTGGTAGCACAGCGCCCACACCAGCATGATACTACCCGTGGCGAGGGATGCGGAATTCCTATCCGGAGCCAAGCCCAGGAACCCGAGGATCATGAGCATTACGAAAAGACCGGCAAGGCCATATAGGTATAACGTCCTTCGCCCTACTCCAAGGGTGATCAGCGTCCACGCCCCGAAGACACCAGCACAGTTAATGGCGTATTGTCCCATGGCAAACGAGTACGCCTTGTCATTGTCGAGACCGGCCTGCTGTAGGAAATACGTCGAGTAGTTGGAAAAGGAATTGCCGCTCAGGTTCTGAATTGCCCAACACATGCATACAATCTATCTTGATTAGCCTTATGAAACAGAGAAAGAAAAAAGCTTCTAACATACTTCTGTGCGACGTCTGTCGACTCCCTTGAAGCAATCGAGATAGCTTGCTCCTTTGGTGATCTGCGCGAGAAGAGTTAGCAACAAATACGATAAAATCCACGGGGCTTATCAAACCTTCTGCTCCAAGGCCGAAGTGTGCACCATCATCGCAACAGTCTCGTCTGCGTCGAAACCTGTCTCGTTGTTCAAATTGGTCAAGCGAAGCAAAGAACGCTTGGCGTCTTCGAGTCTTCCCTTCCTCACAAGCCACCAAGGAGATTCGGGGGCGAAGAGGATTCCAATGATCAGAGGGACTGGCCACATCCATTGGAGTGCATATGGCTGTTCGACTTATTAGCACGTAGCACGCTTAATATTCCGGGACAGATGTCTTTAGGAAGTTCTTACTATGCGGTAAGCCCACTCATCGGTACGCCAAAGGTTACCCATAATCACTCCGATACCAATCATCTGGCCGACTCCCCAGCAGAAGTTGATATAGGTGGTCAAGTAGCCACGGAGGGCTACGGGACAAACCTCGGAGGCATATGTAATAGTCAGCGTCTGGAAGACGCCCCAGGGAATACCGCACAAGATCTCGGCGACCTGGAGGTGCACGACGGTTTGGGCCGTGAAGAAGATGGCCGTAAACGCGATGATGAGCACAAGGCAGAATATAACAGTATAGCGGTATCCAAAACGCTCAGACACCCAGCCGTTTAACAAGAGGCCAATGATTTCGCCCTGTGAGAAGAATTGGTGTTAAAAATAGCAATTCACCCTTAACCAGACAAGCGGGAATGTGACGAAGTTTGCTAGCATCGACGCCGTGAGACCTTCGACCTCCGGGGGTCAAAACACCCAGCCAATCGGTGATCACCAACGATTTTACGCGATGCTGACACAAAAAAGAAAGGGATGGGTTTTTAAACTTTAAGCATCTCTGCGCACACACGGGGGAGTTTACTTACTACCACTGCACCGTTACTCAACCCGGCCTGCCACGCCGCCGGTACCTGGTAGCTGACGCTGCCGTCGGCGGCCGTGACGGCGACGCCGTACTTCTCGTTGAACTGGGGGAAGGCGTAGAAGTTGTTGACGAGGGAGACGTCGTATCCCTCCATGACGATGCAGGTGGAGATGAGGACGCTCCAGGCGACGGCCTTGGGATAGAGCCGGAGGCCCTGCCACAGCGTCATCCTGTGCTCCTTTTCCGTCGCGAGCCGAGCGCTGCGGATGACGTCGCGCATGGTCTCGTGCTCCTCCGCCCTGGATGTCTTACCCGCCGACGGGACGTTCTCGACAACGTCGTCCTCGACCCCCTTCCCCATTGGCGAAGAGGTCATACCGGTACCTAGGTAGTGCTAGGTGGTACGTGTGTAGCTTGTAGCCGTGTCCCCTGCTGGCTTGGGGCTTGGGTATGGGTACCACTATTGGGTTCGATAAGCCGCTTTTTGGGGGGCTGCTGACTTGGCTCTTCCTCGTAAAACTCTACCTACCATGGATCACATATCACGTATTGTGGTGATGCTTCATTCGGTCTTCCTCCTTTAAGGTTCTCTACTTTCAATACTACCGATTTATATATAAAAAAAGGAAATAAACAACGTCCACTAAGAGGAGAAGCTAAGGCAACCGAGGTAGTTTGCCATAGTCCGTAACCGGTTTAGCCCTGTTACATTTTTCTATTCAACGGCTCCAGATGGTGGAGGTGAACTGAGGGACAAGTTGCGGGGAAGAACCACTTGGAAGTTTTCGAAATTGTTGATACGTCTTTTTTCATTGGATATCCCTGTGCCCTAAGCCAAGTCCCTGTTCCCCAAAGCCAAGTTCTTAGCCAAATTCTTAGCCAAGTCCTCAGCCAAGGTACATACTAGCAACAGCAGACTAGTACTAGACTGCTAGAGTACTAGCAGCAGTAGTAGAAGGCCAAGTCTTAAGCTCCTGTTATGGCTGCTATGTAAACACCTACGGATACTGTGTTAGTAGTGTCCGTGAGTATGTGCACGCCTGGCACGCTCACATGTAAGCCCTTGCTAGGATCTGACTGCAGCTACTTCGTAATAGTACCGTTATCCATTGGCCAGACAGCCCCCAGGCTCGTTCAATCTTTTGGTCAGCTCACTTAAGACAACCCAACCCCCGTACAGCGATCAGAGCGATCAGAGCGACCAGAGCGATCCAGCCTGCCAGCCCATTAAAAACCAAACCGCATATAGCGTGGGTTACACGAAGATAACGCCGTGGGTCCCGTTCTAACGTCCGTGATTCGGGAGAGAGGGCAAAATGAGCGGAACGCTCGGTTGGCCCAATTGGGGGCTCCTTGGGTCCTTGGGTCCTTGGGGGGCTTACATAGTAGGCTTAGGCTCAGTCTTCGGTATATCCCATAGACCGGGTTTAAGACTATTTCAGAATGGCCCCCCCGTTCCCCCGTTCTCCCGTTCGGCGGTTTTGTCCTTCTTTAGGCGATCCCTTGCGAAGTTGGGGCTCAAAATCGATCTACGGGTAACATTGACCGAATTACACCGAGACCCGAAGACCCGACGACGTTGCGAATGCCCTCATCAGAGCAGTCCGAGTTGCTCGCCACACCCTGGTACAAATCCCTCTCTTTCCAGGAGTCGTTTCTCGCCCAAGCGCCCTCGGGGTGAGGTGAATGTCGGACGAGCCGGATACTCGTACTTCCTTCACCACCTCAATCACCTCCATGTATCGGATAGCGGCTGATTGTGACTATTTTACCCAACAGCGTTACATGTCGTGAACACCACCTTAAATGTAGGCTTGTACCAGACTGTCTTCTGCGCCTTTTTCCCACGTAAGACAACGTAATTAACCACTGGTGCCTTATCGCGTAGGCGATCGGTCAGTTCCGAGATGTGGTCGCTGCGTCCGCGCGGGTCGTGAATGCAAATTGGGCTTCAAATTCAAACCTAGCAAAGGTATGTCCTATGTTTTATTTCTCCTCCTACTTGGTTACAAGCCAAGCCTAATCAATCTATATAGGCTCATTTACTAGGGACCAAAGGTGGCTCAAACCGCCACGCACATGTAAGCCTTGCAATCAAGACGGGCAGATCAAGTAATTTTGGTGACTGAGTATCTACAAGTAATATACATCGACGAGACTCGAGGCTTGTCGAATGGAAATGCTACCGATGATATATCGCAATACGATATTCCAGTCGACGAGACTCATGCCAGTGACCAACGCTCGAGCTCCTCAAGTGCTACACCTCCGGTAAGCGCCCATCCGCCGCAGCACGATGATGCTAGGAATCGACCTCCCGTCATCGTTCAAGGTCAGCCTCTGCCGAGAGACAACGGCGTATTTGAAAACGAGCGTATTTCCGCATCAGAGGTTCACATTCGCCGAGAAGCTCTAGAAGCCAAGTCTACCGAGCCCTACGACATGCGTGTTAGAAGCACCACGTATATCCCTCCTCCAAGAAACCCATTGGCGGATAATTTTCCCAATATCCCTAATCTACCGCTCAAAAGCCGAACGGAGGCGGTTCTATTCCGGCACTACATTCAAAAGTTGGCCATCTGTGTAAGCCAGACAGCGGGGTGATGAGAAATTCTAGAAGGGCAGAGTATTTGCTGACCGATGTAGTTGGACTTGTGTGATCCGCTCCGGCATTTCGAACTCGTCGTCCCGGAACGTGCCGGGGAGTGCCATACCCTTTTGAACGCCATATTTGCTATAGCCGCAAGACATCTAAGTCACACGACCGACTTCGACCCCCTAGCCTCGAATAGGTATCACGACGAATGCTTGAAGTATCTTATTCCCATGCTGAACCATGCCTCCACGGTATCGGATGAGAATATGTTTGCGGCAACTATTATCCTCCGCATGCTGGAGGAAATGGATGGTGAGAGACAAGCATTCCCCGCAGACAAGTAAGGAGGTGCCAGCTAACAACTGGTACTAGTTCCGACTACGGGCCAGGATAACTATAGCCACCTGCTTGGCATTCACGCCTTCGTCAACGTGGGAGACCAGTATATGGTTCCAGGAAGTCTAAGCGCTGCATCATTCTGGGTAGGGCTACGTCAGGAGATATACATCGCCGTGATTACCCAACAACCTGTCAAGCTCTCTCTAGATCACTACGTGGTGGACCGGTCATTTGAGCCGACCGACGACTATACGTGGTCGAATCGAGCGATCGTCCTTCTCGCCGACGTTCTTAATTTCTGCTTTGGTGGCAACCCCTCTACGCCTAGCCACTGGACTGCTTTAGACGAGGCAACACTACGGTGGTCCACCACTCGACCCCCGTCCTTCAACCCGTTTTTCTATCGCGAGCGCACATCGTCTCTAGCTTTCCCGGAAGTCTGGCACGGCTCGAGTTGTCATGGTACGTAATCAGGCTAACCAGCCAAGGTTACCTGCCTACCTGGGTACCTAAGGGGTAGTCTTCGGCTCCATGTAAGGGCTAACCTAACCCATTCTAGTGATCGGGATTCAGCACCATATTCTCGCGCAGCTGTTCCTAATTCAGTTTGACCCGTCCATCCCCAAAGTGGGCACAAACCGGCGAGCAGCCGTAAAACAGATGACGGTGCGTCTCGTGTCCCGTCCCCGCTCTACGACGACGCTGACAAGCAATAGCATCGCATCGAAATCCTCGTTAGGGAGCTTTGTGGTATCGGGGTATGCAACCAATGGACACCGCCGGCCATGTTCACGGCTTGCATGGGTATTGCCATGTGTAAGTCCATCTACTCTGCCCCCTAAGTCTCTATACACATAAAATTCGAACTAACATGAAGTGCTTTGCAGTTGGCGATCAATTTGGCGAGCGATCTGACCAGGAGGCCTTGCTCGATATCCTGAAGAGGACCGAAGCGGAGCATGCTCGACCTACGGCGGCGATACAACAACAGCTGCTGAGAGCATGGGGTTGGGTCCCTGATGATGACGAATGAACCAAGAAACGAAAAATCTGAACTGCCCGGTTTCAAACCGACAGGAAACTGCCGAATTTCTCGTACAGGGAATGTTGTATCACGACTTTCCCCGATTCGGTCCGGATCAGCTCGGCCGCCGGCTTGGGCTCACATGGCACGTCTGTTATGCGTGCGGAGCTATTAATATGTAAGGCTGTAAAATCCGAGTGAAAATTGGCATGACGTTATCATCTTGGACGAGGCGTGAAAGCCGCATTGGCGGATGGGGACACTCAGAATCTCACGTCAACGAATCGGACAATATTGCCCAAATTCGATCCGTACAAATAAGCAGAGGGCTCGCTCGCGAATGGCACTCCACTGCGGCCGCTTGCCTCGTTTTATTCGAGGGAGATCGGCATCCGCACTAGCTGACGAGAAATGTAGCGTTCAAGTTCGGCGATTTTTACTTCATCCAGTCGGATCAAGCCCATGTGGGGACTCCTATATCACGTACACACCACTTACACCGTTAGACGTAGCCCAGAGTATATATACCTACCTACCGGAGTGAAGACGACGATGTTCCAGAGTCAAGGTCTCTTCGAAAGACGAAAGCCAATAATCAGCCACGAAATTCGATATCACTATATTATATAAGGCTTTGACTTTACGGGCATTCCTACGAGGCTTTCAACTCTGATAACTTCTTTCCCTCTCCTATTCTCCTAACCAACCAAGACCGAGCTTGTTTACATACATCCTATTGCATATCGTAACACATACGTCACTCGTCCTACGTCGCACATCGAACTTTACAATGGCACCAGGCATCCTGGTTGACGATACGTCGTCGAGAAACGGACTCGAACTCGAGGAGACATCCGACTACATCGATGCTGTCAACGTGATAAAGGGCCAAGCCAAGTTCGACGACAAGTCCCAGTTCGACTCGGAGAAGGACAAGACAAATTTCAGACAATACGAAGACGCCTGCGATCGCGTCAAGAACTTCTACCGCGAGCAGCACGCCAAGCAGACGGTGGCATACAACCTGAAGGCGCGGAACCACTTCAAGACGCGTCGGCGGGAGGAGATGACCATCTGGCAGGCCATCGAGAAGCTCAACACGCTGATCGACGAGAGCGACCCGGACACGTCCCTATCCCAGATCCAGCACCTGCTGCAGTCGGCCGAGGCCATCCGCCGCGACGGCAAGCCCCGGTGGATGCAGCTCACGGGGCTGATCCACGACCTCGGCAAGCTGCTGTACTTCTACGGGTCCGAGGGCCAGTGGGACGTGGTCGGCGACACGTTCCCCGTCGGCTGCGCCTTCGACGGCCGCATCATCTACCCCGACACCTTCGGCGCGAACCCGGACTCGACGGACCCCGTCTACAGCACCAAGTTCGGCATCTACTCTCCCGGGTGCGGGCTCGACAACGTGATGCTGTCGTGGGGCCACGACGAGTACCTGTTCCACGTCGTGAAGGACCAGTCGACGCTGCCGGCCGAGGCGCTCGCCATGATCCGGTACCACTCGTTCTACCCGTGGCACAAGGAGGACGCGTACCGCGAGCTCATGGACGGGCACGACGAGGACATGCTCCGGGCCGTCCGCGCCTTCAACCCGTACGACCTGTACAGCAAGAGCGACGGCGTCCCCGACGTCGAGGTCCTGAAGCCGTACTACCTCGAGCTCATCGACGAGTTCTTCCCTCAGAGGCTTGTCAAGTGGTAAGGTAAGGCTGGGCAAGGCAAGACAAGGCAAGACAGACAGACAGACATATAACATGAGGGGGGAGAGACGATATGTTATGTCACGTTCACGTTTACGATATACTGTGTTCTGTTTCTATATGTGGGGGTCCATCAAGTCTGTCTTATGAGGCATGAAGTGCGTGTGTGTGTTGTTTTACTTTGGCTGTACGTTTGGATAGACACGCGATTAGAAGGTCAGCGATTCAAATCACCCCAAGGATATCAATCAGACTGCCAAGAAAAGCAGCGGTATTTCTATTTTTCTCTCTCTATACTTTGGGCTTCTATGAAGCATACCTATAGGGTACACATCTAGGCGAGGGGGGTGGGGGATGTATATGCGGGAGGCTTTCCTAACCGTTGCCCCGACTGAATATAATATTTCTATATGCACCCCTGATGATGCCAAAACTGTGTTTTCAGCCCATATCTTGAAGATTCGTAGGAGCACTGTGCTCTATCCTCTCTTCTTCTTCCCGTCCACTTATATCATACGCGTATCGAGACGATCTCCATCCAGGCCTTCGCACTCCACCACGGGCACGAAGCTCCCGTTATCAGCACGGCAGTACAAGTTCTGCACCCCATAATTACTTTCCGCATTACCCGCGACAGAACTTATGGTGTGGTGGTCGACGAATAGCAGCGGCGATGCCAGCCGCCGGTACGCGTGGTGGGTTTCCCGCGCGACGAGTAGGGCCACTGCGCTCAGGGCGAGGGCGGCGCGGGCGTAGGATATGATGGTGATTATGTTGGTCATTTATGCGGAGAGGAGAAAAGGAAAGAAATTTTTAAAAAAAGAATAGAAAAATACAAGTAAAATGGGAAAAGAAGAAAATTGGCCTATGAAGCTGGATGGATGCTGTTGTGTGATGCTAGCTCGACACCAAGACGAAGATATCCGGCCGCGATTAGGTACATATGTATCTTCTCAGCAGATAGGAGAAGACGTAATTCGCCCTCGTGGGAGAATAGGAAAGTAGATCATGTGCTCGAATGCCTTTGTCGCGGCCAATAATAGATAGCTATCTCTCTCAATGTCTTTGTCGGATAAAGAGTCAACAATCCCTGAATGAAGTTCTCATTGTCTACCGACTTATTTCGGGAGAGTATTGATTCGGAGATTGTGAGAAGCATACAAATATGAATCGCGATTCACATGAAGGAGTTTAGGAGCGTTGTACAAATAACATCAGATTTTAGAAACGTCAATAGTCAATACTTGGATGCATATTCGAGTTTCAGGCTCTATTCGTGACTCACTTAAACATTCAGTATGACGAATATCAGCTCACTATCCAGCCCGTTAAGCCTCTGGCAGTCACAATTAGGTCTATAGCAAAACGTAGTTAATACCATGTATATACTCGCAAGGTCATGACTTTAAATCGATTAGGAGTGTTTGAAGTTCCGCGACTAACTGCTCTAGCTAAGAGACCAAATCCCGGCGCCATAATCTCAACTTAATAGTTGCAGATACCGCCGAACTCGTCATCCATCGTCCAAGTCCCCGCGAGCCCGTGCTCCACGACCGGCTCGTCTATCCCGTCCGCCTGCTCCTCCTTGCCGAGGAAGAAGTCGTTCTGGCCCGACACCTTGGCCTGCCGGCTCATGAACCGCCGGGCCCACGTCTCGACCGACGGCTCGCCCGTCTCGTCGCGCGCCTGCTTGAGGAACGGGATCAGCGCCGTGCCGCCCGTGCCCTTGACCTTCTTGTGCGTCTCGTTCCTCGACGCGGTCGCCAGGTTCTGCTGCTGCCGGCGGCTGCGCACGGCCTCGGGGCTGCGGGACCGGCTGCGCGCCCGGTTCTCGCGCGACGGGAGGATGATGTAGCGCGTGACGATGGCGATGTGGATGTCGCGGAACGTGCGGAGCATGGCGAGGCACGCGTCGTACGCGATCCCGAGCGCGCGGTCGGACGCGGCCCTGGCCTCGACGAACTCGCGGATGTTGGCGACGGCGCCCACGTCGTCGAGGAAGCGCGCGTGCGGGCCCGGCATGTAGCGGCGCATGTCGCGGATAAAATTGTGCTTGGGGGGACCGCGGCTGCGACCCTCGCGCTCCGACTCGGATGCGTCGGCCTTCTCGCCGGTTGGTCGGTGCTCGACGCCAAGGATGATGTCGAAGAACTGGATGAGGCTGCTCTGCGCGTTGCTGGGTCCACTGTACTGGACGTACTGCGACTGGCTCGTACCGTCGTCATAGATAATGCCGTGCGGCAAGCCCGCCTCAGCCATGTTCTTACTGCCGGCCAGAAAGGTGCGGATGCGACGATAAAAGTAGCCGGGGTCGCAGCTCTCATGCATGCGACGCAACAGTTCGCCCAGGTCGTCGAGGCGCTCGGCGAAGGCGCGCAGGCAACGTGTTACGGTTGCACTGTCACCTTGTCGGGCAGCAGCCACGGCCGTCAGCATCAGAGGGATGATTGGACCACCTCGAGCCTCAATGGCCACCGAGACGAGATAAAACCAAGATTCGTCGAGCGATCCGGTAAAGGTCACCAGGGTGGCAAGATTGTCGAGATCATCGATATCCTCGTCGATGAAGAGCGGCTTGAAATTCCACAGCACCGAGGCGGCGTAAGTAGATACGGGCGGAACCTCGAGATGATCGCAGATCTGCAGCAGCGGGACGGAGATGCTCGGCGGCACCCGATCGCAAGGAGTATCACCTCCCCAGATGTAGCTATGAGCAAAGAAGGTAAGGAGCATATAGGCCCTCCTCCATTCCGCGTCGTGTTCCAGACCGATGGTGGAGAGGACGGGAAGACGGTCGATGACTCCGCGAAGGCGCTTGCTCAGGATCAAGTTCTGAAGGTTGGCGCCAATCGACTCCCATTTGTTATAATAAGGGTCCGGAAGCCTCGTCAGGGGTAAGACATCTGGCAAGAAGCCGTGGTTCGGTGAGATTCCATAATCGGATAAGACTGGAATAGGAGGTCTCATCACGACGACGATGCTGCCTCTTAAGAGCAGTAGACGTGAACAATAATAGTAAAATAGTCGAATATACCAAAGGGACTCGCTATAGAAGCTTGGTCGCCAAAATAATTAACTCGATGCTCTTATTTCTTTTAAAAGGAGTTATTAACTTTATACGTCCTGACGCAAGGAGTATACAGATATTATCCCGTAATACTCCTCAGCCGTGCGAGACCACTGCTTAGTTGTAGTCATGCAATTGTATGAGAAAAATGTTGCTAATAGAAGCAAGAGTTAGGTAGTTAAGTAAAGACAAAAAATTTTATGACGCGGGAAGGGGAGGGTTTTATAAAGAGGGAAGAGCAAACGAAACGAAAGGTGCAAGTTTCTTTCTCAGGCCATACATATAGGCGATAGGATATAGGCTAGGCTGGGAAGGTTTCGGAAATGGGGTCCTAACGGGGCTCCAGGGACCCAAGGTCTATTAAGAGTCAAGTCAAGTCAAGTCAGGTCAGTATTAATTAGTAATAGATCATTTACTCATCATCCGGGTAGAAGAGGGAATAACAAATCCACACTTTTGTCGTTTAGAGCTAGAGCTAGAGAGTATTGAGTTGAATCTGGACGACTGCAGACAACTCGTCTCCCGTTATATGCGGGCTAATAAAGAACCTGGGACCTGAGGTGACCTGAGGTAACTTGAGGTAACCCGAGGGAGTTGGAGGTTAAGTGGGCACATGCCATATTTCAGTTTGAGTTGTATCAAATATGTTAACTATGTATTGTGATCATTAATCGTTAGACTTAAAGGCTTCCGTTGGCTCCGGCCGTTTGGACAAATCTAGATCTGAAGAACCTAGGTGATCCGCTAAGCGTTTGGGGCGAGAGCCTTGTAGGGCCTTGTAGGGCTTCATCGACAATAAAATCCACATAACAGTTGAAAAAGGGTGGTGTGGACGTGTAGGAAATCGAATTAAAATCGAATTACGCCCAGAGCTTGTCGAACACACAAAGGACCCGATGCCGGCGGCTGACCGGAGATCGGCTATTGTCGCACAAAGCAAATGGAAGATACGGATGCCTCAGAGCATCAGCCGATCCAAGACGTCCGCAAGGGTGCTTGCGTAAAAAGGACCCTGAAAAGCGTGCGCGTGGGTGTTAACTTGGGAGCTGAGCGAGAGACGAAAATGTTGCCTCTTTTTCACTTTAGGGTCTTACATAACTCTTCACTAGCGGCAAAACCCGGGAATCTATCGGCTTCGGGATGTACAAAGTACATAGCGATCTTGGCGGATTAGCTTACGTCATCCATTCCGCATTCTGAGCTAACTGAGGGGAGAATGAGGAAATCAGCTCTGATTGGTCTAATTATAAGTACCTATGTACCTATTCAAGCACCATCGTTCATCAGCCTTGGCAACACGAGGCTTCCCAACTAGTAGTAGTTATCAAGATCGCTGTCGCTGTTGCTGTCACTGTCGCTATCACAACCACCATTACGCTCTCTTCTCTCCTCTTTCTCTCTCGCCTCAACTCTACCACTCACTACTCCCTATTATAATGACGCGACTACTTAAACGATAGTAGCTTGCTAGGGACCGCAAGATGGTTGTCCAGCAGCATGTGCTGAATTGGTTGTATAGCGTCCTGACCAGTGTAAGCCGGACCATCAAATCCTAGAATAGCTAGAACTGGTTAACTCATCATCGCTTCGCTTCAAACACAGGAATACCAAGATGTCAACCGCACCTACAACGACGTAGCCCAAGCGCTATCCCAATATCCTTCGCTATCACCGAGGACAGACGTTCATAGTAAGACCTAAACTCTTCAGACACCAAACCGAAGCTCAGTTGATCCGTTCGCCCATCCTAACCGGTATTTAGCTTTCGATAATGGCGTATCCGCCCTCCTACTACACCTCTCCGGCACCGTCCCCGTAATATTTCGAGGGACCACGTACCGGTTCCCCATCTCGCTATGGATACCACACGCATACCCGCGGGAGGCGCCTCTGGGTTATGTCACCCCTACCGAGACTATGATGGTACGACCGGGTCAACATGTCGATCCGCAGGGACGTATATACCATCCCTATCTCGTGGGCTGGACCGAGTTTTGGGATGTGAGTATATCTTCTAAGTTCTCTAACGTACTATCTCGTACAAATGCTAATCGAATTGGGCTAGAAATCTTCCTTGCTCGACTTCATTGCTATACTCAGAGACATCTTCGCAAAGGAGCCCCCCGTCGTCTCGCGGCAGCAAGCTCGACCTACGCCGCAACAGCAGTCTACTCCAGCTCCGACCCCACCACCGATTCCTCCTCTACCCCCTGATATATCGAGGCAGACTCCCCAGCATGCCGCTTCTCCTCATCAACTCGATGTGAGGCCACCTCCGCCTCCACCAAAGGGAAGCGACCTGCCACAGGTAGTGTCTGGTCCGTCTATTGTTCCCGAAGGGCCCCCGCGACCACCTCTACCAGATGAGCTTCGCCGGCAATCGAGTCTACGCGGCGTCCCAACAGCGGCAGCTCAGTCGCCGCAGCCGAACCGACTCTCTAGATACGACGCGGCACCCCCTCTCCCGCCCCAACAAGGCCCGCCTCACCCACCGCAAGCCTATCAACAGCCACCCCCGAACGCCCAGTTCCAACCCCAGCAGCCATATCATGCGTATCCGCAAAGCGGCCAACCTCCGCTCGGATTATTACCCCAAGACTCCCGCCGCGTGTCCATCATATCGCCCGCCACCCCATCTCCCTACGCAACCGCCCCGGCCGGCCCATCCGCCAACCACTGGCAGCAGCAGCCGGCGCCGGTACAGCCCAAGCCCAAGCCGCCCCCGCCCCCGGACCTGATGGACGACGAGCCCTTCTCCCTCGCCCTCCCGCCCCCCTCGTCCAGCGCCCTCGCGCCGCCCCCCATCCCGCCGAACCCGGAGAAGGACGCGCTCCTGCGCCAGCTCGCCTCCACCCTCTGCGACCTGCGCCGCCGCGCCCGCGCCCAGAACGAGTCCTCCCTCGCCGGCCTCGCCGCCCAGCGCGCCGCCATGCTCGCCGCCCTCGACGCCCTCAACGCCGACGCCGCCGCCCTCGGCCCCCTCACCGCCGTCCTCGCCTCCAACACCCAGATCCTGCAGTCGTCCCTCCAGGAAGCCGACCGCGTCGTCTCCGGCGCCCGCACCCGCGAACCCCCCGCCATCGACGACCTGCTCGTGGCCCCCACCGTCGTCGCCAACCAGCTGTACGACGTGGCCGCCGAGGAGCGCGCCCTCGGCGACGCCATCTTCGTGCTCGGCCGCGCCGTCGAGAGGGGCCGCGTCGGCCCCGCCGTCTTCGCCAAGACCACGCGCAGCCTCGCCCGCGAGTGGTACCTCAAGAAGGCGCTCGTGCGCAAGATCGGGCGGGGCATGGGGCTTGCCGGATAGAGAAGCAGAGGGATGGGCGGGCGGACGGACAGACAAACTTGGTGGTCGAGACGGGTCCGCGGTTGTCGCGCGCCGTGCGCGTGGTTGTTTCGTAACGACCGTGTTCTTCTTTTTTTGCCGTACATATCGAGATAGATGGATAGACACCTACTTACGAAGAGACGACTTGGGAGAGCGTGGGCTTGTCATATACATGCATACATATGTTCACACATTGGAGAGATCGCGTAATGACGAGCGTTTTAACGACTGCATGCGTGTTATGTCCCTACCTAGATAGGAGCGAGATGTTTAGATAGGTACCAACCAACGAACCAACCATGCGGAGGTTGAATTAATATAAAGATAGGGGGTTTCTACTCGCCATTCTAATCGGAACTTGAACATGCGACATCTATCTCAGAGGACTGGCAAGCTACATAGTGTGATGCTGCGATGCGAGGCTGATGGATAGGCAGGTCCACGAGGAGGGCAAAAACAAGTTTCTCAGGGAAGTACAATCATGAATAATCTTCTTCACTGCGCTCTAACTAAGGGTTACACTCGTACGTCCGTTCATTCTGCGTCGCGTCTTTCTTTCTCCTGCTTCTTCCTGATGGAAACCCTGCAGTCTACTAACCTAGTCGATTCAATAATACTAGACTGTCAGGATGTTCGATATTCAATAAGCCACGTCTGCTGCTGTTATAGCCGTCTTTGACTCCCTCGTTCTCCTTCACCACCTGCGATAGACTGATCCTAAGACCGGAATGGCCAGGTTGTGACCTAGAGCCTAACCCTGCATCTTCATTCGCCTTTGCATATGGCCAGGGGGGGCTGAGTTACTTCGATGAGATGATCATCGCTTCTCAGTCGTCTCCGATTTTGCGGCAGCAGATCCGGATGCGGAACTGATACCGCTTCCCTTGCCGAGTTTGATCCCGCTGCTCGCCTTCTCCTTGTACATGTTGACGATCTTCTTGACCTGACCCGGTCGTCTGGGCTTGGGATGTTTAAGCTTGATGTCGCTGATTTGACGAACCACGAACCCCGAGGCCGTCTTCTTGCTCCAGCTACTCTCCTTCTTCTCCTTGCCAGCCACCTCCTTTCCTTTCCCCTTATTCTGTGGGTTCCCAACTGCTTCGTGATCGCCTTCGTCGTTACCATTATTGCCTCCCTCCTTATCTTGGCCTGTTCCCCTAGCTTTCTCCCTCTTTTTCTCCCTCTGCTCCTTACGGAGCTGCTTCTCTTCAATCCGACGGAGCTTACGCTCTGCTATTGTATGCTTTGACACGACTTTGGACAAGGCATTTGGATCACCACGGGCCGTTGATTCCGACGATACCGGGTGGGTCGTTTGCAAGGCCTCACCTGTAGGTGACTTGTCTCGATACCGAGATGCCTTAGATACTAAGGAGCCATCAAGCCCGAAGCCGCCAAATTCGTCAGTGCATCCGAGGCCATCTGACATGCGAGCCAGAAATGGGAAGGTCCTACGCATTGAAAGATGGCTTGATGTCGAACTTTTGTATGTCAAATATGGCGGCCGATCTTCGAATCTTGCCATGAGCTCGTCATTGATGCCGAGGCGGGGATCGCCGTGTGACAACTCGACCGAGGATCGAACTAGCTCAGATGTACGATTTAGATGGTACTTGAAGAGGCTCGAACGATGATACCTCGGCCGGCGACGTACTGAACTTGGTCGAGTGCTATTGGTACCGACGTATGTGCTCGAACTATCCTGATCACCATCATTGCTGCTATCGTTCCTGTTATCTGCCAATCGGCTGAAAGAGTTCGAGATTCGCCGCCATAGTCCTACGCTTCGCTGTCTAAATGGATGCCAGCTAGCTTGTGTCTTTACCTGTTTAGCATCGTTCTCATTCCTCTCGACGGATGAATGTAAGCTGGCATTGTATGACTTGGCTCGATTACAAGAAGCTAGACTTTCCGCTGGAGAATCATGTTCCAGCTTCTCGAAATGTTGAATATGATTTCTGACGGGAGATTCATGCTGGCCCAACACATCGTTTACTGCAGCCGTCTCTATATGTGACCCTGGCGTCATTGGTCTCGGATTATCCAGTGTCTGGGCAAAGTCACACGAGAAGTCATCTATCGATATTTCCGTGGTTAGCTCGGGCATTGGTATTCTCTTTACAAGAGTTATATTTTCGGCCAACGTAGTCGACGAGCCAGCTAGGCCAGATCCTACGGCGGTATTCCTCTCCGCTCCAGATACTGGCTTAGTCCGGCTGCGGTTCCGCCAGAATGACTTGATTGAATTTGGAGACAAACCAGGGGTCGCTGATCTCTCAAAAAGCTTTCGAAGATCCGACACCTTCCCCGTACATCCCACGTTTGACCCTGACTCTAGCGCAGGCCTTGGTGTGCTGTGAGTCTCTTCTGGCTCTCTCAGTCTTCGAGCCGTACGCTGTTCGCTTGCCGGTGCGTTTCGAGAACCAAGCTTCAAGTTCGACCACCCTGGATGAATCAGGCTTGCATGGAAAATACCCTTGCTAGAATGAGCGGTTGAAATGTCAGATTGATCCAGTAGGCCAACCTCTCTCGATTGCTCTTCATATTCACTGCCTCTAGGTTCGCTCGACAGAGTTCCATCAAAATTAGGTATACCGCGCTGCGTGTCCCTCTCCCTGAAACGGCTACTCTTTGGTAGCGATACAGCCGGCGTATGGCTAGGTGTGTTGGCCATATACGACGCAGTTAAAGATTGTTCTGATCTTTTGGTCCCTGGGTTGGGTTGGACAATCCTCGCGGTGCTCGGCGGCGTATGAATATGTGTATTATTCTTCTGCGCAGTTGTTCTCAATGAAGGAGTCCTCTCGCCATACATGGGATCTAACGAAGAGGGGGTTCCCTTGTCCCAAGTGAAATAGCTAGTTGCTTTCTCTGAAGGTGGCTTGGACTTACTGGGCGACTTGGGCAGCCGCCTAGGCGACTGTGATTTTTGCTCGAATGATCTACGAAGATCTGCAACACTGGGTTGCTGTCTCTTTCCGGATCTCTCTGGTAGACTTGGTGGTCCATGTTCCCTGACTGGTGACTGCTTGATAACATGACGATCCTTTTCACTGCTTCTCGGCTGCTGTGGTGACCTGAGGGACCCAAGCGACGAAGTGGTCGGTGCTGGTCTTGACTTGGTTGTGGACTTCTGGCGAGATGAGCTGGATGCTGGAAGACGCTGGGGCGACGAACCTGCCGAAATGTATCCTGGCTTGCCGAGTTCGGGACCTCCTGATGATGCTGAACCTACTGGATCCGAAAAGGGAGAATATGCTGTAAACTTAGCATAATTACAGTGATTATTGCTTAGCTATCACGGTTAACTTACTACTTCTATACTCGAACAATCTTCTACGATCTGCAATCAACCTGGGGTCCTAACCAGGACGTCTGTCTGCTCGAGAAGTAATGCCGCGAGTTGGGTGACTGTCAAGGCTGTTGTTGTCCAACCTTTGAATGGGTACAATTCGACTTGGGGGTTGGCTACCTCCGGCAGAAATGTCCACCGAATTCTCCGGGTGACGTAAATCAATATCTGCATTGTCTTCGTCCGCTTCAGACTTGAGTGGAGTGCTGATTGGGAGCCTTGATTTTGTACTGGAGGGTGGCGTAGAGGCGACTTGTCTCGGGGAAAGATCTAAAGAACTTCTAGCTGCGCCGTGCCTGTCTAGAGAGGAAGGAATTTGTTGCGAAGACTCAGCCGGCCGGTCTGGCCGTGTCAAAGCTCCCTGAGATCGGGAAATTGTACTAGGCCTATGCTTGAATGATGGGCTAACCTCGGTACTGTTTACCGCATCAAGGATCTCGAACTTTGTCACAAGCGAATCTAGCTTTGGAGCAGCGGTGCGGTGTTGCGACAAAACTTTGGGAGTGGCTGGCTGAGGTAGCGGACTGGAGCGTCCTGGATGGATCGTCGAGGTAAAGGGGTCATCAGATACTTCTGATGTTTGCTTCTGATATACAGAGGTAGATCCGTCAAAGCCCGCACCAGTCTTGCGCTGTGGAAGGCGGAGCGGCGGTGGTTGGAGTTCAAGGGTCAAAGGATCGTGGTCTTGGAAAGAAATAGGAGAAGAGCTCGCCATGGAGCTCGGACTAACAGACGCCATTGACGGGTCTTATGATACAAAACATAATAAAGTGGCCAATAAGTCCAAGGTCTCGATGTAAGAACTTGATATTCATCCAAAGTAGACCGATGGATCTCCAGGTGGAGGTTGGCATTATCCGGACTCTGGCATGGTATAGATTTATAAGTAAGGAAAAGGATTCGACGTTGGTTTCGGACTCGAAGAAGTGAGAGAGTCACGTATAGTAGGAAAGGGCGGTAGATAGTATTTGGCTACAGGCTCCTTCACTTCCAAGTATAAAATGTCGAAGAAGGATGAGGAAGTCATGACTTTCTGAAACACCGTGCTAGGAGGCAAGAGGCAAGAGGCAAGGGAAGTAAAGAATAAAGGTCGACCTCAGTCACTACTTCATTCGTTACATCCATGGATCTATGGATGTTTGCCTCGAACGCCAATTGCATAATGTACCTTGATTATTCATGTTATATACATATGTACACACATGTATGTAAGTCATGTACCTTCGAGGGTTTAAGAAATTCCTCCAGGGCTCAGTTGGATTTTGGCCTTGGACAAGTGCATTTATCACTTATAGTATATTACTGTCCCTGCCGTTTAGGTGTAGTGAAAACTGAAGCTGGAAATTACATATCACTACATATACATGACGAAGGCTTTAAAAAAGTATAAGCTGTTATAAGAGATAAACATATCGTTGAAACAAAGAATATAAGGTAGAAAAAGAAACGATATCCCTAAAAAGTATTATATTTACAGTTAATATAATCTATTAAAGAAATATAATAATTGTTTAAAAACAATATATTATTATTTTTTTTTATTGTTTTAGCTTAAGTATTTATAAGTTATTAATGTAATATAATTATAAAAAAAAATATATTATTAGTATCACTTAAATAATATTTTTTATTTTTATTACTATTTATTTAAAACTATTAACGGTTTATAAAAAACCGTTAAAATAATAAAAATACTAAATCCGTTAAATTTATTAAATTTATTAAACTTATAAAATAAATTAAAACTATAATATATATAATTTTTATATTATATAAATATATTAAGTTTTTAATAAATTAATATATTTTATTAATTTAAATTATAAAAAATATATAAATTAATAATAATATATAAAATATAATAAAAAAATTAAAATAAAAATCGTTAATTATAATAATAATTTAATTATAATATATTTTTAATTTAATAATAATTTAATAATAATTTATTAATAGTTAAATAATAATTTAATAATAATTAAATAATAGTTTAATAATAATTAAATAATAGTTTAATAATAATTTAATAATTATTTAATAATAATTTAATAATAATTTAATAATAATTTAATAATAGTTTAATAATAACTTAATAATAATTTAATAATAGTTTAATAATAGTTTAATAATAATTTAATAATAATTTAATAATATTTTAATTATAATTTAATAATAATTAAATAATTATTATATTATAAAAAAAATAAATAAATATATATTTTTTTAATATTAATTAATATATTTATAAACTATATATTAAGTTTTTTTTATTTTATAAGTTATTATTATAATTTTAATAATTAATTAAAATTTTAATTATATTATATTTTTTAACCTTATTTTTTATTATTTTATTTTATTGCTTTTTATTTAATTATAATATAATTAATATTAAAAATTTATATAAAATAAGTTTTATTTAATAATATTAATTATTAAACTTTTTATTTAATTTTAATAAAAATCTTTTAATTTTATAAAAAATCTTTTATTTATATATATAAATATAATTAATATAAAACTAAATATAATAAAAAAAAAAGTGAAAAACCTAAAGAATATAATTTAAAATATAACTTTATATATAATTAAATACTTAAAATTAACCTTTAAAAAAAAAATAAAACTATAAAATACTTATATATTAAAAATATAATTAAATAATTTTTAGTTAAATATAATTATAAAAATTTATTACTTATTATTAAAGTTTTTATAAAACTAATTAATTTATAACTTTTTTTTATTTATAAAAAAAATTTATAAAAAAATATAATAATTTTAATTTAAAATAATATATTAAAAATATTATAAATAATTATATATAAATTATAAGGTAAATATAATTTATATTTATAAATAATTATTAAAATTTATTATTTAATTTTTAATTTTTATTAATTTATAAAAAAAACTTATAAAAAAACTTAGTTATTTTAAAATTAAAATATAAAAATTATAGTTTTATATATTAATTTATATATATTTAATATTTAATTATTTAATTAATTTATAATTATTTAACTTTTAGATATTTTTTTATATAAATAAATTAAATTAAATAAGTTTTTTTATATTAAATTTTTACCATTATAACTTTAAAAAAAATTATTTAAATAAAAATAAATATTTTTTATAGCTATTAAAATTATAAAAAAAAGAATATAATTAAAAAAAACTAAATATTAAATAATTATTTATAGTTATTATAATTTATAATTATATAATTTTAAGATATATATTTTAATAAAAATAAATAATAAATATTAATTTATATATATAACTATAAAATAATATATCCACGTTTATATATATATATATAAAAAGAAACTATTTTTATTTTTTATTTTTATATGTTTTTATTTTTATTTTTTCTTTTTTTTTTTTTTTTAATTATTATATTTTTTTATTTTTTTTTTATTTACTTTTTTTTTATTTTCTACTATTTACCTACTTTATTTTTTTTTAGATTTTTTTTTTTTTTTATTTCTATTATAACCTAGTTAAATATATTTATTATAAGATATTTTACTTATTATATAAATAAGTTTTTTAAGAATTTCAAGGTTTTAAATAATATATATTAAAACTAAAAATTTTTTTTTTTTATTATAAACATTATTATATATATAATTAATATAATAATATACTCTTTTTTTAATAACTTATTTTATAAAATAAAAATACACTTTTATATTATAATTTTTTTTTAAATAAGTTTAATAAAATTTATTAATTATATTAATAAATAAAATCCGCTAAAAACTTTAAAATTTCTAATTCTTAAGAAAATATATATTGTTTTTATTATTAAACTAAGAATAGTAACAATAAAAAAACCTAACTAAATATTAAAAAACTAGGTTAAAACATTTATTAAATTTCTTTAAAATAATAAAAATATTATTTTATAAAAAAGTATTAATATTATATTAAAAACCATTAAATTAAATAATTTAATACTTTTAATTTATTTATTAAAGTTTAAATTAAAGTTTAAATAATAATAATTAATATATATTATTTAATATAAATAATTATTTTATTTAACTATAATTTTAATTAATATTAAATATTACTAACTTATAATAAATAATATATATTATTTTAAAACTTTTTTTAAAAGATTTTTTAACTTTTTTTTTATTAAAACTAACTTTATTTTAACTATTTTATTTATTAAAAATATATTTTTTTTAAAAAAAAAAATAAATTTTTTTTTTAATATAAAATTTAAATAAGTTATAAAAACTTATTTTTCTTTAATAAAAATTATTTTTATAATTAATATTATTTTTTAAAGTTTATAATTTAATAAATTTAATTTTAATATTTATTAATTATAATTTAATAACTAATAAGTTTAAGTTTATACTATTTTTTTTATTTATTTATATTTTATAAAAAAGATTTTTTTTTAAAATTAAAAGTTACTATTAATTTAATTAAAAGTTTTAAAATGTTTAATTTAATATTAAATTTTATATAAATTTTAACTTTTTTATTAATAATATAAACTAAAGTAAAATAAAAATAAAATAAAAAATAAAATAAAAATAAGATAAAAAATAAAATAAAAAATATTTATATTTTATTTTTATATTTTAATTTAGTTATAATTAATTGTTTCTTATAAAATTAAAAAAAAAAATACTAATAATATTTTTTTAGTATTTATTTAAATATATATTTATATAGTTAATTATAATATATGTTTTTTTTTTAACTAGCTTTTTATTTTATTTACTTTTTTTATAATAAAGTGTATTATTATAACATGTTTTAAAAATATTAATTAAAAAGATATAAATTATATTTCTTTTTATTTATTAAGTTTTTTTATTTTTCACTTAATTTTTTTATTTATTATTTTATTTTTAAAAAGTTTTATATACCTTTTTTAATTTTAGTTATTTTTTTTATTTTTAATTAATATATATTATTATATTTTAATATTTATATAAATTTTATTAAAATTTATTATTAACTAAAACTAGTTTTTTATTATTATATATTATTTATTTTTATAGTAATTTTATTAAATAAATATATATAATTTTATTAAAATTTATATAAAATATAAAAAAATTTATAAGTAATTTAAAATAATTCTTAATTTTTATATAAATAAGTTTAATCGTATATATTAATTATATTATTCTTTAAAACATTATTAGTTTTTAAAAAAAAATTAATTTAAATATATTTTACTAGTTTAAACGTATTTAAAAATTTAAAACTAATATAAATAAAAGATTTAATTAATAGTTATTAAAATTTAATAATTTTTCTTAATTATTTTTAGTTTTAAATTAATAGTTTTTATATTTTTCTTATAAAATATAATTAGATTTTATTAAATATTATAAAGTTTAATTATATAATAATAAGTTATTATAAATTAATATTTATAATATTAATATTATAAATAAGTAATATAATTTTTATAATATATTCTATTAGTTTAATAACATTTTTCGTTAATAATTTAATTTGTTTTTATGTTTTAAAAGAGGAGATTTATTTTATATTTAATTATTAATATTTAAAATAATAATAAATATTTAATTTATAGTAATTTTTAACCTTTTTAACCTTTTTTTAAGGAAAATAATAATAGGTTTTTATTTTATTATAAGCTTAATATCCTTATTAAATACTGGTAGTAAAATACTATAAATTAATATTAATATAAAAATAATTATAAATATATTATTTATTTTTAATTATTTTATAATAATTACTATAAAAGTTAAATATTATTATTTAGGTTTAAATTTTTACTATATATTTAATTAATAAAAACATTTTTTATTATTATTATTATAATAATAATTAGTATATATATTATTTAAATATTAAGGTAAAATAATATAATATTAAAATATGTTATTTTTTATTTAATATTAAATATAATTTTATTTTAAAGGTAAAATATTATTATATATTTATATATAAATAACTAAAAATAATTAAAATTTTAATTAACTTAAAAAACTTTTTTTAATTTATTTTTATAGTTGGTGGTTAGTGTTACACTTAGCTTAATTTTTTTAAAATAACAGTTTTAATTTATATATTATATATTTAAAATAATAGTTTATTTTAAAGAAATTTATTAAATTATTAATAAGGTTTATATATTAAAATATAAAGTTTTAAATATATTTTTATTTATTATTATTTAAATAATAATAATATTAACTTTTATATTTTTAATTTTAATTAAAGTTTATTATATAAACTTATTTAATTTTATATTATTTATTAGTAAAAACTAATTATTATATTTATTAACATATAAAATATATTAAAATAAACGAAATAAAGTTAAAAAATAATTTATTTATATTTAATTTAAAGTTATAAAAAGGTTTTAATTAAATTTAAAAAAGTTAAAATAAGTTATATTAAATATTAATTAGTTATATAAATTAAAACTAATATATTTATTATTATTATTATTATTAATTTTATTTTTATTTATTAACTTTTATAACTGTTTTTTTAATTTAATAATAATAATTATTATAATAAAAATTTAATAAATAAATTATATTTATAATAAGAAGCTAAAAAAAATAAAATTAAAAAAGCTTTTAAAAATTAAAGGATTTATTAAAACTAAAAAATTTCTTTTAAAATTTAAAAGAGGTAAAAAGGCCTTTTAATGTTATATAAAAAAAGTTAATAAACCTAGGTTAATTAGAAATTAATATCGGTTAAATTATATATTAATACCGTTTTAAAAAAAAAAAAAAAAAAAAACATTTAAACACCATGTAAAATTAAATATATATTATATTTAAAAAATTATAAAATGTAAAAAAATTAAGAAAAAGATATAAATAAGTTTAAAAAAGTTATATAATTTTTAAAAATAAATATAAACGTATTTTTAACACTTTTTATTATTTATAAAAAACGTTAAAAATACGTTTATATTTTTCAATAAAAGATTATTATAATATAACTTAAAAATAATATTTAATAAATTATTTAATTTTTATTTAATATTATAAATATTAAAATTATTTATATAAATATCCTACGTTTTTATTAAACATTAATTCTTAATAAATATTATATTTATTATAATTTTAATTTTAAAATTATTCTTAATTTATAATATTAAAACCTTTTCTTTTTTTATAATAAATCTATTTTATATTTTATATAAACCTTTACTAAACTTTTATTTTAAAAAATCTATACAATTAATAAATATTATTAATACCGAAGTTATTAAATTAAAATCTAATTAATTTAATTTTATTATAAAGTTAATAATTAATATTAAACATTTTAGTTATTTTAAATATATAAAATTATTTTTGTTTTTTTTTACTTTAAATTATAATAATATTAATTATAATCTTATAATATATATTTATTATATTATAATTAAAAACATTTAACTTTATAATAATATATTTAATAAAAATATTTTATATTTTTTATATTTTAAAAACTTTTAAAATATTAATCCCGTTTTAGTTATTATATTATTAGTAACTAGTAATATTATTATTTAAAAGATTTATTATTTTTATATTTTTAGTTATATAAATTTATTTTTATATTTATTTTATATTTTTAAGTTTTAACTATAATAAATTTAAAGTTATATATTATAATGTTTTTTTTTAATAATTAATAATTTTTTTATGTTTTTAATACTTTTTTATTATATCTTATTATATTTTTAAACAACGTTTTTATTAATTTTTTTAATATATTAATAAAAACTATTTTAACATTTTTTTTTTTTATTATTTAATAAGCTATTATTATACCTGTGTTTATTTTTTTATTAATTAATTTAACTAATTATATAATTATTATTAATTATAATAAAACTTACTAAATTATATAATATAATATAAAAATAAAAACAATATATTTAATATTAAAAAAAACTAAGTTATAATTTAATGTTAATTATATAAAATAATACGTAAAAATGCTAGGTAATAATAAATTTATTAATAATTTAAATAATATATTTTTTTTTATAATAATATTTATTATATATTTAATTATAAAAAGCTTATTATTATGTTAAAAAAGCTAGATAATTAATATATTTTTATTTTTAAAATTATTAAATTAAATATAAAATATTTATATAATATATATATAATATATTATAATTATATTTACCAGGATTTCTTAAGTATTAAAATTAAGTTTCTTTTTAATTATTTTATATAAAATATTTTTTATTTAAAAACTATATATATTATTTTTATATTATATTTTTATTATTTAATATAAGTTTATAATAATAATAAAAACATATATAAAATTTAAAATAAACTTATATTAAAGTTTAAAAAAAATTATAATTAGTTTATAAATAAAAATAATAAACGTATATATAGTTTAAATTCAGTTAATAATAATAATTATTTTATTTAAAATAATAAAATATTAGTATCTAATAAATTTAAATTTAAGTTTAATAATTATTAGAAATATTTATATAATTTAAACACTTATAAAAAGTATTTTTCTAGCTTAAAAAATAATAAAAATTATAAGGAATATAAATAAGTTTAAAAATATAATAATAAGTTTAATAATATTAATATTAAAATAAATATAAATTTTAATGTTATTTGTTTTATATTTAATAATATTATAAGTAAATTTTAAAGGCTAAATAAAAATATTACTTTTTTTAGTTATAATATTTTAAGGGAAAAAAATATATAAAAAAAGATATATTTTTAAGATTTTATTTTAATAAATTAAATTTAAAAAAATAAATTATATATATAACCTTTTATAAAATTTAAGTTTATTAATTAAAACATTATATATTAAATATAATTAAATAAATAATTATTATATTAAAAAAGTTTTAAAATAATATATAACTAGTATAAATATATATATAAAATTATTTTTATGTTAATTAATATAATTAATAAATATAATAAATATAATAATTAATAATTTTTAATTAGTTATTATTTATAACGATTATAACGTTTATTATTATAAGGAAAAAAAGTTATTAATAAATAAACTAATAATAATAAAAACTATATAAATTTATATAAAAATTAAAATAAATTAATATAACTTTTAATATAAATAAGCTTTTAATAAATATATAAGTAAATTAATTTATTATATTAATATTTAGTTTATTTATATAAAAAGTATTTATTTAAATTAAAAATAAATATGTTTATATTTTTAACTTAGTGTTTAATTATTTACTATTTATTAAATAATATAAATAAATTATATTTTTTTTTTAAACTTTTTAATAATAATTATTAAGTTTTTATTTAATTATTATTATTAAATTATTATTAACTTATTTTTTAACTTTTATTTAACCATTATTAATCTAGTTTTTATATTTTTAATAACCTTATTATTTTTATTAGTTATTAAATTATTTTTAAAGTTATTATTATTATTTTTAATAATATTAACCCTGGTTTTATTATTTTTAACTTTAATTTTAATTTCTAATAAAAGTGATAAATTTATAAAATAATAATTATTATTATTTTTAGGTTTATTATTATTTATTATAACATTTAATTATTAAAAAGCTGTTAATTAGTTATTTAATTAAGTAATAATTATATTAAATTTATTTTAACCACTTATTAATATATAATTAATATTATTTATTAAATATGGTTTAATAACAGGATTTATTAATATTATTAACATTTAAAAATATAAAAAATTACTAGATTTAGGTTTTTTTAATTTAATAAAATTAATATTATAATTAATCTTAATTAAGTTATTATTTAACGTTAATTAAAAGTTAATAATATAGTTATTATAATTAATTTTATTTAAGTTATTATTTAACGTTAATTAAATTTATATTTAAGGTGTTAATATTTAATTAAACGTTAGGATTATTTCATTTTTATTATTCTTTTTTTTTTTTTTAACTTTCATTTTTTTAAATATTTCGACGCGGTGTAATAACCGTTATTTTTTAATTATTTAAATAACAGGTTTATTATTTTTTAAATGTTTAAATAAAATATTATTTATTTTAAATATATGAAATTTATTTAACAATAAAAAGTTTTTTTTTATTATATTATAAAAGTTTTATTTATACGCCTAATTTATTAACTAGTTAATATAAAATTAAAAATGTAAATATTTTTATATTTTAATTTTAAATTAATTTATAATTAAGTTTATTATAATAACTTTAAGTTTTTATAAATTATAATTAATTAATATTAATAAATTAAACTAAATAACAATTAAATAATAATTAAATAATAATTAAATAATAATTTAATAATAATTTAATAATAGTTTACTTAAACTTATAATAAAATTATATATTATGTTAATCTTTTATAAAAATAAATTTATATAAAGTATTATATTATTTAATTAATATTTATTTTATTAATATTTAAAAAGTATTTTATAAGTTTTTAATAATAAATTTTTTAATTAACGTAAAAAAAGCTAACAATAAATTAATTATATTTATTAACTATTATTTAATTTTAATTAAGTTGTTATTTAATTATAGTTTATATATTTATTTTAATATAAAAGTTATATTAATATTTTTAAAATTATAATTATTAATTAAAATCTTTTATATAATTATTAGTATATTTATATTTTTTTTAATTTTAAAAATAATACCATATATAATATTAAATCTAAATATAGTTTTAATTATATATTTTATAATTTATTAATTTTTAAATATTAATTAGGTTTTAGTTTAATTTATATATTATTATTATATTAAAAGATTAAAATTTAATTATTAAAAAACATTATAACGGTTAATATATTATTTATTACTAGGTTATTATAATATTTATTAATATTTTAGTTTATAAATATATTTAAAAGTTTATAACTTTTTTTAATATACTTTTTTTACTTTAAAAAACCAATTAAATATTATTAATTAATAGTAAAATTAATATTAACTAATTTATAAAAACTTAATTAATAAAATTTTTATTTAAAATAAATTTTATTTTTATTAATTATAACTAAAAAATAATTAAACCAACGTTAAATAATAATTTAATAATAATTATATAATAATTTAATAATAATTTAAAAAGTTTTAAATACCATAAAAATATTTATAATTAAAATAAAGATTTTAAATAGTTAAAATGCTTTTTATATTTATTAATTTTATTAATATTTAGTTTTTAAGTATATAAGGATTAATATATATATTAAAAAAAATTATTATATTATTTTTATTATTATTAATTTTAATAAATAACTTAGATATTATTATTTTAATATATTAAAAATATTTATAATATATTTTTAAAATTACAGATTAAATATTAATATATTAAGCTTTTATTAAATAAAAAAGTATATTAAAAGTAAAAAATAATTTATATTAAGATATAATAAATTTATAATTATTTTTAAGCCGTATTTAAATTATTAATAAGTTATTATTAAGTTATTATTTAACTATTATTAAGTTATTTTTATTAAGTATTATTATAAATAATAATTTTATTTCTTATATTATTTATTTATATTATATTATGTATTTATTATTATATATATTTATTAATTATAAATATTAGTTTTAAATACTGTTATTTTATTTATTTTAAAGTTATTTATTGTTTTTAAATATTGCTTTTTTTTTATTATTAAACTAGTAATTTTACTTTTAATTTTCATATTATTATATAGTATTATTATTTATATATAACTAAAAAATAATTTGTTTATTTAGCTAAAATTATTATTTAATAATAGTTAACTTTATTTATTTTAATTAGTTAAATAATTATAAATTTATAATAAAAATATATATAAAATTAATTTATTAAATTTTTTAAATATTATAAACCTTATTTAAATCTTTATATTTATTTAATTTATTATATATATATATTACTTTTAAATCTTGAATTTATTTTTTATATATTTATTTAATAATTATACTAGTAATTTATTATTATATTATTACGTTGTTTTTTTTAATAAATTTATATTAACGTTTATAATTATATATTAATATTACTTTAATTACCTTAATTTAAAGTTAATATTAAATTTTAATATTTTTAATAATAATAGTATTTATTATATTATAATATATTATATTATATATATAATAACTAAAAATATTTAAGCTTTTAATAAAAAAAAAATATAAATAAATTTTAATAAAATGTTTTTTTTTTTAAAATTATAACACCAGCTTTTATAAATATATCTAGGAATAATATTTTATTTATAAGTTATTATTATTTTTATATTTTAAACTATAAACAAAAAAACTATATATATTAATATTATAATTTTATATAAATAATATCTTTTAATTATTATTTATAGTTTTATTAATTAGCTTAAAAATATAAAATATTAATATTAGAAAATTAATTAATTAATAATAATATAATAATATAAAATAATAAATTAATATAAATTTATTTAAAATTTAAAAGTATAATATTTAATTTAATATAATAATAATTACTTATAAATTATTATTATTTATAAAAAAGCTTTTAATAATATTTAAGTTTTATTACTTTTATATATTAACTAATATTATATTTATTAAAAATAAAAATTATCCTTAGATTTTTTTAAAAATAATAATAATTATTATTATTATTATTCGGCGTTTTTAAACTTTATTAATAAGTTTAACTAATAATAAACTAACCTTTTATTTATAAATATATATATTATATACTAATAATTAATTAGTTATAATAATTTTATTAGATTTTAAAATAATTTTTAAGATATTAATAATATTAATTTTATTTAATTTTAACTTTATTTTAAAACTAAAGTTTATTTTTATTATTAATATATTATTATCTTTTATAGTAAAATACCTTTAAACTTAAAAAGTAAATTTATTTATTTAATAACTAATAAATATTTCTTAAATTAAAAATAAACTAAAATTATTATTATTAATTAATTTAAAAAATTTTTTTTATATTAGTTTTTTTAATAAGGTATATATTATATTAAAATAACTATAACTTTTATTAATATAATTAACAGTTTTATTTAAATTAAATAAAACCTTTTAATAAATATTAATAAAAATATATATATTAAGTTATTATATAATATATTATTTCACTTTTAAACTTAAAAATTAATAATTAAAATTAGTTTAATATAAATGGTTAATTTAATAAAAATAGTTAATTTAAAAATAACTAGTTTAAAAATAGTTAATTTAAAAATAACTAGTTTAAAAAAATTAGTATTTTTAATATAAATATAATAAAAAATAAAAAATAATAAACTTTTTATAGTTTATAAATATACCATATAAATATTATAATATAAACTTTATATATATTATTAATTAAAAAACTTTTAATTTTTAATTAAAATATATAAAAATTAGTTAATATATTTTATATTTTTATAAAGTTATTTAATAATTAAAACTAAATAAAAACTTTTTTTTTTCTTTAAAATATTTTATAAATATTATAGCTTGGTTATTATTAATTATTTATTATTTATTATTATATAATTTAATAATAATATATTTTTAAAGAAAATAATCTAAATATATATAATATTTATTTAGCTTAATATTTATATAATTTACTTTTAATTATATTAAATAATTTTTTTAGTAAGTAATAAATAAATTTATATTATTTAAACATTTAAATAAATATTTTTTTATTTTTATTAATATAATATTAAACAATAAATATATAGATTTTAAATTAAAATAAAAGCGATAATAAGTTTTATAATATTTATTATATTTTTAATTTTTTTTTATAGTTATTATTAATATTTTAATAAAAGTGTTTATTATAAATAAAATATCTCACTTTATTATTAAGGTTATTATATTAATAAATTTATTTATAATTTATATTTTATATTTTATTATAAGGTTTAGTTTATATATAATTAATTATAATTAAAATGTTAAATTTATTATTATTAAGTTTATTATTAAAACTTATATTAAAAAAAAAAAAAAAAGGTAAAAAAATATAAGAAAAATATAGAATAATATTAAAATATAAAAGTAATAAATTATAGTTAAGTAATTATAATAATAAAAAATTAAATAAACTAATTAAATATTAAAATATTTTAAAAGTTAAACATTTAAACTAATATTATTATATATATAATTATTAACTTATACACTTTTATACGTTTTTAACGATTTAATTAAATAAAACTATTTATTTTTATATAAATTTTATTAATATATAGCTTTTTTTTAAACTAAAATTTATATTTAAAATTAAATTATTAACGTCGTTAAATAAACCAGGCGTTTTTATATTTAAATTAAAATATATATATTTTATTTATATAAATAAACTAAGTATATATATTTATTTTATATAATAGATTTAAATAAAATAAAAGAACTATTTAATTTAAATTAAGAATTTATTTATAAGTAAATAAGTATATTAATTAGTTTTTTTTCGTTATTTTTACAGTTTTTCCTCTTTATTTAATAAGAATAATTAAAAAACATTATATATTTAAAAATAAAATAAATATATAACCCTTTAAATTAATATAAAAATCGGTTTAATATTAAAATAATATATTAATAACATATATAATAAATTTACTTATATATTAAATAATTATTTATATTTTATTTTTATTATTATAAACGTTTTTTTTTTATTAATTAAAACCAGCGAAACTTAATAAAACGTTAAAATAAATATTATTTTTACTTTAATTATAATTATTAAATTTTTATTATATATTATTTTTATTTTATTTATAAACTTTATATTAATTATAAATAAAAATAATATCTTTATTAATTTAACTAATATTTTTATTATAAACTTAAACTTAATATTTTTATTAAGTTATTAAGGTTTTAAAAAGTTAAATAACTTAATAACTTAAATAAAAACCAGTTAAATATTATAACTATTAAAATTATAAAAAGTAAATATTTAAAATATACATTTAACTTTTTCCTTTTTTATTTTAAAAAAAACAATAATTATTATTCTTTTTTTTTAATTTTAAAGAAACCATTTTTTACTATATAATATTAAGTGGTAAAAATATTTTATAACTTGTTTTTTAAAACTAAATATATTATTAAAAACGTTATATATATTAAATAGAAAATTATAAGTAAATAAACATTAAAAAATTACTTTTACCTTAGATTTTTAAAATTTAAAAAGTAAATAAATCTAGTTAAAACCTTTAAATACTTTTAATTATAAATTAAAAAAAACTAGTAATATATATAATAACTATATAATAATAAATATTATTATAATAAAATGTTTTATATTAATTAAAATATAATATATTTATTTTATATAATTACTAATAAAATTAATCTTATGCTTTTTAAAAAATATATTTTTTAATATATTTTTTATATTTATTATAAACATTTTTATCACTTTTTATAAAATATAAAAAAGATTTATTAAATCGGTTAAATATTTAATAATAATTAATAATTTATAAAGTAAATTAACTATAATTAATTTTATACGTTTAATTATTAATTTTTTTTTTTTCTTTTTTTATAATTAATTATTTTTTTTAATTTAAATAAGTAATGTTTATAATAAAAAGTTATATTAAATATATAAAAAAGAAGGAAAGTAATAATAAAAAAAACGATTTTATTAAAAAAAATAATAATTATTTTAAAAGAAATATGTTATAATTTAAGGAGTTTTTTAATTATAAGAAAATAAAAAAGTTTTAAACAACGTGATTAATAATAATAATTTTAATTATAATTTTAATTAATTTTAATTATAAAAAAATATATAAAAAATAGTTTTTATATATAATTACTATAAATAATAGTTTTTTTATAAAAGGATAATATATTATAATTATAAATAAATATTAATATTTTATATATTTATTTTAATTAATTGGTATTATAATTATAATTAAATGTTTAACGTTTTAATAAAGAAAAAATAATAATTTAAATTAGTAATTATATATATTATAAATTAAAAAGATTTTATTATAATAAGTTATAAAAAAATATTATTTTTATTTAATTATTTACCGTTAATAAATAATATATTAAATATTAATAAAAAAAAGAATTAAATAAATATATAGTTAATAAAAATAAATTATAAATATGTTAATATTATAAAAAAAATAAAAGTTAATATGTTTTATTAAGGTTATTATAAGTGTTTTATTTATATTAAAAAAAATATTATAATATTATTAATTATTAAAAATTAATAAGATATTATAAACTTTATTTTTTTAATAAATAGTTATTTTAAATATATTTTTATTATAAATGGTATTTTTATTATTAATATTAATATTATTTCTTATAATAGTTAAAAAAAAAAAAAGAAGGAAAAATTAAAAAGGAAGAAAAAAAGAAATAATCCATTTTAATTAACTAAGAATTACTTTAATATAATATTTTAGTTTTTTAATTTTTTGTTTATTTTAAAGTAATTTATTAAGAAAATTTAATAAAAGATTTAAAAATAAATATTATATTAAATATAAACCGTTTTTATATAAATAACTTTATTATAAATAGTTTTATTATAAATAAGTTAAGTTAATAAAAATAATTATAAAAACTTTTAAAAATTTTATAATATATATTATTTTAACATTTAATTTATAAAAAACTTTTATTTTATTTAATTTTATTATAAATTTTTTAATTATATTTATATATTTAAAATATTTTATTTTATAAACAATTAAATATTTAACGCTTATTTATAAGAATTAAACCTAGTTTTTTATTTATAAATAACTAAAATTAAAACGTTAATATATTTTTAAAAAAACATTTTTTTTATTATTTAAGCGGTGATATTATTAGGTTTATAAAAATTAAATTTTATAGCAAATAATATAATTTACCTTTAGTTATTAAAAATAAAAATATTAATAAATATTTAAAAAAACGTTTTATTAACCGTAGTTTAATAAAAATTAAACCTTATAATAAATAAAATAACTTATTTATAAACAATAAAAATTAAAATATTTATATATTTTTATAAAAACATTTTATTAGTTACTTTTTTATAAAAATTAAATCTTATAATAAAATAAAAGGCTTATTTAAAACTAATAAAAATTAAAATTAAAATATTTAATTATTTTTATAAGGATATTTTTTATATTATAATAAGGAAAATAATATTAATAAAATATTAACTACTATTTATAATATTATTATATAATTAATAACTATTAATAAAATACGGTTTTTCTTTTTTATTTAATAAGTAATATTAAGAATTATTATATATAAGTTTTTATATTTTTTTTTTTTTATTAAAATAAAAACGTTAATATAATAAATATAAAAAAAAGTAACATCGTTTTATATTTATTATTATATAATATAAAAACATATATTTATTTTATTAAAAATAAAATTAAATATAATAATATTTAACTTAAATTTATTAACGTTTAATATATTTTATAATTAATCACTAAATATCCCCACTAAATTAACATATATTATTAAGTTAATAATAATTTAATTTTTTTTAACTTAATTAATAAAACACTTATTAAAACCACCACTTTTTAATTTTATAAAAAACTAAGTAAATAAAACTTTTTTATTATATATAATTTTAATAAATATATATATAAATATATTATTTTTATTAAGTTTTAACTATAATATATATATTATAATTTTATATATTAATAATTTTAAAATGATATTAAATATTAATATAAAAAGTTTTTATAAATTAGATTATATTTTTTTAATAATTTTATTAGGAAAAAAAAAAGTGTGTTTAAATATAAATAAATTTAAAACCTTTTTAATTAAATTTTAATTTATATAAATATAATTATTAAATATTATATTTTAATAAGTTTTTTAAATAATAGTTTTTTTTATTATAATATTTATTTTTATATTTTTACCTTATTTTTTTTATTAATTATTTATTTAATTTAAGTTATTATTTAATTTAAATTTTTTAAGTATAAATTTTTTAATTAATATTATTTTTTTAAACTTAATTACTTTTATTTTATAATATATTTTTAATAATAGTTTTTTAAATTAATTATATATTTATTTAGCTTTTATAATAATATTTAAAATTACTATTAATATATTATAATTATTTTTATTAAAAAGTTTATTATTAAAAATAATATTATTAAATTTAAGTTTTAATTATTAAAAAAAAATATTAAATATTTTATTTATATTAAACTTTTATATTTTTTTTATATACTTAATTTATTTTATAATAAATTTAAAAGTTATAATATATTAAAAAAATAAAATATATTAAAAAAATAAAAATCTAATATTTTAAATTTTAGTTATATTATTAAATAATATAAAAAAAAGTTTATTATTAAATAATAAAATAAAAGGGTAATTATTAAATAATAAAATAAAAAATCTTTTATTAAACTTTAAATTAAATACGTTATATTTAAATAAAATAAAAAGTTTTTTATTAAACTTTAAATTAAACACGTTATATTTAAATAAGGTAAATAATTTTTTTTTAAATAATAATAAAATAATAATTAATTCCCGGTTTAATTTAAATAATAATAATAAAAATAATATTATTAAAAGAAAATTTATTAATATAAAATTAATTTTAAAGAAAATATTATTTTTAAATTATATATTAAATATTTTTACGTTTAAAAAAAAGATAAAACTAAATTAATGTTTTAAAATAACGTTAAATAACATAATATAAGTATTTTAAATATTTAAAATACCGTGGATTTAAAAAGATAAAATATATAATTTAATTAAATAAATTAAAATAAAATATTATAATATATTTTATATATATTAATATATATTAATATAATAATATTTAATTTTTAGTTTATATATTAAGTTGTTTATATCTTATAAGGTTTTTTTAATTTTTAAAATTAAGGTTTTATTATTAATTTAATTAATTAAGGTTTTTTTATAAAATATAAGTTAATTTTATTTAAATTATATAATTTTTTATTAAAAAATAAGTTAATTTTTTTTAGTTTTTTTACAGTAAATAAACTAACCTCGTCCAAGCTATATAATTTTTTAATAAAGGATAAGTTAGGTTTTTTTAATATATTATATAGTTTTTTTAAAAAAGATAAATTATTTTTATTTTTTAAATTATATAATTTTTTAAGCGGTAAATTCTTTTTTTATTACAAAGAAATTACAGTTTAAAAAAACTTTATAACTAATAAAAAAAAATATTTTTATAAATATAATTAAAATAAAATATATATTTATAGTTTTTTATATATTAAAGTTATAAAATACTGAAAAACGTATAAATTTTTATACTTTAAACTAAAAATATAGTTTTTAAAAATAAAAATTAAATATTTTTATAATAATAAAAAATATAATAAAAAATCTAAAAAACTAAGCCAGTTAATAAAATAAGCGTAGTAATTTATTTTATATTAATAATATAGGATAAGGTGAAAAAAATAATAGTTAATTAAGGTGTTACTAATATTAAAAAACCAGAGAAATATTTAAAAAAATCTTATAAAGATTAAAAGAAACTAATAAATATAATAAGATTTAATAAAAATAAAATTATATAATAAATTAATAATATAATTAAATAATAAAGTTTAAATATAAAATGTTTAATAATTATATAATATTTTTTATTAATATAACTATAAAAAAAAAAAAAGGAATATTTTAAAGTTAAAAATAAAAATAATTAATATTTATTAAAATTATAATTTTATTAAAAGTAGAAATTAAGTAATTAAATTTTTATTAATATATTTATTTTTTTTATTATAATATTAATTAATTAAAAATATTTATATTATTTTTTATATTAAAACTAAAAAAAGTAAGATTAATTAATTTAAAAGTATATAAAACTACGGATATATTAATATATTTAATTTTTTTATAAATTTTTTTAATAATATTATATATTAATAAAAACTTTATTTAAAAATAATAGTTTTATTTTAAATATATATTTTTATATTGTAATAATATGTTTATAATTATTAAATATTTTTTAAATTTTTTAGTTTTTATATAATTATAAAATAATTAATTAACTTTTTTTTTTTTTAAAAAATAATTTATTTTATAATAATATTTAATATATTATATTATATATATAAAATCTTATATATAATAATATTTTTTAAACTATATTTATATAATTAATTAAATTTTAAATATTAATATATATCTTAAAAAAAAATAAATTTATAAATTATAAGATTTTAATAATAAAAAACAAATAATCTTTATATTTTTTAAATTATAAAAAAATATTTATTATATTTTTAATAATAAAAATAACTAATTAAATTAAGGTAAATATATAAAAAAATATAATTTTATTAAGTTATATTTATATATTTATATTAAATTAAGTTATTAAGTAAATATATAAAATATAATAAAAGCTTTTTCTCTTTTTAATTAACATTATAAATTCTTTCTTTAAATATTTTATCTTAAATTAAATTTATATTCTTTTTATTTTATTTTTATAATAAATATTAACAACTAGTTAAATTTTATTATTATAGTAAATAATTATTAAGCTTTATTATAAAAATTTATAAAATATATTAACTTATTTACTATATAATAAAATAACAAGATTTTAAATATATTTTATATTATAAATAATTAAATATAAGTTTTAAATGTGTAAATATAAAATATAAATATATATAATATTTATTTAAAGTTATAATTAATTAATTAATAAACTTAAAATTATAAACCATTATATAATAAGTAAATTTCAAGTTTTAAATAATTATATTAAAATTATAAACATTTATATTAAAATTATAAATATTTATATTAAAATTATAAACTATTATATAATAAATAGGTTTTAAGTTTTAAATAATTATATTACAAATAAAATCACGGTATTAAATAAATAAATAAATACGTGTTTTAAAAAGCTAAAAATATAATTAATAACATTATAAATAAAATAATATTTTTTATTAATAATAACTAGGTTTTAATATATAATATAAATAAAAATATAAATAATATAATATGTTTAATAAATAATAAAATAAATATATTTACTGTTAATTTATAATTTTTTTAAATATTAAAAATTAATATTTTAATTAAGGATTTTTTATAAATAATATTAATAATTAATAATTTAACTAATAAATATATATATATATATTATATTTATTAATATTAATAATATTTATTATAAAAACGGAATTTAACTATTTTTTTAAATTATTAAGCCTGGATTTTTATAACACATTTTTTATTAAATATAAAAAACTTATTTAAATATATAAAGTGATTATTTTAAATTTAAAATATATAGTTTAATTTATAAAAAAAAAAAAAGATATTTTTAAAGATATTTAAGGGTTATAAAAACTATAAAAAGGTAATTTAAAATTTTATATTTTTTATAAATATTTATAAATAATAAGTAAAAAATTTAAATAAATTAAAAAATATTTATTTTATAGTTACTATAAATAACTTTATTTTAATATTATTTATATTATTTATTATATTATTTTATATGGTTTTATATATTATTTTTTATGTTATTTTATATATATTTATATATAGTTTTTAATATGGTTTTTTAATTACTTTTATTATTTTAATATTAAGTAAATTATATTTTAAATATTTAAATAAGTTAAATAAATTTATATTTTTTTAATAAAAAACATAATAAAAAAAGTCTAGAAAATAAAATAAAATAAAAATAAAGTTATAATATTTTAAATAATTAGGTAGCTATATAATTTATTTATATAAATATAAATTAAAGGTTAATTTCCAGCGAGTTTTTATTAATAATTTTATAATTAAGCCTTGGTTTTAATTAATTATTTATTTTTAATTTTTTTATATTTATTATAACGGTAACTAATAGTTACTCGAAATAATTTTAAAAGGTCGGAATTATAAGAAAAAAAAACTATTAACACTTTAAATACTATTATTTTTATTATAAAAAATAATTTTAAGTTAAAAAATAATTTCAAATTAAGAAATAATTCCTTATAACGGAATAATTCCGGCTTTATAAAAAATCAAAATATTATTCTAATTTTTTTATTATTATTTTAATATTAAGGTTTTTTTTTTTATTATTTTATATTTTATTTTAATATATATTATTATATATTTATTTTAAAACCTTTTTTTTTTTTTTATTATATTTAAGATTTAAATTATCGTTTAAATTACGTTGTTTTCTTTAAGTTTAATTACGTTATTTAAGCTAAGGAAATTAATAATAAGGTTTGGTTATTTAATATAATAAAAATTATAAAGTAATAATTTTAAAGCTATTTTTATTATTTTTTAAAAGTAATTATTTTATTAAAAAAAATCATTATTTTTTTAAAACTATTCCTAATAGTAGTAATTATTTCTTAAAAGTAATTATTTTATTAAAAGGAATTATTATTTTTTTAAAACTATTCCTGGTAGTAATAATTATTTTTTAAAAGTAATTATTTTATTAAAAAAAATTATTATTTTTTTAAGATTATTTTTAGTAGTAATAATTATTTTTTAAAAAAAACCATTCTTATTTTAATATTTTATTTTATTGCCACCTTATATATTAAAAAAATAATTCTAAATATAAAAATTATAACTAAATTTAAATATATTAAAACTATTATAAAATTTTAAAGCTATTTTTAAACAGTAAAATCTTGTATTTTATTATATAAATTAAGTGTAAAAATATATATAAAACATGGAATTATTTTTATTACTATAATTATTACTATTTTAAGTTTATTTTAAGCAACTATTAGTTACCGTTATAATAGTTTTTTTATTTTTAATTATTTTATTTTTAGTTTTATTATTTTTATTATATTTATTATTATTATTTTTATTACTATTATTTTTATTACCGTTTTTACTATGTTTAATTTAAATAAATATTATATAAATTAATTTAAACTTTTAATTTTTAAAATTAATTAATATTTATTAATATAATTATTTTTTTTTATTTTAAATTAAGAAATTATATAGTAATTTACTGTTATAACACGAATTTTATACGGATAAAATTAATAGTTTTATAAAACTAATATACTTTATATTATTATATAATAAATAAAATAATTTATTAAATTAAAAAAAAAATATATTTTAATTATTAATATTTAAAAGTTTAATAAATATATATAAATATAAGTTAGTAATTTTTTTTTATATCACGTTTTTATATATAAATAAAATAATTATATTAAAAAAAAACTTAATATTTAATATTATTAAATATTATATTTATAATTTAAAGTTAAATTATATTATAAATTATTATTAATTTAATTAATTAATATAAAAAAGCTTTTATATTAAATCCGGCTTTTTAATATAATAAAGGTTTTACGTTTAATTATAAAATAGTTATTTATAATTAAATTAATAAATTTAATAAACAGTTAAACGGCTTTATATTTTTAAGTAAGTTTTTTATAAAATTATAAATAATTAATTAATATAGGTATTTTAAAAAAGGATTTTTTAATAAATAAATTTTTAATAAAAGTATTTAATTTTATATTTTATTTTTTTATTAACTATAGATAAATAAGTATTTCTTTTTTTTTTATTTTTTTTTTTACTTTTTTTTTTGTTTTTTTTTTTGGTTTTTTTTTTATTTTTTTCTTTATTTTTTTTTTATCTTTTTCTTTACTTTTTTTTTTACTTTTTTTACTCGCCTATAAATTTATTAATAACGTGAAATTAATAATAAAATAAGTTTTTTTTTTTAATAAAAAAATAATATAAATAATAACTTTAATATAAAAAACTTTTAATATTTTTATTTATTTTAAAAAATTTATTTTATTTTTAGTAAAAATAGGTTTAAAACTAATAATTATATAATAACTTATTTTAAAGTTTCTTGCTTTTTTTTATATATTATTATATAAGTTTTAAAAATTTTCTTTTTTATATTTATTATTTTAAATTAAAATATTATATTTTTATTATAAAAATTATTAAATATTATTAATTTATAATTAAAAAATTTTATTATATAAAAATATCTTTTAGCTTAAATTTAAAAATATTAAATAAACTGGAAATACTTAGCTTTTTAAAAATAAAAAAGTAATTTAAAATTAAATTTATAGTAAATATTATTATAAAATTAATAATATATAAATTAATTATTATTTTTAAAAAAAACCTAAATTTAATATTTTATTAAAATCTATATATTAATTAAATAAAAAGTTATATAAATTACATGGATTTATTATTAACTATTTTATAAACTAATATATATAATATTTTTTTACTAGTTTTTATAATAAAAAAAATATAAAAAATAATTTTTATTTATAAAATTATCTGGTTTTAAAACTAGTTATATATTAAATGTTTTATTTTTTTATATATAGTTATTTTTTTTTTTAAAACGTTAAATATATATATAATATTTTTATTAATAATATTAAAATTTTTAAAGTAATTATATTATAATATGTTTTTATTTAATATACTTTTAATTAACATATTTTTAACTAACATATTTTAAATTTTTTTATTTTTTTATAAATTAATAAAAAGTTATATAAATATATTTAAATTTATTATATAAGTTATATTATTTATATTATTTATAATATAAAAAATAATAAATATATTAAATTAAATATTAAATATAATATATTACTTATATTTTTTTTTTTATTAATTAATAACTATAATATAAAATTATAAACAATAATATAAATATATTAAATAAAAGTTTTTATTAAAGAATTTATAAATATCTTTATAAAAATAATCTAATTAATATTTATATTTATTAAATATTATTTATTAATTATTTTCTAAGTAATAATTTTAATATAAAAACGTTATAAAAAGTAAAAATATTAAAGTTATTATAAATAAAAATATAATATAAAAAAGTTAATAATTATATAATTAAAAAAGTTTAATAAAAGTAACAACTACCTTTTTTTACTTTTTTTTATATTTTTTTATAAATGATTTTTTATTATAATTTAAAAATAATTAAGTTATTTATATTATATAATAACTTATTAAATTATATGTTTTTATTTATAAAATTATTATATTAAAAATAAAAAATTATATATATTTAAAATTAAAAAAATAAAATTAAAAAATTAACGGTTAATAATTTCATTTATTTTAATTAGTTGTATTTTATTAATTATTTAAGTAAAGATATTTTTTTTAAATATAAAACTATTATATAATGTTTTATTTTTTTAATAAATTAATAATAATATATATAACGTATTAATATTTAAATAATTTTTAAAATAAATTAAATATAAATTAAGAAATATATAAAAAATTAATATATAAAAGTTAATATATATAATTATAATTAATTAAAAGTATATAATTTAATTAAATAAGTTTAAAAATAATATTAAAAAATTTATAAAAAAGGTTTTTTATTATTAAAAAAAAGTAATAATTTAATTTAAACCGTTAATAAAAATTCCACTTTTATTATAATAAGAAATTTATTTTTATTTTAAGCTATTAAAAAGAATTTTATTTATATTATAATAAAAAGTAAATTTTTAGTTTATAATTTTTTAAATAAAAAGTTTTTAATAGCTTATATTAAAATAAATTATTTATTATAACTAGGGATATAAATAAATGTTTTAATATTAAATATACGTTAAAAATATTTTTTTTAATATAATTAAAAATAGTTTATTATATTAACTTATTAAAATTTAAAAAATTCCTTTTTATTATATAATAATAATTAATAAAAATATTTAACGTATTATTTTTTAAACTTTAAAATCTTATTAAAAACTTTAAATATAATCTTTAAAAATTATAAAATAATAAAATAATAATAAAAATTTATTACTTTAATTTTTTAAAAAGCTAATAATAAATAAATTTATTTAAACTAATAAAAAAATTTAAACTAATTTATAATAATATTAAAAAACCATTTTATATATTTAATTATAAAATTAATATTAATAAAAAGTTTATTAATATAAAATAAAAACTTACTTATATTTTTTAATTGGTTTTTTAAGTTAATTAAATTTATAAATTTAATATATATTAAAAATGTTTTTATTTTACTTTATAAATATTAAAACTAATTATTTAAAAACATTAACTTATTAATTAAATTTAATAAATTACTAAGGAAATTTTTTATAGTTAATTTTATATACTTAGTTATCCGCTTTTTTAAGTTATTTAATAAAATATATTTTACTATATTATTAATATTAATATAAAGATTTTTTAACGTTAAAAACCTTATCGGAAAAACATTTTATAAATATTATATATTATTTAAAATCTAAGGTAAAATCTAGTGATTATTATTTATATAATTATTTATTATATTTATTATTGTTAGATAATAAGAGGTTATTCTGGAGGACCTATTCAGGTCCTGCGCACAGGCCAACGGCCGGAGCCGCAATAACCTTATTACGAGGCTATTCTAAGGAATCGCGAGAACACGTACAATTAGGAGACACACACTTAATACACACAATTAACCCCCTAATTGAATACACACGTTATCTGACAATTAAGAGTCTCATTCGCTCAAGAATCAAAGAGCTATATACGAATAACGATACGTGACCTTCAATTAGCCGAAAACCACAAAATTACGAAACGGTTACATCAACGAAACCTTCCACAACCCGAATCCGACCAATAGCAAAGAAGACGGCATGTCGAAAGCAGTAGAAGAGAAGGTCTTTTACAACGGCCCAATTGACTGGGAACGATGGGATAGAGAGTTCCAAACAAAGGCTATTGACCTAGAACTTTGGAAGTACATCAATCCTACAGAAACGTTAGAATGGCCAGAGGAGCCATTCCAGCCAGACGTTGGCGACTATCCAAAGAAAGCTCAACGGATAACGCGAAATTCATCGAACAACAGTTCCCAAACTGCGATAAATGAAAGTCAAGAGGAACAAGTCGAAATAGGTGGAAGACCTACAAGTCTAGTAGAGATGACGAAGGAAGGCAGAGCCATCTACAAGGAAGATTGGACCTTCTATAGTCACGATCACAAGATCTATCAGACTCATCGACAAGCAGTCAAGGAACTGAGGAACTGGGTCACCAACTCTGTATCCTTGAATTACCGAGACACGTGCTTTGGCCCAACAGACACCTTGTACGAGTGGTACAAGAAACTGTCTGCCACTGGCAAAGTGTACAACAATCAATTGAAGCCACAGGCTCAAGAACGATATAAGAAAGCAGTGCAACGACTGACAAAGATGCCTAAGAACTTCGAGGCATGGATAACTGAATGGGAATCAGCCATCGCAAATGCAAAGGCAAAGGGCCTTACAGATATCACCGACAGCCGACTACTAATGAAGGATCTTGAAGTTGCACTTGGCGGCATTCTAAGCAACTGGGTGACCAGTTATAGACTGCTGAGCACTGACAAGATCAGAAGCGACACGCTCAGCTACTTAGATGTAGCAGCTGCCTTACGCGAACACACATCCTTACAACTAACTCTTGCACGGCCCCGCCCTGCGAAGGGAGCATTCGCTGCTCAATTCGGCAACACGGAATCTGATCACGACAGAGACTCAGATACCGAGCCGGGAAGAGAAAAGGACGCCACTCCTGGACCCTCTGATCGATCAAAACGAGGCAGAGGTGGTAGGAGCCGCGGCAGATCACGAGGCCGAAGCAGTCTAGATAGACGAGCTGAGTCAACCAAGAGAAAACGAGCCGACACATCTGCCGATCGCCCACGAGAAACCAACACTCCATGCCCAGCCTGCTACGGCTACCACGAGATTCTCGACTGCTGGTATATTGTTGAAGACAAGGCTCCAGAAGACTGGACCCCAAACTTCACCGCAAAGAGAATGATCGAACACAAGATAACTGAAGACAATACGTTTGCTGAGCTAGTCAAGAAGACAAAGAAGAGGTCATCTGCGCAAAGTGGGGATTGACTAGTTCGAGTAATTGGGAGAACAAAAGGAACGTTCTCAACTCTACAGGCCGCATTCGGAGTCAATACCTATCCCTTGAAGAACTCAGCAATTCTGGACTCAGGGACCACTATTCACATCTTCAATCGACTCAGCCGATTCCTGTCATACCGAACAGCACACACTGGAGACGCGATCTTCGCAGGAGACTCAGTTGTGCCTGTACAAGGATATGGAGAAGTGGATGTACGTCTAAAGAGTCCAGAAGGAGCAAGGCTCCTACGATTGCGAGACGTAGCATACTGTGAAGGATTCGCATGCAATGTGGTGTCATTGAGGCTCCTAAGAAGAATGGGATACTGGTGGGACCACAAAGGCACGAATAACTGCCTACGAAGAAAGGATGATTCCGTCCTGTGCACCATTATTGACAGACAGGACCAATACGTCTTGGAGGATCTTCCTGAGAACTTCACCAATTACTCATTCCACACAAGAAGCGTCAAGTTTAACAGCTGGACGGAGCGACCTCCAAGCACGGCAACTAGCGAACTATGGCACCTACGATTCGGCCACCCAGGACCAGAAGCCCTTAATCACGCGACTGGTCACTCTCGGGGGGTGAAGATTAAGGAGTCTGGCCCAACCAAGAAGACCGATCGAATCACTACAGTGAAGTGCGACGCGTGTGGCTGTGGAAAGGCCAAGAAGCTCAATTATCGCAAGCGTCGCGAACGACCAAGCAAGCCAGGTGAACGTTTAGCTATTGATTTCCACGACTTGGAAACAGACTCTCAAGGATATTGGTGTATAATGCTGATCACTGATAGATGTACGGGATGGGCCTGGGACTTCTATCTCAAAGATCGTACTTCAGACTCAATTATCGAAGTCCTAGACTGGATATTCGGAATCATTCGGAAACAGCACCAACTCAATATTGAAGCTATCGAGTGTGACAACGAGCTAGTGACAAGAAAGCACGCCGTACGAGATCACATTCAACAGACACACCATATTAAACTCGAGCCCTCGGCACCAGATACGCAAGATCAGAATGGAGGCGCCGAACGCTCGGGGGGTGTAATTAAGCAGAAAGCTCGAACGATGAGAATAGGATCAAAGCTTCCGAGTTTCCTATGGGTAGAGGTTTTCAAAGCTGCTACCTACCTCTACAATCGCACTCCTAAGTATAACCTCAACTGGCAATCTCCATACGAGCGCTTCTACACTTATTTGGCTTTCAGAGACGGTGTAGTCACCGACAAGAGACCACATCAAGCTCACCTAAGGGTGTATGGATGTAAGGCGTTTGCGCTCACTGCAGAGGCAAAGCGAAAACAGAACCGACGCCAACGTCTCAATCCGAAAGCATGGATAGGCTACCTAGTAGGCTACAGCTCCACGAATATTTACAATATCTGGGTCCCTACGTTAGGACGAGTCATCAAAACACGAGACGTCACATTTGACGAAGACACTACGTTCAACGGAGATATCTCATCCTTGAAGGATGACCTGTTGCACACAACAGAGGAGAATATCCGAGACCTAGTTAACCAGGTCGCCACCCTGCAAAACGCAGAAAGAGAGGCTGACCCAGGGCCATCGGCTCCTGAAGAAGACGAGACAGAGGCAGAAATGCCAGCAGAAGATGAAGGCGAGCAAGACCGTGAAGTGGATGGCGATAACGGAGAATGTGACAACGAAGAAGCTGAAGGGCTTGATCACCCCTACACTGAAGCTGTATTCATGCCATACCCTACTCCCGATGCTACTCCTCCACCGGCTGCTTCGTTATTCACTGCAACAATAAGAGAAGGGTTGAGCGCCGTGAATCACGCCTCCCCGGATACCGACATAGAAGAAGGGTTGAGCGCCGTGAATCACGCCTCCCCGGATATGATCAAGAAACCAAGGTTGAGCGCCGTGAATCACGCCTCCCGCAACAAAATAGAGAAAACAAGGTTGAGCGCCGTGAATCACGCCTCCCGAAACAAAAATATGAGAGACGCTGTCCCAGTAGGTCGAGCTGCAGCTCTCAGCGCGCTCCCGAAGCAGACCAAGAGGGATTCACCCACCTCTTATTCCGGAGCCACGGACCACGCAACGAGTTGGGAGGCCACGTTCAATGCAGGACGCCTAACCTCGGCGATGGGATCAATGCACGGAAAGCCAGTGAGCAAGGCACAAGTAGCACGGATGACACATCATCCGCGACGCTATCCTACAAGCCAAGCAAATCCAAATTCAGTACCACGCCCGGGATCATATGAACCTGAGAGGCTGCAGAGACTCCTGCAAAGAAAGCAGAGAATCCATAGGAGGGATCTACCACCTCCCCCGAAAACTCACAAGGAGTTACGGGACCATGCCCTAGGGCAAGGATTCAGAGAAGCTGAGAAATCACACCTGGATAGCCACAAGGAGATGAACTCCTGGGTTGAATGTGAACAACAGACCGCTAATGGCAAGCAGATTCTAGACTGCATGTGGGTATACGTGTATAAATTCGATAAACACGGATGGTTTATAAAGTGCAAAGCAAGGCTGGTGGTCCGAGGAGACCAGCAGACCAAAGACGAGCACCTAAACACCTACGCCTCAACATTAGCCGGAAGATCATTCCGAACCCTTATTGCAATTGCAGCAAGATTCGACCTCGAGCTAATCCAGTACGATGCAGTTAACGCATTCGTGAACGCAAATCTAGACAAGGAAATCTATATGAGGATGCCTCCAGGGTACCGGAAACGCCAGACCATTCTACGTCTGCTGAAAGCGTTATACGGATTGAGAGAATCTCCCCTACTTTGGCAAAAGGAGCTGACCAAGACACTCACGGAATTAGGCTTCTCAGCCGTTCCCCACGAGCCTTGCTGCTTCTCCAAAGACGGAGTGCTAATCTTCTTCTATGTTGACGATATCGTCCTCGCATACCAAGGCCACAGGCAACAAGCAGTAGACGCAGTGGTATCACAGCTACGAGAGAAGTACCAACTTACAGGCGGAGATGACTTGCAGTGGTTTCTCGGAATCGAAGTGATCAGAGACCGAGATAAGAGACTGATCTGGCTTTCTCAATCCTCATACGTGGACAAGTTAAGCAAACTGTTAACAAATGAGAAACCAGGAATTATCCCTTCAACTCCTATGAGAAACAAGGAACTGTTACCTTCGTCAGAATTGGCTTCCCTACAGTCTATTCAACGATACCAACAAAAGATCGGATCGATACTGTACGCAGCAGTGATCACACGTCCCGATATTGCTTTCGCAGCCTCCCGACTGGCCAGATTCAATATGAATCCCAGCAACGAGCACCATTCTGAAGCCGACCGACTAATTCGATACCTCCTTGCCACCCAATACCTGTCCTTACAATACGGACATGCCGATACATTCGAAGTAGCCAGCGACGCCTCGTTTGCCGACAACACCCTCGATCGAAAGAGTTCACAAGCATACGTAATGAAGCTGTTTGGAGGAGTGATTGGATGGCGTGCGAACAAGCAAGACACAGTGACTACTTCTACAACAGAAGCGGAGTTGTTGTCTCTTGCGCAGGCTGCAAAGGAAGCCATGTTCGTATCGCGTCTAATCACAGAGCTCGGTGTGAGTCTGGATGACTCGAGGATTACAATACACTGTGACAATAAGCAAACGATCAGGCTGGTACACGCAGACATTGCGTTACTTCAAACCAAGCTGCGGCACGTGGATATTCACAACCACTGGCTACGGCAGGAGGCACTCGCAAATCGGATTAAAGTCACCTATGTCCCTACGAAGGATATGATGGCAGATGGTCTCACCAAGGCACTTGCTGCAAAGGAATTCGCCGCATTCACTCGACAATTAAACCTAGTGGATGTACAGGAGAGAATCGAATCCAGACGGATTCGCGAGCTCACAGAGGAGGACTTCGACAGGATAGAGGACTCCTTGCCTGGCGGAGAAAGCGATACGTACATGATTGACAATTAAGAGACATCAGAGAATAAGTCCTAATTGCTCAGGCTTCTCTATTAAGGATAGACAAGCCTGGGGGGGTGTGTTAGATAATAAGAGGTTATTCTGGAGGACCTATTCAGGTCCTGCGCACAGGCCAACGGCCGGAGCCGCAATAACCTTATTACGAGGCTATTCTAAGGAATCGCGAGAACACGTACAATTAGGAGACACACACTTAATACACACAATTAACCCCCTAATTGAATACACACGTTATCTGACAATTATAATAATTTAATTAATATAAAAAAAAAAAAATAAGGTTAATTAAAACTTAAAACTTTTTTAAAGTTTTATATTTATAAAAAATAAAAAATAATTTATAAAGAAAAATAAATAATAATATATAACATATAAAATAAATTAAAATAAATAAAGTTTTTTAATAAAATAGTTAGTAAATTAATTTATATATAATTTAATATTATTAATATATAACTAATGTTTTATATTTAAAATATTTAAAGTTTAAATATTAATATATTATTTTTTATTACTTTTTAATTATATAAAAGTTAAATTATTTAATAATATTAATAAAACCATTTATTTTAAAATAAAATCTATTAAAGATTTTAATAAAAATATAATATTTATATTAATATATAAACTTTTTAATAATATTTATTTAAATATAATTATAGTTTTAATAAACTTAAGGAAATTATTATTTAATAATATTACTAGGATTAATTAATTAAAATTTAAGTTTTTTAAAAACTTTAATAAAAATATAATATTTATATAATTTTATAGATTTTTAAGTTATATTTAAATAAAAGTAATTTTAATAAATATAAGAAAATTTTTATTTAATAATATTAAAAAGAAAAGTTACTTAAACTTAATATTATTTAAAAACTTAAATAAAAATATAATATTTATATTAGTTTATAAACTTTTAATTAATATTTAAATAAATATAATTTTATTAAATTCTAGTTTATTTTCGTTTAATAATACCAGAAAAATTAACTATTTAAAAATATAATTTTTTAGAAATTATAATAAAAATATAATATTTTTATTAACTAAAAAACCTTAAAGTAATATTTAATTAAATATAACCTAAATTAAATTAAAAATATTTTTATTTAATAATACTAAAAAAATTAATTTTTTAAGGATATAATTTTTTAGAAATTATAATAAAATTATAACATTTATATTAACTAAAAAACCTTAGAGTGATATTTAATTAAATATAATTTTAATTAATAAAAAAAGATTTTTATTTATTAATATAAAAAAGATTAATTATTTAAAATTATAATTTTTTAAAGATTTTATAAAAACTATCGCGTTTATATTATTTTATAAACTTTTTATTAGTATTTAATTTAATATAATTTTATTAAATTTAAAAAGGTTATTATTTAATAATATTAAAAAAATTAATTATTTTATTAAGAAATTATTAAAAAATTTTAATAAAAGTATAATATTTATATAAATGTGTGAATTTTTTAGTAATATTTAAACTAATAAAAGCTTAATAAAAATGAAATTAATATTAATAATATTTAAATAAATATATTTATATTTTTTAAAATAAGGTTATTTTATTTTAAAATTATTAATTATTTAATATAAAAGTATTTTAATATTAATTTAACGTTATATTCCTTTTAATATAAACTGGTATAATAAGGTGTGGTATAATATAATTTAATAAAATATAAAAAGGAAATAAAAAAATAAGTATAAAATTATTTTTTTTATATAAATTTCCACGATAAAACTATTTTTAATTATTTATAGTTTATTAAAAAAGTTAATATAAATTATGTTTTTTTTATTAAAATTTATTTAAAAAATAATATAAAATAAAAAATTATTAATTTAATTAAATATAAATAATATAAAAATAATATAATTAAATTTTATTATAATTATAAACTTAAATTAAATACACTAGTAAATATAAAGAAAAATTTAATATATAAACTAGTATATATAGTTATAAAATAGTTTATTTTTAAAAGTATAATTTAATTTAAATATATTTAAATATATTTAAAAGCTATAAATTATTAATATAATTAAAAGAAAGTTTATTATAATAAAAAGCGGAAACTTCTTTTAATTTTAAAATTAAATTAGTTATAAAATATAAATAAATATTAGAAATTTTACTTTATTAAATTTAAAATTTATATAAATATTAATATTTATTTTTATAAAATTATATAATATAATATTAGTAAATTTAATAGTTTATTTATAAATATAATTAATTAATACCTTAAAATAATTATTATATTAAGATTTTAACTTTAAATAACTTATATAAATTATAAAATTAAAACTTTTTTTATAATTTAAATATAATATTAATTAATTATATAAATTAGGTTTTAAGTAACTATATAATTTATAAATAAAATAAAAATAAAATACTTATAAAATATATATATTTTAAAGTTATATAAGTTTTATATAAATTAATATAATATAAAAATTAAGTAATAATAGTTTTTTTTTTAAATTAATATAATTAATTATTAAATTATAAATAAATTAATATTTATATTATTAAATGTTAATATTAATGTTATATTATTAATAATATTTTAAAAGTTTATATAATTTAAATTTATTTAAAAAATATTAATTTTATATTTAAATTATAATATATATTATTTTTAAAAACTTATTATAATAAAAAATAACTTAGTATATTTATTTATAGAATATTTATATTATTAAATAGTAAAAAGGTAAAATTATTAATTATATTAATAAATTTTAAATAAACTTAAGTAATATAAAAATAAAAAATTATATTATAAATTTAACTTTTAATTTTTTATTATTAAAGTTAATATATTAGTTAAAAAAACCAATACGTGGATATAATTTTAATAATTTCCTAGCCTTAGAAATATAATAGATTTATAATAAATAATTAGTGTAATATTTATTAAAACTTATTAAAAATAAGGATTATTTATATTTTAATAAATATATTAATTTAAAAAATTATTTAAAATAATATAAAAAAAATAAAAAAAAACTAATATTAACATTTAATAAATTTTTATATAGTGGGATAATATAATATATAATTTAATTAAATAAAATAAAAGAATAAATAAAAACAAAATAAATATAATTATATGGTTATTTATTAAATATTTTAAAAATAAAAAAATAAATTTAAGAAATATTAAAAATTTATATATTATTTTTTATAATAATTATAAATTATTTATTTCCTAGGTATATATTTATAATATAAAACCGTTAAAACGGTAAAAATAATTATTTTAATTATTAACTACTTTTTATTTAAATAAATATTTACTTAATCTATTAAATATTATTTTATTATTTAAAATATTAGTATTTAAATATATATTTAAATAAATAAATACTAAGTAAATAAATACTAAATAATAAAAATTATTATTTTTATTTATTAAAAGTTTTAATTTTATTAATTTTTTAAAACTTATATAATTTCTTTTAATTTATTATAATAAAAGTTTTTTTTTATATTATATTTAACATTATAATAAGTAAAAATAATCTAGCTTTTATAAACTTTTTTAAAGGTATATTATATATAAAACTATAATTAAATTATTTATTTTAAATTATAAAAAAAAAATCTTATTTTAAATATATTTTAAATATTTTATAAATTAAATTATAAAAATATATATAATAATAATTTAATTATTTTTATAAACTTTTTCTAATAAACTTATATTTAGTGTATAAAATCTAAGGTATTATTTAAGTTATTATTAGTTTATTTTTTATAATAATTTATATTAATTTTTTTAAAATTAAGATTTTTTAAGCGTTAGTTATTATAATGTTAATACGTGGGTTTAAAAGCTTTTTATATTTATTAAAATTAAAGTTTTATTATAAAAACCTAACTTTTATTATTTAAAAAATTATAGTTTTTAAAATAATAATATTAAATATTTATATTATTAAAAATATTAAAAATAAATATAATAAGTTTTTTTATTTAATAAACTTTTTTATTTATTATTTTTATATATATAAAAACATTTATAATTATTAAGTTTATTATTTTTTATATAATAATATTTTAATTTTTTTTATTATTTAAACGGTTTTATAATAATATTATTATTTTATAATATTAATATTTTTATTAATAAAATATTTTATAATAATATTTTATATAATATTTAATATTTTTTTTTATTTAGTATTTATTTAAATAAAAAATAAATTAAATATAAATAGTATTTATTTATAATAATTATTTTATTTATATTTATAAATTTATATTTTAAGGTTTTAAGTTTTTATAACTAGTTATTTTTAAATAAATTTTTAAAGTTATAATAAAAACTTTAACTTATTTTAACTAGTAAATTATATAAATTATAAAAAAAAGTTAATTAATTTTTTAATATATAATTTTTAAATTTAACTATATATATATATAAAATTTATCGTTTAAATAATAAAGTTATAAATTAAAAAATTATTATATTATTTTAATATTAAAATTTTATATATAAATAAACCTAACTTATATTTTTTTTAATATTAATAAGTTAAATTTTTTATTTAAATTATAAAAATTATATATTTTTTATTTAAATTTTAAAAATAATAAATAAATTTATAATTTTATTTAAATAATAAAAGCTTAAAAAATCTTAATATATAATAATTAAAATATTAAAATTAAAACAAATAAAAAAATTATTATTTAATATATAATAAGTTATATTATTAAAACTATTAATTTAATTAAAAACTTTAAAAATTTTTAATATAATATTTTATATATTTTATAATATAAAAATTTTAATTTAATTATAATTTAAATATAATTTAATAATAATTTAATTATAATTTAATAATAATTTAATTATAATTTAATAATAATTTAATTATAATTTAATAATAATTTAATTATAATTTAATAATAATTTAATAATAATTTAATAATAATTTTATAATAATTTAAATATAATTATAAATACCTTATAAATATAATAAACTTAATTTTAAATTTAAATATAATTATAATTAATTATTATATATTTTTTATAATTTAAATTAATAAAGTATATTAATTTATTAAAAACTTAATATATTTATATAATATAAAAATTATATATATTATAGTTTTAATTTATTTTATAAGTTTAATAAATTTAATAAATTTAACGAATTTAATATTTTTATTATTTTAACAGTTTAATATAAATTTACAGCGAAGTTTAATTAAATATTTAAATAATTATTTATAATAAACGTTATTAAGTATTTTTTTATTAAATTTATATTAAATATTATTAAATATTTAACGGCTTATAAATTATATATATTAAAACTTATAAATAAATATTATTATATATTTATTTATTTTTATATAATATAAAAAAGTTTAATTTAAGTTAAAAAATATAAAAAACTATTTATTAATACGGCTTTTAAATATACTGTGTTAGAACGTAACGTATTTATACTTACTATATTTTATGATTTTATAGAATTAGAGGGGGGGAAGTTAAAAAGGGAAGGGATTGAAATGGTTAAAAGCAAAAACCGAATATATAAGTTTGCTGCTGAAATGCTACAAAGAGTTTCCGTAGATGGGAACTTAAAAATTCTCGACGCCCTTTTAGATTGTCCATACCTCTTTAAGTTTCGCCTGGATTCCGGCCTCCTAGATCGTCCATACATGTACCTTTTCTGGTTTCGTTTAGATTCCGGCGACATTTTTTATTATAAAAGCTTCTTTGATAACTCGGACTTACCAGTGTTTAAACACTTGGTTTATCGCAGCTATGAGCTCCCTCACGAAATATTTACGAAAGTTAGTTTTTCTTTGATACGTGATTTATCGTTCGATGATCTGTGCACCTGGCTGGTTAGTTAGGGGGCCGATATAGATGCCCGGTTCAGTGGATCTTCCTCGACATCTCTTTCCGAAGCATGCCAATGCGCCTACGCATACAGAATAGAGTCGTTGCTCCGACTAGGAGCAAATCCGAATGGGATTGGCCTTATCAAAGGCACAGTGGACGATGACCATGGCAAATTGTCACGGCCGCTGGATATCCTTTTAAACAACCGCAAAAGAAGCCCGTGGCGCCGTAACTGGCAAGTCGTTGCTCCGAAAATGTACGAGTGTGTTAAATTGCTGATCGAGTATGGCGCATCGACGGCACCTGCGCCATTCGCAGGGGACCCGATTCGTATACTCCTTGATAATATTTGGAGACTTGTTTGTCCTGTTGCACGACGCGCTGCGGGCGTCGGCAAGGATGGCCCCGCGACTATCTCACAGCTGCTCGACGCCTTGTTGACCGTCAACATCCGGCCTCTCGATGAACTCTGCGATCTTGTTGTAGATACCAATCCGGAGTATTCGAGAAGGTCGAAAGGCCTGAGGGGGAACGAGCGCTTAGTTAGGCTGCTGGGTCAACGGAAGAACTTACCACTGAAATTTCAATGGAAAAAACGAGACAATTGGATATTTAGGACTGAGGCATGATAAACCCGAGTCAGATCGTAGAGGCAGTTTAGTTATATAAATTCCGTATATAAAAGAAAACCAATAGAACCATCATTCTCGTCTTATAGTCTTAAGAACATATTAATTTTGTATAATTTTGCAAGCGAACTGTTACATTATAAGAATATAAGAATTGTATGTAAATTTTGGCCCCCAAGTGGTACCGCTAGATTAGGGGTAGGGGGTGTAGGGGTGCAGGTAACAGGCAGGCAGACTGGCTCAGCTGCTCAGCTGCTCAGTTGGCTGCATATTTTTAGTGGGTTACCCCCTCTACATAGTACCTATGCAGCTTATATAACCCCGTCCAACGTTAGTACAATACAACAATACAGAGGCCATTGCTGACGAGTCGCATCTCGCTTCTTTCAGCCCTACCCCCCAGCCCCCCGTATCGTCGCATTTACTAACAGGTAACTTGTAGGTGCCTTAAAAGGCTCCGGTGATGACTCGTCAGGCTCGCAAACTATTTCCGGAGCCTTCCCTAATCTATGGTCGTATACATGGTGTGACCGATAGATAGCGGCTTAACCCCAGTTTCGGTGACAGGCCCCCTTTTCTTATGTCCTAGGTACCTAAGGTACTTTGTAAATAGTCGTTGGTCGCCGCCCGTTAATCATATGTGACGAGGGTAGGACTTGGTGTAGTGTCTTTATACAAAAGGAAGACACTCCTCTCTCTCTTCTCTAGGTAAGTAATCTAGCTATTTCTCTCCTTTTCGACTCTTCTCTCCCCTTCTCTTGCTTATTTTCTTGGGGGCAAGTCGGGGCAAGTTGCTAGCCTTGTCTTTCGAATCTCACGAGCGGTCAGTCGCTGCCTTTTCTATCTTCACTTTGGTAAAGGCGGTAGGAACAATTTTCCAATCAGTCCTTCCACCGTGCTTATACTGTAGCAATCAGCTAGGTACAGCTACGCTGCGCAACTCTGTTTGACTTGAAAACCATGTCGGCCATCTACCCATCACCACCCTCAGAGGCAGTATATCTAGACGAACAGGATCGTGACCCTGTAGGCCGTACCGTCATGGCCGAAGTGCCTGTAACCCTACCTCAACATCCTAAGAAAACCAAGCCGCAGACGCCCCAGGAAGCGATTGATGAGTTCTGGAACAAGTTCACTACTAAGGCTCCCGGGAAAGGTATGTGATTCCGTTTCCCTACTAGGTACTTCGGAGCTTGGCTCTTCTCACACTCAATTGTAGCAACAACTGTCATCCCACAAAATGAATATGCCGAAAAGGCAGCAAGACGGTCGGTCAAGGCCGTCGGTGCAAATACCCAGACCTCGTACGAGGAGGCCGCTGCCGTGTGTCGGGCCAAGGTCGCCAAAATCGTCAAGGAGTGCCGGCGGGTGAACCAAAAGTATCGGGATCCGCACTTCGATCTTGAGTTCGATCTGAAATGGGGCAGCCGTGACACGCTCGAGTCCCTTTGCAACACCAAGGGGAAACCGGACTCGCAATTCATGCCCAAGAGCATCAAGCGCGTAGTTGACATCTTCGACGATCCAAAGGTAAGAGCTGCGATACAAAACCTGCAAGGTGCATCCTGAACTAAAAATACCAAGTTCTACATCGACAGCCCCACCGCCAACGACGTGAGACAGGGCCGCAACGGCGATTGTTGGCTACTGGCTGCCTTATGTACCCTCAGTAATAAGCCTAGCCTAATTGAAAAGTTGTGCGTTGCCCGCGATGAGCAAGTCGGCGTCTACGGGTTCGTATTCCACCGCGATGGCGAATGGATTTCCGAGATCATCGACGACAAGCTGTTCTTGACCAAGCCCGACTTTGATGACAGCTTCCTCGAGCGCATGCTGTGGGAAGACCGCGAGAGGATCAACTCCGAGGAACAATATCGAAAGGCATACCAAAGCGGCTCGGGGGCCCTGTATTTTGCGCAGTGTGAGCACGAGAACGAGACGTGGTTGCCATTGCTCGAGAAGGCCTATGCCAAAGCTCACGGCGACTATACTTCAATCGAGGGCGGCTACACCGGTGAGGGTATTGAGGACCTCACCGGCGGAGTGACGTCGGAGCTTTACGCGACGGATATCCTGGATAGGGAGTACTTTTGGAAAGAGGAGCTCATGAAAGTGAACGATGAATTCCTGTTTGGATGTTCTACCGGAATGTGGGGAGCATCTTGGGGCGAGCGCAAGGGGATCGTCGAGAATCATGCCTATTCGGTAATGAAAGCCGTAGACATAGACGGTCAACGGCTTGTCCTTTTGAAGAACCCTTGGGGCAAGGGCGAGTGGAAAGGTGCTTGGAGTGACGGGTCTAAGGAATGGACTGCCGAATGGCTGCTCAAGCTCAACCATCGCTTTGGCGACGATGGTAATTTCTGGATCTCGTACGACGATCTACTTCGCAAGTACCAAGCTTTTGACCGGACCAGACTATTTGGGCCCGAATGGAGGGTAACATCTCTCTGGACCACACTGTCGGTTCCTTGGACGTTGGATTACCATGATACGTATTTTACCTTCTCTCTGGCAAAGACGGGTCCTGTTGTCATCCTGCTCTCGCAGCTTGACGATCGATACTACCGTGGTCTCGAAGGTCAATATCAATTTGAATTGAACTTTCGCTTGCACAAGAACGGCCAGGAAGACTACGTCGTTCGCAGCATCAGCCCATATTGCCAGACTCGCTCGGTAAACGTCGAGCTTGAGCTAGAAGAGGGCGAGTATACGGTGCTGCTGAAGATCAACGCGACTCGCAACATGGAAGTGCTACCAATAGAGGAAGTAGTACGCAACAATGCGCGAGACCGTAGAGATAAGCTGGTTGCCGTCGGCATGTCTTATGATCTAGCTCACAGCAAAGGGAAAGTTATCGAAACGCCCGAGGAGAAGCAGGCCCGGAAGGAAGCAGAGAAGCGCAAGAAAGAAAACGAACGCAAAGAGCTTAGGAAGAAAATCATGGAGGGTCGGCGCGAGCGACATTACCTCCGCGTCAAGGAGCATAACAAGCACCAAGAGAGAAGAGAAAAGGCTAAAGCTAAGGCACGGGCTAAAAAGGCCGCGAGGGCTGAGAGAGTAAGGGCTAAGGCAGCTGAAAGGGGGGAGGGTCAAAGTTCTGAAAATGAACAAGCGGAACAGGAGACGGAAAAGCACGCCCCAGTGTTGTCACCCCGTCCCACCCCGGAACCGGATGATTCCAAGAAGGAATCTACATCTGATTCCAGCGCTGATCCGGCCATCGATACGCCTTCGGCCGAATCCGACAAATCTTCTGCACACTTGTCTCTAAAATCTGAAGAGAAATCCGCCGACCCTGGTGAGCTGAAGCCGGATGATAAGTCTGATTCTGATAAGGTCAAGGGCATAACTCAGCCGGCCTCTGAAGATTTAAAAGGCGAGACACCTGAATCAGACGAAGATGATGCGCCAAGAAGGGATAAAGAAATGGAGGAATATGAAGAGTCATCATCTTCTGACGAGAGCGATATCTCATCTGTTTCTGAGATTAGCGACCGGGCTCTGGACATTGCGCTGAAGAGCCGTGCCAACGCGCCTCTCCCACCACCACCACCTCCGCCTCCCGTAGGTCCTCCTCCGGAGGAGGACGAGTTCGAGAAAAATCCGTGGAATGCTGTTGCCACGGTCGGCCTGCGCGTCTATTACAAGGTATCGGACGAGGAAAAGGACGAAGAGATCGTCAAGCTGCGCGTAATTCGTCCAAATCCCTACGCTAAGGACAAGAAGGGCAATGGTGACAAGGCAGGTGAGAAAGAAGACAGTGACGAGGACGAGGATGCGGACGAGAATGAAGTCGACAAGCAAGAAGAGCCTAAATCCTCCAAGGGCCTCGACGTCGACGACAGCTCCAAGGATGCCACGCTGGAAGGGAATCACGAACAGAGGAAGAAGAGCATCATGTCGCTGATCCCACCGACTAACTGATTAGGAGGACCTAATGAATCACGAGTTACGAGAATGAATACAGTACGACTAAGATTGACGGGTTGCTTTCGATGTTAAAAAATGGGATACGAATGGGCTCAAGGTTGGAATAGATCGTAAAGTGCTAAGGAAATCCACTACCTATACCTCCTATGCTGAATTACTAGGTAGCTGATAGGCAGAATGCGTAAGACGCCACTCATAACTTGAATACAATATCCTTCTCTCCGCAAGGGTTCTCTTGTTAATATTCGTTGTGCCCCGTGTTCGTGATATTCACAAGATAGTCAAGTATATGTGTGGAAGGTAAACTGTAGACTTCAGGAATACTTAACTCCTAACATCGACTCTCAGGGTATCATCGTCGTGCAACCATGCCATGCCCCCCCCCTTAAAACGCCACCGTTTTGAATCCCAACGAGAATACCTTTTGTTTCTAAAAATCCCATCAACCCAGAAAAAAAAAAGCCCAAGAATGTAACACGCTTCCTCAAAGCCCATCGACGAGCCTCTCGACCTTGCTCTGTTCCGCGGCGTCGAGATCCTCCATAGCCGCGTCCCCATCCGAATCCCGCCCCGGGTCCGGCAGCTGCCCGACCCGGGCCGCGACGCGTACGAGCAGGACCCGCATGCGCTCGAGCTCCCTCTCGACCTCGCCGTCGCGGGTGACGAGGTTCGGCTGCACCTTTTGCAACCCCGTACCGCCGCCGCCGCCGCCGCCGCCGCCGCTATCGTCTGCCCCGTTCGTGTCGGGAGAGGTAAAGGGGCTTAGCAGGTCGCGCATCCGGCGGAGGCGATCGAGGCGCTCGCGCGCTTCTTTCCGGCGGGCGGAGAGGGAGGTTAAAGAGGAGGCGAGGTCGGCGTACCGTTGCGCTTCGGGGGGGTTGGATTCGGCTTGCGAGGGGGAGTGCAGGTCCCATGTGCCGGGGAGGGTGGAGATGACTTCGTCGGATGCTGAGGACACAATGTTTTAGCAAATAGTACTGTAGTTACCCTACGCATTGATGGCGTAGGAAGGTCGCACAAAGAAAAGAGGGGATGAAAATAAGTCGGCATACCAAAATCAGCACCAACCCGCAAGAACCTAGCTTCCCCATCCACCTCCCTCCCACCCAAGCCGTCCCCCCCCGCCGCGGCGTCCTCGCCCTCGGCACCCTCAGGACCGCCGTCCCCCCGCACCGCCTTCTCGGCGGCGTCCAGGTACAGGGCCTCGATCTGCTCGGCGACGTGGCGGCTGGCCTGGGGCGCGTACACGCGGCGCGCGTGCTGCTGCAGGGCGTGGTTCGCGCGGTACAGGGCCTCGTCCACGACGCGGTCGCTCAGTTGCCCTCCCCCGCCATTGTTCTCGGCCGCCCGGGAGCTGTTGGACTCGCGCCACGCTGCGCTCGGGGCTAGGGCCTGCGACAGCTGGAGGGTCTGCGCGGTCAGGAAGGAGGACTTGTGGGCGAGGATCGTGGGGGGCGCCATTTTTTTTTCTTTTTCGCTTGTTGTTGTTTAATGATTGAATCTTGGCTGGCTTGTGGGCTTCGTGCCGTGGGTTAGGCGAATGATGGCGAGTTTCACCGTCCAGCTAGACTTGATTTAAGTTTTATCATGCCATCACCGATCACCGAGAGATTTGTATACTGATTAATATGTTAGTTTCACCAATATTTCCCATTCGAAGTGGTGGACTACATTGTATACCTACATGTAGGTACATAAGATGAATAAAGGAGAGTAAACGATTAAATTAGGTACCTACATCCTAGGTACACGTACATCCCAGACTGCGTCGCGCCCTATCTCTTTGTTGAACTGCCCCGCGATCACATTTCCGTACCCCACTCTCCACTGCGGGGTCAAAAGCGAGCTCGAGAGGATCCACCCTCGAGCCTCTAAGACGACAGCGAGCCTTAAGATCTTGAACCGCCATTTCCTAATGATACCTAATTTTCATCAAAAATAACAATAGTCTCATTACTGGTTTTGTCCCGAAATTATAAGGAATTAAGTGCTAAGAACATTATCATCAAGGCGTGTGAAAAGAAGGTTAATAAATTATAAGAATACAATAAAAAAAGTACCTATATTATACCAGCAGCCGCCGAGGTACCCGATGGATATTAGCATACGAAGCATATAAGCTATGCCTCTGCCATCTCTACAATCAGGGCCAGGCCATAATGATTTCCAAACTTTTCACAGACCTGGCAGACGTCGACGCGAAAAGTGTGCAAATTATTATTACCCCGACCTTGCTTGCTAGGAGTCGTCTTCGAACCAGAAGACGACTTCCTCGAGCCTAATATCCCTTGTAACGGCCGGTATGAAGCTCCTCTCTTCATACCACTAGACTAAATGGTGTTTAAGTCATGGGGGTTAAAATGAAATTATTCCTTATAACCCGACATCCTGCAATTACAGGGCATTTACAGTGTAAGATGACAGTTATTTTCGATAAAAATACGGACCACATGGGAATGGCGGGTTGGAACGGCTACATACCTTAAATAAATCTCAGTATCTTCCCTAATATATTAGATACCTTATGTTAGGTAGGTAGATAAAGATACATGGGAGTATGAGACTTCGCCATATTCACGGCAAAGACTAGGAAAGCATTTCTTATACATCTTTTATTTATCCGAATCGAATACTACCCAGTCCCTGAAGCAACTCTAAATCGTAATTCGTATCTCACGTTTCGTCATATCAGAATCTATTACAATCCAGACCACCAGAAAGTCTCGGATACCTTGAACGACCCCTTGATAGCCTTGCCTTCTTTCAGCTCACTGCTGTCGCTGACTATGACCTCGTACTCGCCCTCCTCGACACACCACTGGTCACGCTCTTCGTCCCAGTAGCTAGCTGCGTACCTCGTCGCAACCTTGACCGTCACACTCTTGGCCTCGCCTGGAGCCAGGTCCACCTTTGCGAACCCCTTGAGCTCCTTGACCGGCCGATTTACCTTCGCCTTCTGCTTCGGAGCCACGTAGACCTGTGCCACTTCGGCGCCCTTCACGCTGCCCGTGTTCTTGACCGTCACCGATACCGTCAGCTCCCCATCCTTATCGGCGACCGACAGGCCGGAGAAGGCGAAGGTTGTGTAGCTCAGCCCGTGTCCGAAGGGGAACAGCACTTCGCGGTCCGCGAATTCGTAGTACCGGTAGCCGATGTAGATATCCTCGCCATAGATGACGCGGCCACCCTCGGTTCGGTAGTTCAAGAAGGCCGGGTTATGCTGCACGCGAACTGGGAAGCTCAAGCTGAGCTTTCCGGACGGGTTGACATCACCGAAGAGAATATCTGCGATGGTGTTGCCCGTCTCGTTACCGCCGTACCATGCGTGGATGAGAGCATTCACATCCTTTATCCAAGGCATCTCTACCGGGGTGCCCGACTGCATTACCACGGCCGTGTTGGGATTCACTTTGGCAACGGCGGCGATGAGGTCATCTAAGCCGGGAGGGAGGCTCATGTCGACACGGTCGTTACCTTCGGTTTCCCACTCAGCATTAAGGCCAGCACAGACGATGACTTGGTCAGCATCCCGAGCCAGCTCGACGGCGTGAGCGATCTCGGCCTTGGGATCGACCACCTTGCATCCTCCAATTCTCAGAGCGCCGCCGTTAAGGAGAACCGCGCCACCTCCGAGCTTGGAAGTCGGGCTCGAACCAAACGTGACCTTGAAGTCGTACGTCTTCCCCTTCTCCAGCTTGTAGAACCCTTTCTCCTCGACTGTAGCGCTGCCAAAGAACGCCTCACCCAACGTCTGCTTTTGAGTGTTGTCGACGATGAGCTCTCCGTTTATATACAGGTTTGACGATCCGGACACGACAACACCGAATTCCCACGTAGCGTCTTCTTTGGCAACCATGGATCCCTCCAGCGTCGCGTACCAAAGAGGGCTTTTCACGTTGGGATTTTCGTAGTCGATCAGAAGCATTTCCGTCTTGAGAATCTCTAGTTGGTCCACCGGCTGTCTGGCCGAGAATTCCGGACCTTCCGTGTAGACTTTCATGGTCATTCCTTGCTCTCCGTTGGCTGACCTAGTGGAATACCCAAGAAGGGGAAGCAACTTATGTGAGTATTGCCCAATCGTGTAATCCGGTGGCGAGGACAGTTTACTACTAATACCGTCGAACGGAGTTACGGCATAGTAGGCAGCTAAAGATGCAGAACCTCCTCCATGGTATGTTGCCACTTTGGCGTTGGGGCCAATGACAACAGTCTGTCGAAATCAAGAGTTAGCCTTCCTTTCAACTTGCGTCCTCAAGAGGTTCGAAACCGAATATCATACCTTCTTGTCTTTTTTAAGGGGCAGTACGCTTTCCTCATTTTTCATCAGCACGATTCCCTCGTTACCTATCCGCCGCAACAGCTCAGCTGTCTCGGGGGTATCAGCTGTGGCTTCTAGTGCGTTCTCTTTCACGCCACTAGCGGCGCACTTTTTGATAAATTCCAGCATCGCCTTCACTCTCTGATTCAATACATGTGTCCGAACCTTGTCGGTCGAAACGTTGAATTTGAGGGGATCACCTCTGAATCTGGGTGGACCAGGCATCTCCAAGTCGAGCCCAGCGAGGGCCGCCTCTGTGGTGGTATAAGTGCCATACCAATCGCTCATAATCATGCCGTCCCAACCCCACTCCCCGCGTAGCATCTGGTCCAGGAGCTTGGGATTTTCGCTACAGTATGTACCGTTCACTCCGTTGTAGCCCGTCATAAACGATCCAGGATTGGAGTCGCGAACCACAAGCTGGAATGGTAGAGCATAGATTTCTCGCAGCGCTCGTTCGGTTATGATGGCCTGGACGGCATTGCGCTTGTGCTCGTGGTCGTTGCAGACGAAATGCTTGATGGTAGCTTGGATTCCCGTCGACTGAATGCCCCTCACAATAGCAGCAGCACCTAGCCCAGCTAAGAACGGATCCTCACCGAGCGACTCGAACCCTCGGCCGCCGAGAGGCCCTCGCTGCATATTTATGGTAGGTCCTAGGATCACATGCGCTCCTTTTACCTTGGCCTCTTCGCCCATCTTCTTTCCCGCTTCCTCCAGAAGCTCTTGGTTGAAGGTAGCACCCAGTCCGGTTCCGCAGGGAAAGCAAGCGGCCTTGACGCCATTGAAGAATTTGGTGCCGCGAACGCCGTTGGGTCCGTCGCTTAATCGTAGCGAGGGGATGCCATGTTGCGGGAGGCTCTTTGTATGCCAGAAATCGATACCTGCCAGAAGGTCGACTTTGTCGCTCATCGAGAGCTTCTTGAGGACTTCTTCCACATTTATGTCCGCCATTTTCTGCTGCGGTCCAACGAAACAAGGACGAAATATGCGAAAGAACGAGAGAAGCTAGAGAGCTTCCTAAACAGAGGGATGGAGACGAAGACAGAAGGAAGGAAGAACAGGAGAGAACATGGAAGGAATGTGTCTATTCGATTATGAATTCACTACTACCTTTATAGCTCAACGCCGGCCCCGCCGCTGCCACGTACTACTTATCTACATCATGCAAGGTTTGGCCATGGACGTCAACTCACGACCAACGACCAGCGCGAGACGGATTATCCCAGAAGTCGCAGACTTGGCGGCCGTACTTCGCGGGGTCATATATGGCCGGCTCACTCGTGCCGTCCCATCGCCTGTGACCCTCCAAGAACCTTGGAAGGGCGTCAGGGCCCCGAAGCGTGTGAATTGCGACCCTCGACAACCGGAACGCAATCGGGGGCATACGTGCATGGAGGTTTTGATGGTGAAAGCGTTCCTTTCAAAGGAGTGAGATCTGCGCCGGTCTGCGGCCCGCCAGTCCGTCTCCCGTCTGCCCCTTTCCCCTCTATTTGCCGATGTTTTACCAGTAGCTTTGCAGTAGCGGTTCCGAAGTTATTCCCATCCAATCCAACAAGAAGGGCTAGAAGGGGAAGCAATTCATAGCCAAATGTCAATGATACTCTGATTGGTTAGCGACAGGCTAACGATATTGCACCGAGTTCCTTACCATATATTGAGTGGGAATAGGACCGGTCACTAGGTTGATTTAGCAAGACAAGTCGTCAGGAATTAGGAACTAGGACTGCCAGGTGCGTTCACGAATCCACCCTCTCTCTCAGCGCTGAGCTACACATATAGCTGTTTATCAAATCGGTTTATCACGTACGACCATAAGATCTGGAGAACTCGGGATCCCGTCCGCTCTCCCATCGATAAACCAGTTACTGGTAAATCGCCTGCTACGGTGGGGCGGAAAGCGGTTTTAATTAATTAACTTTTTTTTTAATACCTACCTAATTATTTATAAAACTAATTTATATTATAAACCATATTTAGTATTTATAAACTAAATTTTAATTATATATTTAATATTATATTTAACTTAATAATAATTATAATTTAATATTAAATTATAAATAATTTTTATAATATATAAAAATAATAAATAAAAATATAATTTTTAATAAAATTTTTATATAAAATCTTTAAAAATATTAATAAAACTAATAATTAAATAAATAATATTATTAATAATTTAATTAAAAAAATAAAAATAATAAAAACTAAAATAATAAAATAATAATAATAATAAATTAAAATAAATTATAACTTTAAAATTATTAATTTTTTAATAAATTTTAAATTATTATAATTAATAAATTATAAAATATTAAAATTTTATAAGTTTTATAATATATTAAAAACTTATAATATATTAAGTTTTATTAAAACTTTTTATAAAATATATTATTAAAAGTTTTTTTTATAAGGTTTTTTTTAATTATAAAATAATTATAATATTTAATAACTAGTTTTTTTTAAAGCTTAAATTATATAATAATAAGTTATAAAAATCTTTTATTAAAAAAAAACCAACTAAAAATTAAAAATTATATTTTATTATTATATTTTATTTTTTATTTATATTATTTATATAATTATTTTAATTTTATATATATATGTTTTTATTTAAAAATAAAAATATTATTAGTTTTTATATATATAATAATTATAATGTTTTTAGTTTATTTATTTTTATTATTTAAAGTTTTTTTTTAAATTTTTTTTTTTTTTTCTTTTTTTATTTCTTTTTTATTTTATTTTATATAACTTTTATTATAATAATATTAAATACCGTTTAATAATCTAAGTTGGTTTTTTTAAAACATATAAATAAATTATAATTTAAACGTTTATTTATTAAAAATTTAAAAAAATAATAATAAAAAAATAAAATAAATTATTAAAAATATAAAAATAAGCCATTAAATAATACACGTTTTATTACATTAAAAATTAAAATAAAATAAAATTAATTATAAAATTATTAAATATTATATATATAAAAACTTAATTTTATATAATTACTTAAAAAATAAATTTTAATATATAATTATTATAATTATTTTTAAGTTTAAAAAATTAATTTTAATAATATTTAAATAGATTTTTATTAAAATATTAATATTTTAAAATATATTTATAAATTCTTTATTTTTTATATTAATAATATCTTATATAAATAATTTTTTTTAAAGCCTTTAAAATATAAAATAATATAAAATATTAACTTTATTATTTTTTTAAATAAAATATAAAAAATACTATTTAAAAAAACTAAGTTTAAAATTCTTTAATAAAAAAAAAATATAAATCTAATAAATTAAAATAAATAGTTATTATATATTAAATTTAATAATAATTATAATTATAATTATAAGTTAATTTATAAAATTAATAAAATATATTAATTATTATTTTAATTTAATAGTTTTTATCTTATTTTTAATTTTATAATAAATTATAAAAAAAACACTTATAAAATATAATTTTATTTACTAATAAACCTTTAAAAAAAAAAAATTAATACCGGAAAATATTATAAAACTTTTTAAAACCTAATAAAAATAAATAAAATATATTTTTTATATATTAAAAACACGCTTAATTTTTTATTATATTGTTTTTATTATTAATATTAATAGATTTTATTTTAATAAAATAATAAATTTTATATATAAATAAATCGTTTTTAAGTTTATATAAAACCTTTAAAAACTATTAAAAAAAAAACTGGTCGCGATATTTATAATTTAATATAATAAATAAAAAAAATATATAATTTATTATAATTAATATAAATTATAAGTTATATTTTTTATAAATATATTAAACCTTAATTAATTTTATTTTTTATAAACTTTTATTTTTAATTATATTAATTTTTTATAAATTTATTTATTATATTAATTTTTTAATAACTTAAATTATTATTAACTAAATATTTAATATAAGTTTTTTATTTTTTAATAATCTTTTTAACCGTTTTAATTTTAATAACTTAAAGTTATTATTTTTTAATTAAACGTTTAATATAAAAAATAAATAAATTATATTTTTAAATTATATAATTTATTAATATTTATAACGTTATATTATAATTATTATTAAATTATAAAATAATAAATAACGTTTTTACTTTTTTTATATAAATATTAAAATTATAAATAATTTTATAAAACTAATATAAAATTATATATTAAGTAATTTATAAAAAACTTTTTTAAAAAGTTATTAATTTTAATATTTTATATATAACTTAATATAAGTTATATTTAATAAAAATTTAATAAAATTTAATTAAACTTTTTTTATTTTTTTTCGCTACTTTTTTTTATAATGTAACTTAAACGCCCCATTTTATTTTATAAAAACAAATTTAAAAAAATTTAAAAACCGATAAAATATTTATAATTTTTATATTAAATATTAATATATTATTATATAAGTATTATAAAATTATTTAAATATAAAAAAAATAATTATAAAGATTTTTTAAATTAAATATTACTTATTTAAATAAGTAATAAAAATAAAAAAAAAAAATACTTTAAAAACAATAAATAAATTTTAAGCTTTTAAATAAATAATTACTAAAACTTTTAATTATAATATTAATTTATTTAAACTTTTTAACTTATATAACATTTTAATTATTAAAATTATTAATTATTTTATATAATTAAATAAAAATAAATTTAATTAAAAAACTATTAAATTAATTAAAATATATTTAATATATTTTTAATAATATTTTTTTAAAATTACTACGTTATTTATATTTATTATAACGTGAAATAATAATATTTTTAAAATTAAATTACTAATTATTTTTAAACTACTAATTATTTTTAAAGAAAAACAACTTATTATTAAAAAGTTATATAAATATTTATTTAATTATAAATTATTTTAACTATAAAAAAATCTTATAAAATATAATATAAAAATTTATTTTAATTTAAATAACTTTAATAAACCTTTTTAATATTTAAAATATTTTTATTTAAAAATAAAATAATATATAATAAATAAACTTATATATTAAAATAATTATATTAAAATTATTTATAATTATTAATATATATTTAGATTTTTAAATAGCTTAGTTTTTAAACTTAATACTTTATAAAAAAAAAACTTAAGTTTAATAATAAGTTAAATAAAATGTTATTTAATATATAACAATATTTTTAAAAATATTAAAAATTTTATAAAACACTTTAAATTAATATATATTAAAAAAAATTTATTTAAAGCCTTTTTTTTTTATCTTAAATACACGTGTTAACAAGTTAAACTTATTATTATAAAAAATATTATAATATAATAAAGTTATTTTATTAATACTTATAAAAAAAATAATATATTTAATTTATTATATTACTTATTTATTTTATATAAAAAACAAATAATTATTAATAAAAATAATTTTAATATAAAAGCTATAAAATATATTATAAAAGTAAAAAAAAAACTAAAAATTACTAATAAAAATAATTAAAAAATAAAAAATTAAATAAATAACTAGTGAACTTATTTTAAATTATATTATAATTTTTAAGCTATATTATACTATAAATAAAATAAAAATTTCTTAGAATTAAAGTTTTATTATTATATAATAATTCTTTTATAAAGTAAATTAATATTACGTATTAAATAATAAAAGTTTTTATAATAAACCGTAATTTAAAATATAATTATTTATATATTTTAATATATTTAAATATATTAAATATAATAAGTTATAATTAAATATTTAATTAATTATATTTAAAACTTATATATAAAACTTATTAAATACCAGTTTTATTTTTATTTTTATTTTTTATTTAACTTTATTTTTAAATTAAAACCTTTATTATATAATACTTTTTTTATAATATTATTATTTTTTAATTAAAAACTAAATACAGTAATTTTAATAATATATATTTATATTTATATAATAAAGAAAAAAGGCTGATATTTTATAGTTTTTTAAACTAAAAACATTAAAAACTAATATCTTTTTTAATAAATATTTTATAACGTTAAAATAAATTATTAAAAAAAGCTAGAAAATCTATTAAAAATTATATTTTATTTAAGTTTATATTAATAATAATAAATATATAATAATAATAACTTATATTATTTATAATAAGTAAAATAAAATGCTAGAAAATACTAAGATTTTTTAAAAAAAAAAAATAAACTAGTTAAAAAATAAAAAATAATAAAGTTTATTTTTTATAAATATAATTATATAACTTATTTATAATATTTATTCTTATCTTTAAATTTATAATTAATATAAACCTAGTTAAATTATTAGTATTTATTAATAATAATAAAAATATTATATATATTTTTTTTAATAATTTTATTATATTATATTTATATATTATATTTATTTAAATTACGTTACTTAAAACCTTATTAAAAAAAAAGATAATTAATATTAAATAATATCCTTTTAAAGTATATATTAAATTTAATAAAATTTTAATAATATTAAAAAATAAATATTAAAAGCTAGTATTTTTTTTAATAATAACTTTAAATAACTTTTTAATAATATATTTAACTTTATTATTATAAATATTAATAAATATTTAATAAAAGTTTTTATTAATATATAATATTTTAATAATAACCATTTTTTATATTTATAATTATATTTAATACTTTTTCACGGCTTTAAATAAATAAATAAAAAAAAGGTTTTTAGTTTTAAATAAAAAAAAATTAAAAAATATATATTTTATTACTTTTATTAATATTTAAAACGGTATTATTAAAAGTGGCATTAGTTAAATTAACAAGTAAATTAATATTATTAATAAACTTAAAATCTTAAACTTAAGTAATATTAAGTTATATTAAAAACTTATAAAAATATAAATTATAATTAAAAAAAATAAAATAAAAACTAATGTTTTTTATTTAAAATTTTATTTATTTAATTTAAAAGTTTATATTTTTACTTATTATTTATTTTTTTATAAACCTTTTATATAATTATTTTTTTATAATAATTAAACTAGTTATATATTTATTTAAATGTTTTTTATATGTTAAATTAATTTTAAAAATATATAAATAATTTTACGTTACTTTTTAAACTTTTATATATAAATTATATAAAAAGTTTAAGCTAAGAAATCTTATTATTTAAATTATTAATATAATATTATACTTTTTATTATATATTAATTAGTTATTATAAATAATATAAATAATAAATAATAACATTAAATATCTTTTTTTAAATAAAATTTATTTAATAAAAAAATAAAATTTTATTTAGTTTATTAGTTATTAGTAATTAAATAAATAAAAATATATTAAAAATATTTTAAATATATTAAAATAAAAAAAGTAACTTAAAAATATTAACGTATTAAGTTTTTTTAATTTTAATAATAATAAATATATTATCTTTTATATAAAATACTTTTATTATATAATATTTTTATATTAAATATTAAGTAATATTAATAAAAAAATATTAATAAAAAAATGTTAATAAAAAAATATTAATAAAAAAATATTAATAAAAAAATATTAATAAAATAATATTAGTAAAATAATATTAATAAAATAATATTAATAAATAAATAATAATAAGTAAATGTTAATAAAAAAATATTAACTAAAATTAATATTAAAAAATATAAAAATATAATATTATTTATTTTAATTATATTTATTAAATAAGCGTGTTATATTTTTTATAACTTTAAATTTTTATATATTATATATAATAAAATAGTAAGTTTTTTATATATATAAACTTATAAAATATATTTTCCTTTTTTTTAAATATATATTAAATAAAAAAAACTTATACTATATTATATAATAAAAATAAACTTAATTATATTTAAATATTTATAAACTTTTAATAAATTAACTTTATAATTAAACATTAATATTTTAATATAAGTTATTATTTTAAGATATAAAATTAACTAAAAATTATAAATATTTTAAATATTATATAATTTATAAAAATAAGTAATTATTAACTAATAATTATAATAATTATAAACATATAAATTATTATTATAATAATATTTTAAGTTTTTAAACTATTATAATATTTTTATAAAAATACAGTAAATAGTTAAAGATTAATTAATATTTTATTTAAAAATATATATATTTAAATATATTTTATTAAAAATTAAAAGTTATTTTAATTATAAATATTAATATTTAAATATTTATAATAACCTTTTAATTTATTTATACCAATTCTTAGCTAGTTATATATTTTTATATTTTAATTTCTTTTTATTTAATTTAATTAACTTTTTTATTCTTAAAAACTTATATTTTATTATTTATAATATTTATTATATTTATTATATTTATTATATTTATTTTAATACTTTTTAATTATATTATTTATTTAAAAATAAAGGCTTTTATAAAAGTTTTTATAATAATATACTTAATTTTAATTATTATTATTAAAATAAATTTTAATTTTTTTACTTATAAATATTTTAAAGTTTTAATATTTATTTATTATTAAATAATATAATATAATTATATTGTTATTACTTTAAGTGTTAATTTAAAAATATCACACCTTAATTATTATTACTTTTATATTATTTATTTAAATAATATTAACTACTTATAAATTAGTTATTAACTTAATATATTATTTAAAAATATTTTAAATATTTTTAATATTAATTATTATTTTTTATAAAATACTTATTAAATTACTTTTTTATATAAATTATAAAAATAAATAATTATAATTATATTTTATATAAAAATTATAACTTAATTTAAAAGTGTTTATTTTTTTTATTTTAATTAAATTTTTAGTTATTAATATATTATTATACTTCTTTTTATTTTTACTTATTTATTTAATAATAATATTATTTTTTATAATTATTATTATATAATTAAAATAATTTAGCTTCTTTTTTTTTAATTTATTAAATTTAAATATTACATTATAAAAAATATAAAAAACACTGTTTTTAATCTTATTATTATAAAAAGTATTATTTTTAATTTTACTATAAAATTAAGTTTTATTTTTTAATTAAAATAAATAAAATTATACGTTAAAATTATATAAAAAAAAAATAAAGTACCGGAATTATAAAATTATATTATAAATAAATAACTTTTATAATTTAAAATTCTTTAAATAATTTAATATAACTATTTATTAATTATATAAAAAAGCTATTTTAAATTAATTTATAATTAGTAAATAAATTTAAAGTTATTTAATATTAAATAAAAACTTAAAATATAATAAATTTATTTATAATTATATATTATATTAATATAATTTTAATATATATTTTAACTAATAAAATAAAAAAATTAATTAAAATAATTAAGTATATTAATTTAAGGTTTTAATATTTAAATTTATTTTTATATTTTTTATATTTTTTTAAAAAAAGTATAAAAAAAATATACACGTTTTTACACGTTTTTACCTTTTTTTAAACCCCTTTAACTAACAAACCAAGAAAAAACATTAAATAAAAAAATCAACTTATTATTAAAATATAAATTATTTTTTTTATTACTTTATAAAATAAAATTATTTTTTACTATCCTTTTATTTTTATAACTTTTTTTATTTTTATTATATTAAAATATTTTAAATTGTTTTTTTATAAATATTTTTATTTTTTAATAAAAAAAACCAATAGATTTTATTAAAGTTAATATACCTGGACCTTAATTATTATAAAATAAAATAATAAAATGTTTTTTTATTAATTAAATATTAATTAACTAAATTTTAATAATTTATTAATAGATTTTTTTATATTAAAAGATTTTAATATAATTATTAATAAAATAAATAAGTTTAATATTATTAATTACTAGTTTAATAAAGTTAAAATAAACACTATTAATACTTTAAATATACTATCGTTAATTTCGTTAAATATTTTAATTTGTTTTTTTTTTAAATCGCTTAATAATAATAGTTTTAATATAATAAAAATATAATAATAATATAATTAATTAATTAAACTATTATTTACCTTTTTATTTAAAATTACACGTTTTAAAAAACTTAGCTTCTTATAAAAAAAACAATATTTCTTATAATAAAAATCTAAGATAAATAATTAAATTCTAATTATAATAAATAGTTTTTTTAATATTATTATATTATTTTATAGTTTCTTTAAAATATATAATCTTATTATAAACATATAATTTTATAAATAATCTTATATTTAATCCTTATTATATAAAACATATTATTTTATAATTTTATTATAATAATAACCTTATTATTAAAATATATTACTTTATAATTTTATTATATTATTAAAATATATTATTTTATAATCTTATTATAATAATAACCTTATTATTAAAACATATTATTTTATAGTTTTATTATATTATTAAAATATATTATTTTATAATTTTATTATATTATTAAAATATAATATTTTATAGTTTTATTATAATAATAATTTTATTATTAAAATACATTATTTTATAGTTTTATTATATTATTAAAATATATTATTTTATAGTTTTATTATATTATTAAAATATATTATTTTATAATTTTATTATAATAATAACCTTATTATTAAAATATATTATTTTATAGTTTTATTATATTATTAAAATATATTATTTTATTATCTTATAATTTATATTATAATATAATTATTTTATTATAAATATATTTTAATATAATATACTTATTTTATTCTTTTATTAAAATAAGTATATTATAATAATTAATAATTTTAAAAAACACATTTTATTTTTACTTAAATATTTATTAAATATTATTACTTATTATATATATATTATATAAATTTTTAAATAATATTATTTTATTAATAATAATATTAAAAATATAATAAACTTTATATATATTAAAATAAATATTATTAAATATTTTTTTTAATATAGTTTTTAATAATTTATTGTTAATTTAAAAGAAATTCTTTTTATTAAAATTTAATAATAATATATATATATTTTTTAAAATTAATATATATAATTAACTTTATTATTTTTAAATATATTAATAAAAAAAATATAAATAAATTAACTAAATATTTCTAACGTTTAATTTACCACTTAAATTTTATTATTTAATATTATATAAGTTTTTTTTTAAACTTTATTAATTTAATAATAATAATAATTATATTTTACAATCTATTAAATAAAAATAATCCTTGTTTTTATTTTAATTAAATTAAACTTTTAAAAGAATTAAAAAAATTAACCAGTTAAATATTAACTAATTTTATAAAAAAGCCGCTTTTAATTATAACTTATTTAATAACTTAAAATATATTTCTAATAAAAACATTAAAATTAAAAATATTTATTAGTATTATTATTACTTTAATTAATTTAATTTATTTTTTAAAAATATTTTTATATTATTTAAAAAAACTTTTTATTAACAGTTTTATAATAAATAATATAGTTAAAAATTAAAGTTTTTTAAAAATAAATTCATTTAAAATTAAAAAAATAAAAATAAAATCTATATTATAATATAATTTAAAAGTTATATTTATTAAAACCATATAATAATATAATATAAAAAGCTTTATTAATATAATATTATTATAATTTTTAAAATTACTATTATAATAACTTATTAAAAACTAAAAAACGTTATAATAATTAAAAAAAAAAACAATATTTTAAACTTAAAATTTATAAATTATTTTTTAACTTTTTATAAGTTTTTAATTAAGTTTTATTTTCTTTTTAAACCACTTAATATTATATTTTTAATTTTATTATTTTTAGTTTTTTAATTATTTAAATATTTATATAAATTAAATACGCCCCCGCACTCTTTTAAAAAATACTTACATTTTTACACCTTTTTAAAAAAAACGTTTATATTTCCGTACTTTTTTAAAAAAAACGCTTATATTCTTATATTTTTTTAAAAAAAACGTGAATTTTACACCCCTTTAAAGATATATTTAATTTATATAAATATTTAATTTATATATAAGTTATTAATATAAATTATTTATATTAAAAATTTTTTATTTAGTTTTAATATTAAATATTAATAATTATAAAAAAAAATAAATATATATTTATTTAAAAAAGTATAATATTTAAATAAAAATAATAAAGAAATAATATTTAAAACCAATATTATACTTTATTTAAAAAGCTAGATAAATTTTATAAGTTATTAAAAATAAAAATTTTTATTATAATTTACTTTTTAAATAATTAAATTTATATTTATAAAATAAATTTATTTTAATAACTTAGTAAAAATATTATTATAAACATAAAAATTATAATAAAATTATTAAGTTATTTATAATTAATAAAATATAAAATTAATATTTTCTTTTTTTTATTTAAGTTATATTAACTTATATTAAAAATAAAAAAAATAATAATATTAATATAAAAAAACAATTAAAAAAATATACTTATAAATATTAATTATAAAAAGTTTTTTTATAATTTAATATTTAAATATTATTTTTAAATTAAATTAATAATATTTATTTTTAAATAATTTAAAATATATATTATATTATTTAATTGTTAAATCTAAGGATTAGCTAGTAACTAAAAATAAATAAACCCTTATTAAGTAAGCTTTTAAATTAGGATTTTACATATAATAATAATATAAAAATTATACACTTTTTAATTAAAAAATTTAAACCTAATTTAATTAACCTTTAAATCTAATAATTAAAAATTTTATTATTATTTTTTTAACGTTATTTATATATAAAAGAAATATTAAAATTATTTACTTAAAATATCTATATAATTAAACAACAAAAAAAGTAATTTTTTTAAAACCTTAACTAATTTAAAAAATTAATATAATTAAGAAAACAAACTTAAATTAAAAATTAAATTATTAAAACTTTTTAATTATTTAATTAATAAAATTTTATTATTTAAAAAACCAAAGCTTTTTAATATAACCTTAAAAAAATATAATAAAAAAGTTAATATTATTACCGTTTTTATAAAATCAAACAAATTTATAGAATTTATTATAATAAAACCAAAAAAATTAAACTTATTTTAAATTAAAAAAAAAACAGAGATTAACTTATTTTAAACTTAATAAAAAACGGGAAAGTTAATTATAAAGTAAATATAAATTATTATAATTAATATAAAAAATTATATATAAAATAAATTATAGCGGTAAAAAAACTTAATAATTATATATATTAAATTATAATAAACTATTATAAAATTATATATTATATTATTAAAAAACCAATATAAAAATAATATTAAAAACTAAACATTTAATATAATAAAATTAAACTAAATAAAAAAAATAATATTAAAAACAAATATAAAAAAGTAGTAATATCTTTTAAAAATCTTAAAAACATAAGTTAATAATTATAAACCTAAAAAATAATTATATTTAAAACTAAACTTTATAAAATATTTAAAGTATAATATTTAAATTTATAAGTAAGAAATTTTTTAAATATAATAAAAAGATTTTATAAAAACTAAATTATTATTTATAAAATAATTAAGAAATTATAATTTATTAATAGTATTTTATAATATAAAAATTTTATAAATAATTTTTACAGTTATATAATTAAAATAATATATAAAATAAAAAAAGTATTTAAAAAAGTTTTTAAACTTATTTATAATAAAAAAAGCCTTAATAAAAAAGAATTAACCGATTTTTTTTTTAATTAACTAAAAAATAAAAACGTAAGTAAGAAGAAATTATAAAAAAAAAATTAAAATACCGTATTAACTAATAATTGTTTAATATATAATTAATATTACCAGCTTATAAAATATTATTATATTTTCTTAAAAAAAATATATAATAATTTTAAATTAAAAGATTAATTAATTTTTAAAATTAAAAAAACTTTGGAAAACTCGAAGTTTTAAATATAAGTATAATCACTTAAAAAAAGCAAATTAAAATCTAAAACTTCTTAATTTAAAAAAAAATCTAAAAAACTATAAAAATAATTATATAGTCGGTTTATAAAAGAAATACTAGTTATATTTTTTATTTTAATAATAAATAAATACCTTTTAATTTATTTAATTATTTTAAATAATAAATTAATTATTATTATATTAAATTAAACACACCGCTTAACTAATTAAAAACAAGCGTTATTTAATAATTATTTTTAATTAAAAAACTAAACCTTATTAATTTAAACATATAAAATAATAAATATATTAATTAAAAATATATTAATATTATTATTAAATATAGTTTATTATTTTTTATTATTAATTATTTTAGTTTTATTATAAAAACTAAAATATAAAAAATTTTAATAAAATAATAAAATAAACTTAACTTATATATAAAAAAAAAATAATACTTTTATAAAAAAAATTAAAAATATATATAAATAATATATAATAATTTATTAAATTAATATATAAATAAAGAAAAATATATTTAATATTATTATAAAAAAATATAAATATAATATATAAATTAAACAAGTCTTTTTAACTGGAGATACCTAAATATAATATTATAAATTAAAATACTTAAAACTTTAAACCTTAAAATATTTTATAAGCTTATTTTAAAAAATGGTTATTTAAAAATTAATAAAAGTTAAATATAAAGTTTATAATATATTTAAAATAAAATAATAAATTTAATATATCCTTAAATTAAATTATTAGATATTAAAAAAATAAATTATTTTTAACTTTTATAATTATAAAAAAACACCCACTAAAAAAAACTTATATTTTATTTTTATATATTAAATATTAAAAGTAGCTTAAAATTATATATTTAAAAATTATAAAATAAAAATGGTTTTTAATATAATAAATAATTATTTAAAATAACTAAAACGTTAATATAAAATTACTATAAAAATAATAAAAATTAATAATAAGATAATTATTAATAAATTAACTATTAAAAAAAGCTTAAAAACACGTGGAATTAAAATCAAGCTTTTAATATTAAACATATAAGCTTAAAATAATAAAACTAAACGTTTAAAAAATATAATAAAAATAAAAACACGTATAATATAAATTAAAATAAAATTATTAATATATTTATAACTAAAAATATTTAAGGTTATTATTTATTTATATAATTATATATTAAAAGTTAAAAATAACTAAAAGATTCCATTTAATATATTTTTTAAAATAATTAAATAAAAGTAAAGATTTTTTATATTAAAAAATAAAAAACTAAATTAAACGTATTTATAAATATATAAATATAAAATATATATTATAATAAAAAATTAAAAGTTTTATTTAAATAAATTAAATAAACTAAGTTTAAAAACCTAGATTAAATATTTAATTAACTATTAATTCTTAAATATATATTATATATAAATACCTTATTTAAATAAAATAATTAATATAAAAAATATTATTTTTAATAAAAATAAAATATTTAATAAAAACTTAAACACTTTTTAAAACAATTTAAAAACTATTAATATAAAAAAAATAACAACTTTAATTAAAAAATATATTTTATTAAATTTTAAAAATTATACCTTAAATAAAGAATCTAAAAAAAAAAAAAAAAATTAATAATATATTATTTATTTTAAAAATAATAAACGTAGTAAATAAAAAAAAACTAAATACTGGTATTAAAATAAAACACTTATATATTATAATTAAATTTAAGTTATTATTTATACCATCACCAAGTCCGCTATTTATTTTATTATACTATATAATTTAAAATAAAAATATAAACTTTATATAAAATCTATTTTAAAATTTAAAACTTTATAAATTTAAATTATAAAAAACCGTATTCCTAATAAGTTTTAAAGTTTTTTTTATATAAAAAACAAGATTAAAAATCTTAAACTAAATTAACGTGGAAAAAACATTATAAAAAAAATAAAAGTTACACTAGAAATTTATTAAAAAAACGTTTTATTAACATAAAAAACTTGTAAATTATTTAATAAAACATCTTTTTAAATAAGTAAAAAAAAATCACCTTAAAAGCTATATTTAAATAAAGTTTTAATTAAAAATTAAAAAAACAAACCTAATTATAAAAAAGTACTAAATTTTAAACTATATATAAATATACGTTTATAAATTTAATAAATATAAACACTTTTTAAAATATAAAATTAAATTTATTATATAAAAAAATTAATAAAAAAAGTTACAATTAAATAAAATATATACTGCTACTTTTACTAATAGATTATTTAAAATATTACTAGTAATAACTATTTATTTTAACCTTAAAATAATATAATATAATATAATAAATATTTTTATACACGCCGTTATAATAAATAAGATTTTTATATATATATTATTAAAATACTAAAAAAAAAATATAATATTATAATTATATAAAACTTTTTATAAATTAAAAATCTTGTTACTATTTTAATAAAAAAAATTCTTAAAAACTTTATTAAAATTAGGTTTTAAAAATATATTATATAAACTATATTATTATACTAAAAAAGAAATATTAATATTTTTTTATATAAATAATATAATTATAATATATTAAAAAAGCAATAAAATAATAATAATTAAAATAATCTTATAGTTAAAAAAAAGATATTAAATAATTAAAAAAAATAAAATTTAATAGTTTTTAAAAACCGAAATTATTTATAATTAATCTTAAAAAAAGATTTAACTATTTTAAACTTTATATATTAAAAAAATAATTAAACTAATTATTTTATTTAATAAATTATTAAATATATTTATAACTTTATAAAAATTATTTTTACGAAAAAACCATATTATAAAATAAGAAATTTATTAATATTAATATAAAATTAACTTAATATTATTTATAATTATATTTATTAAATTTAATATATTATTTATAGTTTTATAATTAATTTAATTTTTTATAAATTTAAACGATATTTATTAAAAAATAACAAACCGAATTATATAATATTTATATAAAATAAAATAACATACCCTATAAATAAAAAATAAAAACAATTTAATAATAATTAATAATATTTTTTTTACTAATAATATAATAAATTATAAAAGTTTATAAACTTATATTATAACTTTATTTAATAGATTAATTAACTAGAAAATAAATAAATAAAATACTATTATTATATTTATTATAAAAACTAAATTACTAGTATTAATATAAGTTATAAAAAAAATAATATATATTAAATAATTAATTAAAAAATTAAAGATTAAGTTTAACTATAAAAAAATTAAAATAAAATACGATAATACGTAAACTATTAAACTAATAACCTTAAACATTATTTAACTTAAAATTAAATTAAAATATATAAATATTTATAATTACTAGCTTTATTAAAAAGTTAAAAATAACTTAATTATAATTAAATATATATTATTAATAAAAATAAAAATAAATAAACTAATTAAAATATTACTAGCTTAAAAATAACTAAACCTGTTAAACTAGCTAGATATTATAAATATTTAATATTTAATTAAAAAAAAAAATTTAAAAAAACTTAATTAAAACTTAAAGAAATATATTAAATATAAATACCTTAATTTTATATTAATAGTATTTAAATTTAGGTTTTTAATATAAATAATTATAAATTTAAAAAAGTGTGTTAAATTTAAAAATTAACTGGTGGTTAAAAATAAATAAACTTTTATTAAATAAGCTTTTAAATTAAAATTTTATATATAATAATAATATAAAAATTACACGCTTTTTAATTAAAAAATTCAAACCTAATTTAATTAACCTTTAAATTTAATATTAATTATATAATAATAAAAAACTATTATAACAAATTTATTAAATTTATTATATAAAAAAAAAACGGTTTTTAAACCTTTTTATTTTAGCTTTTATTATATATATAAAGTTTTTTTTTAAATTTATAATAATAAAAGTTATTTCTTTTATTATATAATTAATTTTATAATAATTTTTTTTTTAATTAATTATTTTTTAATTTTAAACTAATATAAGTTTTTATTTTAAAATAAATAATTTTATATAAAAAGTTACCTTTTTTCTTATAATATTAATAATTTATTTAAAGTATATTTTAATATTTTTTACTTATAATTTTAATTTTTTAAATAAAATTAATTATATTTTTCTTAGTAATCCTACATTATTTTTATATTTTATTACTTCTTTTTTATTTTTAAAATTTATATATTATTTATTTACATTAAAATTAACGCGATAACTTAAATAAATTTATATTTATTTAATTATTATTAACTTTTTAAAAAAAATTAAAATTAATATTAATTAATTTAAATAAATAATAACTATTAATATTAAAATTATAATTATTAAAGTTATAATAAAGTAATATAAAATTATAAAACTATATATTAAATTTTATATTAATATATATAATAAATTAAAATATATATATATTTACTTTAAAATATTTTTTATAATAAAAATAAAATAATATTAAATATATTTATAATTAGTTACTATTAAATATAACTATAAATATAAAACTTAATATTATATATTAATAATATTATTATTATTTAAAACATTTTTATAAAAATATAAAATATTAAAAAACATATAAAATATATATATTTTAATAATAAATTAATTATTATATATAAAGATTTAATAAATAAATTAAATTATTATAATTAAGCTTAAAATATATTTATATATAAGTTTTAAAAAAAGTATAAAAAATTAAAATTATTATTAATTACTTTATTTTTATATATTTATATAAATTAAACACGCTTTTAAAAAAATATAAAAACGTAAATATTTTTTTTAAAAAAATGTAAAAATATAAGTATCCTTTTTAAAAAAAAATGTAAGCGTTTTTTTTAAAAAGGTGTAAAAACGTAAATATCTTTTTTAAAAAAATATAAAAACGTGCGAAATTATATACACTTTTTAAAAAAATGCAAAAATATATACACCTTTTTTTTAAATTAAAAAACCTTAAGTTACTTTAAATATTTAACATTTTTTAATTTATATTATTTAAATTAATAAATAAACCATAAAATATAAAATAATAATTAATTAATAAACTTTACCCTTATAAATATAAAGTTTAAATAAAAATTAAAAATTATATTTTTTTTTATAATATTAAATATATTATTATTAATATAAATCTTAAAAGTTTAATTAATATAAAAAAAGCTTTTTATTTAAAAAACATTTATTTTTTTAATACCTTATTTTATTTTATTAAAACCTTTAAATATTATTAATAAAAATAACTTAAAATCCTTTTAAAAACCTTAATTATATATAAGGATTTTTTAATTAATACGTTAAAATAAATTATTAAATATAAAATTTTATATTAAAAAAACTTTTTAAAATATAAGTTTATTAATTTACTTAAAAAAAATAATAATAATAACCACGCTTATAAAAAATAAAAATAAAATTTCCTTTAAATAAAATATAAATATTATAAATTAAATTAATTTCCTTAAAAATTATTATAAGTTAAAATAATTTAAATACTTTTAAAAAATAATAAAATACATTTATATATATTATTATTTTTTTATTTTTATAAAACTAATCCTTATATTAAAAATACTAATAAAAATAAAAATAAAAATAAAGATAAAAATAAAGATAAAAATAAAAATAAAAACAATAAAGAAAATAATAAAAAGTATAAAAAATCCTCGTTAAAATCCTTATTAAAACTAAAAAAAAAACATCGGAAATTAAACCTAAATAAAACCGTTAATAAAACTATAAAAAAATTTACTCAAGTTTATTATTAATCTTATAAAAAAATTATAAAAATTCTTAAATATATACGAAAAATAAATAAAAAGCTTAAAAAACTTTAAATAATATAAAATAATTATAATATTAAAATAAATAATAAAAATATAAAAGAATCTTAAAAAATAATAAATAAATTTAATTAATAAATAAAAAATATTATTAATAAAATATAAAATACCGTTAAAAATATTATTTTAAATTATTAAAAAATTTTACACTTATTTACTTATTTAAATAATAATTTTTTTTAAGTAAATAATATTTTTAAAAATTTAAAAATTAAGAAAATATTAAAAATAAAAATAAAAAAATTTATTAAAATAATAAAAAAAATGAAAATAATAACTTAACGTATTATCAGCTTTTTTTAATTAATAAAAAAACATTTAAAATATATTATAAATAATTTTTATTATAATAAAATATCTTTTTTATTTATAATTTTATTTAAAGAAATCTTATAATTTTAATTTATAATAAATAAAATTTTAATAATTAAATAAAAATATAAAAAAACTTAAATAATAAAAATTATATAATAATAAAATGTTATTATTTAAAATATAATTAATATAACTTAAAATATATTTAAAAAATTATTAATAACATTTTTATCTTTTAAAAAATATATTAAAAAAATTAAATAATAAAATCTAATAAAAAGTTTTAATATCACTAAAAAAATAATTATAAAATTCAAATAAATAAAAAACCTTTTTAAAAATACTAAAAAACTTATTAATATAATATTAAATTTTATTAATATTACTAAGAAAATAATAATTAAATTATATATAAATATAAATATAAATTAAAAAGTTATAAATATAAGTTAAAAAATTATAATTATAAACTAAAATATTTTAAAAAACTTTAATATAAATATAAATTAAAATATTTTAAGAAATTTAAATATAAATATAAACACTTATTATATTTTAATAAATTTTAATATAACTATTATATTAAATAAGTATTTTATAAATATAAAAAAAAATTAAATTTACCTTTAACTTTTTAAATATTATAAATTAATTTAAAAACAGCTTATAAAAACTAATATTTTTTAAGTTACTTATTATTATTAATTTTTTATAAGCTTTTTAAATAATAACTTAAAATATTTTAATATAAAAGTTAATATAATCGTATTTAAATATAAAAAAACATAAAAAAACTTTATTAATAATTATAAAAATAAAAAAATAGCTTCTTATAACGTTATAAATTTTAAAATAAAAAACCTTATTAACTTTAAACTTTACTTAGTTAAAAGTGCTTTTAAAAAAAAAACTAAAAAACACTTTAAAACTTAAATATTAAAGTAATTTAAAAAAAAGAATTTCTTATTTATCTTTATAAAATTAACATTGAATTTTATATTTAATACGTAATATATAAAAATATTATATATAAAATATTATAAATTTAACGGTTTATTTAATTTATAATAAAAATAAATTAACTAAAAAATATATATTAAAAATAACTTTATAAAAAAAATCAGATAAAATAATAAATATTAACTAGTTTTCTTTTATTAATTTTAATAAAATTAAATATAACTATTTAATATAATATATTTTAA